>CAJQZP010000644.1:6917500-7357500 GCA_907164705.1 Parnassius apollo
GTCCCACTGCAGTTCACTGTGTATCCACGCCTTCACTTTATACGTACATTACAATAGGAACCTTATACGTTCGAAATAGATTTCTTAGTAACATGCACCTGCAACCCTGTTCTCCTATACTGTTCCTATACTGTTTTTGAAATTATGTGCAGCATTGTTAATGATTTGTATGGATTTAGAGGCTAATTGTTTCTCATTTTACCATTGTAACAAACAGTAATATATTGTCGACTAGTGTAGTAATAAGGACTTTCTCTGGCACGAATTGAGAACAATTAACGTGGATAATTAGTAATTCCGTATGTACATTGTCTTTGGAGTCAACGCCGTCTGTCGCTACCCGGAATTCTCCCAATGGTGACGTGACAAATCCAAGCTCCTTTGTTAGTTTCACACATGTTTTTCCACAGAGATTAAAAGAAACAACCTAAAATTGCGAAACTTTAAGTAGCTATATAGCTTTTTTAATTATAGAATAAGGGAGCCTGTGTGCCACATTGATTTGTAGGTTATCCCTGAGATCAATAACTTACATTCAAAAAACTCAAAACTCCCCAAAACAAACAGAGCCGATGATCATCAAACAGCTGAATATATTTTCTTGAAACAAAGCTAAAAACACTCTTGAATAAGACACCTTTAAGACAAAGAAAACCTAATAAAATCGGTTCATCCGGTTCACAGACAGACACAGACAGACGCCTAGATACACAGATACACACTACAAACATATAACACCACTCTGTTTCTGTCGGGGGTTGAAAACTTAATGCCTCATTATCAATTGAAGTGTCTTCCGCTCTCTACATTAACCACACAAAACATCATAGTAGCATTAAGCAGCTACTTTACCCTGGCATTCTCTGAGATCGTGGTCCTTCTCCTGGGGAGCAGACACATTCGTGCTGCGACCGTAATAAACCTGCAGCGTGGCTGTGCCAAGGTAAAAAATATTGCAGTTTAAAAATCAACGTTAAATGTTAAATCCGTACTAATATTATAAATGCGAAAGTGTGTTTGTTTGTTTGTTTGTTTGTCCTTCTTTCACGTCGCAACAGAGCGTCGGCATGGCATGATTTTTTGTATGGGGATAGTTCGGTGGCTGTAGAGTGACATAGGTTACTTTTTTCCGTGAAAAAACATCTCATTCCCGTGGGAAAATAGAATATGTTGCACAAGTTTGTCCTTCTTTCACGTCGCAACAGAGCGTCAGCATGGCATGATTTTTTGTATGGGGATAGTTCGGTGGCTGTAGAGTGACATAGGCTACTTTTAGGCTTTTCAGCAGAAAAAACATATCATTCTCGTGGGAAAATCAAATATGTTGCAAAATTAAATTCAGCTAGGTGGCGCCACCGTGATTCTACAAGACGGACGACGGTACGATGGACGAACACAGAAGGTCAGAATATCTGAATTATTATGTCTTTTTACCAAAATTATGATAAAAAATATATGGATCCGTATTTTTCCACGCAGGACCGGGAAGAGAGCGATAAAAAAAAGCCTGCGGGAAGCCTTCCTTCCTATTTAGCTCAGTTTTTTTTTCAATTCCAAATGCTGCATCTCTGATGGACCTATTATGCTCAGTTTCCTTTCAATCTTTTATTTGGCTCAGTTTCCTTTCAATTCAGAAAACTGCATCTCTGACGAATCAGTTTAGCTCAGTTTCTTTTCAAAAGTCTACATCCCTGACGGATGCAGACTTTTGAAAAGAAACTGAGGCGGATAATTATGCTCAGTTTCCTTTAATTAAAAAAATATCCCATTTCCATTTGGAATAAACAGGCTATTTTCATGCTTTCCTATACGCTGCGTTTCAAAACATTTAAATAGGCTAACGAATCAATTTTGTTCAGTTTCCTTTTAACAGCTGCATCTCTGACAAATCTATAAAACTCAGTTTTCTTTCAATTCAAAAAGCAATGGATAGTTCATTTCTCAGCGACCATGCGGGCGAAGGCGCGGGTCACTGCTAGTACAAAATATAAAAAGATTACAAGAAAAATATATTCTGTGCTGAGTTGGTGCCTGTCCCACATTGCAGTGATATAGATATTCTAGCATATTTCTATTATGTAAAATAATATGTGTATATATATATATATATATATAAAAAAAATATTATTATTATTAATATAAGTATATAAAATTATTTCGTATACATATACTAGTACTCCTTTCATATTAACAGCGAGCTTTCGTCTATTAGTGCGGTATATATACTAATTAACCTTTAATTGCCTTACTGTAGTTATTATTAATATCTATCCTAATTATTGTAGCTGTTAGTCTTCCAAATAAAATAAAGTACATTAAAAATTTTCGCGCGTGCGTGCTAGCGACAGTAATCAGTTTTTTTAAATACAATTTTCCAAATCTGTTCTAAAAAATCGTGAAAATTATTATCTAATTTATCTCTTCACTACTTCTACATTTCTAAATAGCAATGCGGCGGGAGCAAATGTTGCTCTATGATGTAGACAGACTGAAGCGCACCCTTTTTTGCGCCAGAAGCAATTAAGGGCAACCCTCCGGTAACGGGGGAGGGAGGTGGTGAATGCTCATAGCATACCACGCAGCCGACCGCCTGAGACTTTTACCCACTAAACACTACCTTTTGGGATTGGCTTAGTGATCTAGCGAGAGATCTTTAAGCCGTAAACGAACGCGACCCTCCTTGGGTGAAAGGAGGGCGCAGAAGCGCGCCCACATACAACCTCTTTTTATATACGAGTTTTTTACTAACAAAACCAATAAAACCTTTTTAACTTAATTGTTATAAACGTTGTCATAGATTATAATGACAAATTATTTTGCAATTTACAGTGATTCTTAAAATAGGTTACTTTTATACATTCAAATAGGAAAGAAATCGCACAATACTTAATTAGGTGATAACTTTGATTCTTGAAAATTATATACAACAGTCACACATTCTGAATATATGGTAGGATCTCCTTTTTTATAAGTAATTCGTCTGGGTAAGTCTACAATTTTATTTCTAGATTTGATTACTTGAAGCTTGAGTAGAACTGGTCTACTATCTACCTAAGCCCTTGCTATGAAAACAATTTTTATCTACCTCAAATTAAAAATATATTGTTTGACAAAAGTGCATACATAACAGCAATTTAAAGTATTTAATCACTTACCTAATAGTATTGAAACAATAAAAGGGCCCAAATTCAAACATAATCTAAAAAACTGGTTGATGGAACATACGTTTTATACGCTAAATTAATTTTATAATTTTAACAGTTAATATCGTGCTCTTTATTAGATATCCTTTTAAATATTTTATCTTAGAAGTTAATTGTAAATCTATCATCTGTTAAATGTAAATAGCTTTCTTAGTTTGAAGTTGATACAGGGCTAAAATTGTTATAGTCAATCCTCAGAATTTGTCTTCGGGATAAAATTCAGATCAAGCGCTTTGGAATGCCGTGACGCAAAAACTATGCTCAGGTTCTTGACACACATTCACGTACAAAAAGTAAGTGTGAGTTGTTTCAATAAATTGAGCATTGTCTTGGTTTGGTTTTTAAGTCACTTGAAGCATACGCACCGTGTCTTTCCTTTTTTTAGTTTGTCTGAGATTAGATGTAAGATGAGTGATGGTCTCTCCTAAACGGATCTAACCATTTGAATGATTTTTTTTATGGGTTGGATTTACAATCGTTTGGCAGGAGTTTGGGGGAGTTAGGTGTTATATTTGGTAGAGATTTGCTCCCCAGTTATAACAATACCACTCGCATTAAAAAAGGTATTACACTGTTTTCGAGAAAATAATAAAAGCTGATATAACCTATAAATGGGTAGAACATGGAAAAATGAATGCAATATTACTGTGAAAGATTAATAGCATACACATTTCTGTGTGAATGCGACACGGTTGTAAGACTATGTTAACTACTAACTGGTGTCATATTATTATATTATTCTTCTATGGTATTTTTATCTATCTGTGATATATAATCTCTTAATAAATTATACTTACAAACAATAAAAAAATCATTGTTATATACTTCAGATCCAGGATCTTTTCAATTGGGTTAGGTTAGAAGCCTGTGGCGAGAGTGAAGCACAGCTCAGTTCCCGACCAAGCCTTCGTGCTTAATTTTTTTACCACTCAGAAATATTTGAGCATTCAAAAATCCTTGCAATTGTTAAAGAGGATAAAATAATGTTTAAAATGATAAATGTATTGCATGATTCACTTTTTTCTAGAGAGCAATTTAAGAAAACTCTTCTGTGCGTTTAATTTTTTGCTGGATGTAATAGAAATATATTGTGCCGTAAAACATATATTTTTTTATAGGATAGGGTGACAAACGAGCACACAGTGCACCTGATGGTAAGTGGTTGCTGCGGCCCATAGACATCTACATTTATCCTCGATTACAAATCAAAATCCAAATGCGTTGTCACCCGTGAAGACTAAGATGGAATGCCTCGTTTCCAGTAAAATTAGTCTCCGGTTCTCTACACTCACCATACAAAGTACAGCAGATTTAAGCTACTATTTCACGCTGGTATTCTGTGAGAGCATGGTCCCTCCCCGGTCGAGCCGACACATTCGTGCTACAACTATACTATACTATATAACTGAAGCATGGCTCTATCACGTATAAAGCTTTGCTGTAGTGTCATTATCCTGGTAGAAAACAGATTATATAATACGGTACTATCCTCTTAGAATATCATGTAGTAGTTGTAATAGGTGTAGGTATGAAAACATTACCTCGCTCCCTTAATAATTTTCGAGCGAATTAGAACTTCAGCGGGAATTATTTTTATAAAAATGTTAGTGAATATTCCATAGCAGATACAGGATGGGGCGGCCGCGAGCGCTTAAAAGGATCGAATTTGTTTCTTTTTTCCATACGTTAAAAATTAAAACGAATTCGTAAAATGTGTTCTCAACGTTACCTTTTCATTTGATATAAGTATCACATGGTTTCATCTTTGCAATTCAGTGTGCCGTGATGATTTTTTTATCAAGTCAATTATTGATTGTACGTATTTCTGTCTTAACACAACCCTTGTCCATATGATCAATATTATATAGTTTTAACACAAATATTGCCAACAACTGTTAGTATAGTCAATAAAAGTTAATAAAATACTGTAACGTCACCTTAACGGCAGAAATATATAGGTATGAGGGTAATATCGTGATGACTTTGTAGGTAAAAAGGAAACCCTATCGCCCTAATATTTTAATACCGGAACTGTAGAATGAAACTTCAATGTATTGTTTTCATTCCATTCATAAGTAAAATTTCACTCTTTCAATATAAATAATGCATGCGCCGATTTGTTTGACCATGACCGTACCGTCAATGCCATGAATACAAAATCGCGGGACACGATTCTAAATAATTTCTCCTTCGCGTATACAACGCCTACAATATTTATTATTACCTTATGCGAAGCACGTACTTATTAGTTATGTTTGATAAAAGTTAACCAAATTCTTAAGGATTTACCAAGGAATGTGTTGACTGAATGTTGATTGGGTCAATTGCGAACATGTTCAACATCATTCGTACACTAATGCAATTACGTAATATTGTGGTAGGTTACATTTTCACGTTTGACGTTTCCTCTCGTTGTAGATATTATGATGGTGTATATTCTGTACGGATAAAGAATCGGATTAGAAATGGCGACTCGTCGAGGCCGTACCGTCAACATGCACAGTACCAATATAGAATACCCGCTAATAACGGTATACCGTTATGTTATTTATTTAATTGGAAATTTCATAATACCAATTTTAACATAACATTTATTTCTAGTGACCCGCTCTGGCTTTTCCTGAGTGGGATCTGTTTATGTGACGTTACTTACGAAGACTTAAGATAATTATTTAAGACCATTTGTTTTATCTTATCAATATTTCTATTTCAATAAAATCTTTAAATTTTTGGAATGAAATTCTTAAAAAGTTCTAAATTAATAAAAAGTCAATGACTTCAGGTACGAGGGCTGCACTAAAAGTATCGGAAATGGAATATTTCCACTGTTCCTGTCATGTTAAAATCTTTTTAATTGAAAATTCCTTGGTTTTAAAAATCGAATACCATTTATGAATGGAGGTGACACTATTTTCAATCCCATTCTTTAACCGCACGGGTGTTAAATGTTTGTATCAGTATCTATTATAATCCAAAGTTTTCTTTGCTAATATACCGAGTAGTGACGTTGTAAGAATATCTTCTACCCCATATAATGCCGTGGGTGTCTTAAGAGGCGACGGGGGAAAACAAATCAGGAGATGGGCAGCAGCATCTTCGAACTTAAAGTAAAAAGGCTGCAGTTGCCAACCCGCTTGCCAAGCATGGCAACTTTGTCAAATCTTCTCTATGAGGCAATCTATGGGGAAGGTCTATGTTTAGCAGTGGACATTAGTAGGCTGTATCAATACGTTATTTAAGATAAAATGTAATCGTTATTAAAATCACAAGTAATTAAAGTAACAGTTGTTTCAACGGTAATCGTTGCCATTGCTTAAAATTACTCCTCATTTTCACCGGCTTCAAGCCAGACTGACACAATCGCATTGCAACTCATTTTTTTAGTGACACTCGTTGTCAATATTTCACTTGATGGTAAATTTATCAGTGTCCGATAGACACATACATCTACCAGCCATTAAGAATTAAAATTGAACTAAAATGTATTGCCTCGTTATTCGCAGAAAGAGTATCTAGTTCTCTTCATTCACCATACGAAACACTGCAACATTAAACTGCTATTTTACGCTGGTATTCTGTGAGAGCGTGGTCCTTCCCCGGTCGAGCCAACCCTTTCATGCTACAACCATAATATAGCTGCAGCGTGGCTCTACCACGTATAAAATAGTCCACTACCGAAAGTATGCCTCCCCCATAGATTGCCTCATAGAAGGATATTTGCCTGTTCCTTCCATGTTTTTGTTAAGACGATACAAATCTGAATCCGGTAAAAAGTAAAAAATTACCGAGACTTTTTTTTAAAAGTAATTTTTCTTATATTGTGGAAGTGCGTTACACAGATAAATTACACGTGGACAAACACTTACACCCAGAACAACAATAATTTTTAGACCATACAATTATTAGTGTTAGTATTGAATAAAACTATTATTAAAGGATTTTGTCGCATTTAATTACTACTTTGACTTATTTTTTATTATCCTGACGTTTCGTAACATACTACAAGCCGCCGAAGAAGATTAGTAAATTTTTACCAGCCATCAAATGCAATATTCCTCTACAAGATGCAGGCGTGTACAAGCTAGATTGTGAATGTGGCCTCTCTTACGAGTACATAGGTCAAACAAAAGGATCTATAAAAACCCGCATGAAGGAACATATAGCTGATGTGAAGCACCAACACTCCGGGAAGTCTGCAGTCTGCGAACATATTCAAGATCGTCCCCACCATTACATTAGATTTAATAAACCACAAACACTCTCAAAAGAACACCGATTCCTACCAAGGATGATACACGAGGCTATTGAAATTAAAAAAACATCCAAATTTCAATAGAGAAGATGTATGGGTGCTGCTATCTGCTTAGGATCCTATAATTAACAAAATTAAACCCAAACCCAAGCATACCTGCAAGACTGCACTACAAGACTTCATGATACTATATGCTCGTTTTGCGTAAATCGGCCAGAAATTAATATTCAAAAACTGAAGGTAGCCGGACATTGGGACGTTAAACATCTCAGTCCCCCCCCCCGTGAAGTAAAAAATAAGTTAAGGTAGTAATTAAACGCGATAAAATCCGTAAATAATAGTTTTATTCAATGTGTAGTGTTCGCGTAAATTTAAGAAAGCATTATGGGGTATCTATATAGTTTTCTCATCTGGTTGGGTTCTATAAATATATAATTATAAATGAAAATGAAAAGATAAATATACATAAATATCAATAACATAAAATAAATATAAAAGTACATAAATAAGTAAAAGCCCAACCAGATGGAGGCCCTCGGCAGGGGAGACCAAACGGCCGAGGGTTAGGGGGAAAGGGAAAGAAACCGGCGGACGATGCGGGCGGTATCGAGGAGCACCGCCTTCTGCATTTGAACCTGGAGCGGTCCGCCACGTAGTCCCAGCCGCCTCAGATGACCCGTAAGGCTGACTGGGATTAGCCCGTTTGCAGACGACTACAGGAATAATTTCGGTCGGCAGACCACCCCACATGTCGGTCACCTCGTGAGCCACGTCCAGATATTTTGTTTGCTTGTCTGTTTCGGCTTTCACGAGGTTCTCGTCATACGGAATGGTAATGTCGACCAAAAATATCATTGACTGTGCCCGGTCCATCAGCACAATATCAGGCTTATTCGCAAGAATAGTCCTGTCTGTGACGATGGCCCGGTCCCAATAGAGCCTGGCGCGATCATTTTCGAGCACGGCTTCCGGCAAGTACTTGTAATACGGCAATTTCCGATCCACGAGACCGTATTTCAGAGCGAGCTCCTGGTGTAGAATTCTGGCTACTAGGTTGTGCCTGTGCAAGTACTCAGAGTTAGAAAGCGCCGAACAACCGGAGATAACATGCCTAAGTGACTCACCGGGATGGCGACATGCTCGACAGATGTCGACGGTGCCATCCTTTAGGATGTATCTCCGATAGTTGTTGGTCTTAATAACCTGATCCTGTATTGCACAGACAAAACCCTCGGTTTCCCCGAAGAGATCACCAAAGCGTAGCCAGTGGAGGGAGGCTACTGTGTCTACGAAAGGCTCATGTAGAGCCTTGTAGAACCTCCCGTGGAGCTCCTTCTCCTTCCATACGGTCTCCCGGTCGGAAATGCTCTGCACTGCCGGGTCTTGCCATTGCTCGTTGGCTAAGGATAGAGAGGTAAGTCCTTTATCACAAGAAATGACGTCCTTATAGAATGGATCATCCGATCTCGCCAGGAAGTAATCACGGAGGCTGCACACTTCGCGATTATGCATGGTGAGCGCGCTCAAGAAGCCACGACCACCATGCTTCCGCGGCAAGTACAGCCTCATTACCGACGATCTCGGATGATGCATCCTATGGGACGTCATGGTAGTACGGACTTTTCTATCCAGGGCGTTAAGTTCAGTCTGAGTCCACCTGAGTATGCCAAAGCTATACATGAGGACAGGCATGACCCAACCGTTATATGCGTGTGCCTTATTCACACCGGACAAAAGGCTGTTAAGCACTTTGGTCAAGCGTGCATAAAACACGTCGCAAACTGACTGTTTCATACCAGCCTCATCGATACCGATGTTCTGTGACATACCCAGGTATCGGTATGTTTCAACCTCGGAAAGGGTTCTTAAGTTGACGGGCATAGATAAGTCTATGCCCTCAGAGTTAGCAACCCTTCCCCTTTCAACAGGGAGGACCGCACACTTATCCGTCCCCAGCTCCATTCTAATAGAATTACTAAATTCACAAGTGATGTTTAGCAATTCCATAAGATGGGAGCGACTGGAGGCGAATAATTTGAGGTCATCCATATAGAAAAGGTGGGTCACTTTTGTACCTCCTTTCCGAAGCTGAAATACCCTCCCGGAGCCCTCCAGTAAAGTACTGAGAGGGTTCAAAGAGAGGCAGAACCAGATTGGACTCAGACAGTCGCCCTGGAATATACCCCTTCTTATCCTTATGCGGCTTTCCGCAGCCGTCATCCGCTCGCCTAGATGACAGAGGATCGTACTCCACTGCCCTATACACTGCTCGAGGAAGTTTCGAACTGTACAGTCAATCTTGTACAGCTCGAGGGACCCTCTTTAGCCATATATGGGGCACCGAGTCAAATGCCTTTCTGTAATCTATCCAGGCGGCGGAGAAGTTCCGACGGTTGCGTTTCACCACTTTGCCAATGACCGCGTCAATGAGGAGTGGTTCCTTGGTTCCACGACCGCCGCCCCGACATCCATTTTGAGCGCGCGACATCACCTGATTTAAGTCCAGGTGACGAGCGATTCTTGCGCTCAAAATGGATGTTAGTGTCTTGTATATGGTCGGTAGACACGTGATGGGGCGGTATTTGCTCGGGTCTGTGGCACCCTGATCTTTAGGAACCAAATGAGTGATCCCAGTAGTGAAGAGGCTTGGGAGCGACTTCTGGTTGAGAGCCTCTTGAAACTGTCGGGCGAGCACAGAGTGACACACCATGAACCCCTTCAGCCAGTAGTGATGCAGCCCGTCAAGCCCCGGACTTTTTCCAGTTCGGAGCCCTACGGACCGCCTCAGCTACGTCATCCGGCGTTATGATGACGGGGTCCATGGGCGTAACACTCGCACACTGACTCGCCACAACTTCCGTCCAAGGGCCCTCGTTGTGGTTTACGGGCTCTGACCACAGGCTGCGCCAGAATGCGACCATGTCGGCCTGATTTGGTGCAGGGCCCGTTCCACTTACTATTGGTCGCTCCAATGATTTATAGAGCCTCTTCTGATCACTCTGGAAGAGACGATTCTGGTTGAACCGTGTCGACCTCTCGGTATATCGCCTAATCCGCTTTCCCCAAGCAGCTATTCTTTGCTTCAGGTCGTCTATGCGCTCCGTCAGTTTTTGTATTATATCCGGCTGGGACAAATTAACATTTGTCCCAGCAAACGCCATCCTGACGGTGCGCACAATCCTTGGCCTGGTATTGCCTGACCTGAAGCATATCAGTCTGCCGATGAGGGGCCCTAGCCTTTGCGATACGTTCTTCAATTCTTATTCTCCAGGCTGGGATAGCACTACTTTGTCCAGTAGCGTGTCCAGCCGTAGAAAGATTGGCACCTATAATACGGGAGACTGCCAGTGCGGCGCCAAAAAGAATTGAGTCCGTCTCGCAAAGGTCCCGGCTGGCTTCCAAATAGGTAACCAGCATTGGGTTTAGAGCCCTCACGATAGCCCGATTCCGCTTGCTTAGGGCTAAGCGGGGAAGTCGCGGTCGATTTTCGAGAGTCGTACTGCGCGTTTCCACAATCGCCTCTTCCAATGTACTCCTCATTTGCTCTAGTTCCAGTTCCTGGGCGACTGTTCCATCATCGTTTGAATCAACCACAACTGGCGTATTCACGGCGGCATCCACATTTGCCGTTTGCTCGGCAAGTTGTGGCGCCGCATCCTCAGCCGCAGCATTTTCACCCGATGAAGGAACAGCCTCACGTCGTAGCCGTTCGAGTTCGGTGACATCAAATGTATTTGAGCGCAAGATATACCGAACTCGGTCTGCCAGGTTTTGCTCGGTGACGGTTACAGATGGCTCCAGCTCAGCAAAAAGTCGATGCATCCTTGCCCGATACGCAAAACCTCCAGTTTCTCCCCCCTTCGCCCTAAAATACGCCCGCAATGCGTTGCTGTTCATCTGGGTTGTCCAACGCATGCGGCGTACTCCACCAGTGGCGGGTGCTGATTGCTGAGCCCGCGAAGATCCTGCCGACACCAAGCCAGCTGGTGGGGATGATGGATGCGAGGAGCTGCTGGGTGGTCGTGCAGCACCTCGCGCTCGGCTGGCGGTTCGCATACTGTCGCGTCCAGCGCCAGCTCCAGACGCGCCCTGGCGACCTCCAGGCAGCGGCCCTTTGCGCGTTCCATTTGATTCCATCATCCATTTTAGGGCGTCATTTAGCGGGAGACGCCCAGACCCGGCGCCGTTTCATGGTTAGGCCATGTGCACAAGCGAGCCTTGGCACCTTCAATTTTTTGCCGAGGCACGGCACTAACACCTCTTGGCAAGGTGCTGACTGACTGCGCCGACGTAGCGGTTTTGTCACATAACCGTTATATCAGCGGGTGATGGGGTCGTCACTTCCCTACGCCTTTCAAAGCATTATTATTGTTATTATTTTTATTGGTATTTAATTGCCGTTTTATATTGACAAATCGAAACACTTTCCGTTCATTATCATCACATACATTTTCATCACATGTCATCTCGGGGAAGACCACTTATGCCTTTGCGTTATAACTCCGGGGATCTGGACTCTACAAAGTCTATAAAGGCATTTGTACCGCTTTCTGAGAAAAAAATTATTATCCTTGCAGGAAATTATCCGAAAAAATAGAAATCGATTGGGACTAGGTCTGGCGAGTACGGAAGATGACGAATGGTTTCTAACTGCAGGTTTTCTTATGTTAAAACTGTTTATCGCGCAGCATATCTTGCTTTATCATGAAGCAATAATGGTAAAAATTCATTGACTAGTCGGGGTTTTTCCTCTGAGAACTTTGCCATCGTTGTTCGAAATTCTTGAAAAAAGTCATCTGCTATTATTGATGCACCAGATGTCAAAATATATAGGGAATTACACAATGAAGTGACCACTACACGGATACCGTTAATTTTGTATGGGTGAACTTCGCTTTAGGGCATTCTTCGTATATTAGACAGAAAAGAAAGAGGTTCAGAAAAAGTAGGTTCAGCTATTGCGTTTTTAGCTTGCGACTATCGTAGAAAATCCATCACACGTCATAATTCTGTCCAATTTACCTTCAATTCTGTACCAACCTTCAACGCTTACCCTTCTATGCAAATTCAATAGGCAACAAATTTCTTAAGTTTGTTTATATTATCATTTTGATGTAAATAAGTTAATACTATTGTAAGTAAACTAAAGTCAAACCATGTTGCTAATTCCTTACTTACTTACTTACTTACTTATCTTCACACACATTCCTATTGCCGACAGACCTTCATTAACTTCTTCATACAGGCACGTCTAGGTATCCGAGTACTCTTGACCCTCCCCTCTTCGAGCAATTTCCTCACATGGTCTTCGAAAGTTAGTCTCGGTCTACCTCGACACCTTTTAATATTTACTTTCGCTCTATATATTTTCTTCACCATTCGGTCTTCACTCATTCGTTCAACGTGCCCAAACCATTGGAGTACGCCCCTATCAATTTTTGTGATTATGGCATCTTTCAATCCTGCCATATTGCGAATCTCTTCGTTTCGCTTTCGGTCGGCTATGGTAACGCCGCATATTTTACGAAGAGATCGCATCTCCACTGCATTCAACTTGCTTTTATGCTTCTTCTGGCATACCCAGGTTTCGCTGCCATATAACAAAGTCGGTACCAACACTGCGTTATGTATTGCAAGGCGTGCACTCTTCACCACACCTTGCTTTTTGACAAATGCATTCAGGACACCATTGACTTTGTTTCCGGCAGCGACACGCCTATCCACATCTAAATCACATCTTCCATCCCGGCTGAAAGCACTCCCCAAGTATACAATTTCATTGACCTGTTCTAGACATTCCTGATTTACCCATATTTCACATTTCGTTCTCTCTTCGTCCTTTTCAAATACCAGAACCTTAGTTTTATTAGCATTCAAACGGAGACCTTTAATTTCACATTCCTCTTTCATACACGTGACTAATGCCTGCAGTTCTGCTTCTGATGGTGCAATAAGCACTGCATCATCAGCATACAGCAGACAATTAACTTTAATGTCACCCAATTTCACACCCAAACAGCTATTTTTCAGCTTCTGTAAACAGCTGTCGAGATACAGTATGAACAGCCAGGAAGACATGACACAACCCTGTTTTACGCCCGCTTGGACGCTAAACATGGGTGACAGGTCATGCCCTACCCTCACACAGGCTTTACAGTCATAGTAAAGTGACTGCACAGCCCTTAACAATCGACCATCCACACCATATCCCGGCAACAGTTCCCACATTTTCTTATAACCTTATCAAATGCTTTCTCCAGATCCACAAAAGCACAGAAAATCCTCTGGTTAACACTCAGAAGCTTCTCCGTGATCATGCGGAGAGAAAACATTTGATCCGTGCATCCTCTTCCAGGTCTAAATCCGCATTGTGCCTCACATAAGAATCTTTCCGATTTCACTTGCATCCTACGTGTCAAAACCTTCGAGTAAACTTTACTTGCTAAACTGGTCAAGCTGATCGCCCGATAGCACCCGCAGTCAAAATGTGAACCTTTACCTTTATATAAAGGCACAATGACCGCGGATCGCCAATCATCCGGGACAACACCCGTCCGCCAGCACAAATTGCACAGCAGATGAAAGCTGTCCCAGACGCGAGGCCCACCGTACTTGACCATTTCAGCAGTAACTCTGTCTAGTCCCGCAGCCTTACCACACTTCAAACTTCGAATCGCACGTTCAATCTCTTTCATGCTGATGACCTCAGTGTCATCGAGGTCCGTGTCTGGCATGCCAGTCACGGCGTCACCCCCGAATCCTTCACTAAGATCATGACACGCATACATTTCTCTATAAAATTCACTCCATCGCTGCATGACGTCCGATTTTTCTGAGAGGACGTCATTGGTTCTCGAAAGCACTTTGTTCATTCTTAAGGCTGTCGCACCACTCCGAGACCTTCCAACCTCTTTCCAGAAGAGTTTGGAGTTTTCCTTAAAGTTGTGCGACAACCTCTCGTCCGCTTCTATTCTACACCTTTCACGTACTTTCTAAAACAATGTTTTCGCATGAACTTACTGCAGCTTATATCTTTCTTTCATCTTCTCTCTCATATGCTTATCGTTACTAGAGGCCAAGTAGTCTAACCATGCTTTTTTCTTCTTTTTTACAGCTTCTCTCACTTCATCATTCTACCATGCATCTCTTCTTTAACTACCTCTTTTTGTCGTTCCACATACTTCTTCCGCTGCACTTACCATTGCATCCCTAAGGTTCTGCCATGTTCTCTCCACACATTCTTTCCTGCCATCGATGGTGTCAAGCTTTTCGGCTACCCTCGTGTGATATTTGTCCCTAGTATCCGCTTCCTGAAGTCTGTTACTGCCGTCCGGTAGCGCCAACCCGCGAACAAACCCCTAAATCTAGTAATTACTAGGTAATGATCCGTTCCCAGGTCAGCACCCCTGAACACTCGTGTATCCATCACCTGTTTTCGCAGTCGGTCATCCACCAGGAACAAATCAATCATACTTCTCTCATTCTTTCTTTCTCTAGTGTACATATGGATTTTCCTGTGATTAAACATAGTGTTTGTCACAAGAAGACCCTTTTCCTTGCATACAGCCAGTATAATCTTGCCAGCATCATTAACCCTTTTATCGCCAAACTTTCCAAGCACCGACTCGTATCCTGGTCGAGCGATACCTACCCATCCATTCAAATCACCACATACAACAGTTCTTTCGTTTCTTTTAACCAAATCTAAAACTTCTCTTACATTCTTCCAAAACTCCTCCAGCTCAGCTCTGGACGACGAAGCTACCGGCGCATAAACAGCCAAAAGGAATAACTTCGTCAATCCTAGTTTAAAGCGAACCCAGAGAAGTCTTGAGTTCACAACCTTGTATTCAGTCATAAGATCAACCAACCGGGACGACAACAGCACCCCCACTCCCTGGCAGGCGTTCTCGCTTTCCGGGACTCCGGACCATATAGCTAACGTCCCGCCAGGGAGCTCTTCAGTACCACTGCCTTTCCGTTTGGTCTCCGACATACACACGACATCTAATTCTCTTTCTTTCATTATTTCGATCAACTCATTCGTCTTATCTCTCATGCCCCCCTCTAACATTCCACGTGCCACCTCTGCACTCCGTCCTCCACCTTCCGCCGTGTCGGGCTGTGCGTGACGGGTGGCGGTCCCCATCGCCGCTTTGCGCGCTGCATTCCACACCAACGGGGACGAGCTGGTGTGCGTCGCCTTGGGGGGACACCCTAACCCTCGTTTGGATGGGTAAGGGGGCGACGAGCACGCTTCTACAATTACCCCCTAATTCCTTAGTAGCTTGATAAGAATTGGCTTCCACTATTACTTTTAATTCATCGTTATTTATATTATATTGAAGTTGTATATACATATATATATATATGTTTACGCCAAGTTGTGTCATTTGAGGTTTGAGGGACGCACGTCTCGAACGGGGTGAGGAAATGGTTAGCGTGCGCGGGAGGTGGGGGCTTGCTGTGCGCGTACGGCACTGCAAGCGCCCCAGTCGCCCTGAATCTTTGGAGGGCTGTTTGCGCGACCCCCAGGTCGATCAGAGGTCGCGAGTTTTTATAAGAATAGACAGCCTCCATGGTGTTGTATTTTGGGCCTTGAGTTTATTTGCACGCCGTCGCGAGCCTCTTACAATGTTATCTTAATTTGTTTTCGTGATAACGAGGCGGGGATCATATAATTATTATTGTAACAGTTTTGAGTATTGTTTGCGACTGTTAGACGGTTGGGCGAGGCCGGTGTTTTGACTAACAGACGTAAAGTTCGGGTTAATTTTCGCGCCATTTTGAATATACTATTATTAATATTTGGGAATTTAGTCGTCTGTTTTGAACGTGTTACGTGACAAGAGGACTAATTTGAGTTTGGAGTGATTAAAGGAACTTTTATGCCGTTAATCGCATCGACGAGTTGTTAGTGCGTCGTTCGATAGCGTGATAAGACTTTTACTTTGTCGGGAGAACGCTGAACTTTGTGCCTCGAGAAGAGACCGCGTTCGTTCTCGTGGTTATAGTTTTGTGCTAAGTGAACCTGGGAACCTCCATTAAAACTGTAACTTCCTACTTTATCCTCTGCTATTTATTTCGTGCGCTTCTGTTATTATTCCAACCCATGGCCCTCATCAGCGCTGCACTAACGAGTTCTTACATAAGTTAATTTCTAATTATATGTACCTCAAAACTTAAACCGTACAAATGAGCAAGGTCTGACCCCCGACAAAAAAGGGGTGTTATAAGTTCGGCCATTATGTGTGTATGTCTGTTTGTTTGTGCGTTTTTAAGAGTTTTCCAGCGGTGGTTCTTATACATGTTTTACCAAAATCGGTTCAGCCGTTTGAAGATCTGTTTCGGGGTTTTTTTAATTATAAATTTAATTATAATAAAAAGAATAGTATTAAAGTTTTATCATCATCATCATTACAGCCAAACAAAGTCTACTGCTAACTAGATTATGAATAAATATATAGGTTATAGATACATATCCCATAGATTCCTCATGGTAGGGATATTTGCCATAAGGCGCACCATGTGTTCTGGTGGAAAGGGGAGAGTAGTCCTCTTCCAAAGAGGGGCGGCCGGCGCTGGTGGAACCGCGGATGTGTGCGAAAGCGTACCCGTGGCCCTACCAATATGCGACGAAGGTGGAACACCCTGGGGTTTTAGTCGGCGCGAGTCCGACATAACCCGTCCTTGCTCCCGCGAGGCTTATAAAGATCCGTTACATTAATGCATACATACTAATTGACATGCATTTATTTTATTTTTTTATTGAATAAAGGTGACAGGCGAGCACACAGTCCACTTCTTGTTAAGAGTACACTGTAGCCCAAAAACATCTAGGCACATTTATCCTTAAATAAGAGTCAAAAAGCACACAAGTCTTACATAGTAATAATATATAATAATAATAATAATTTTATTTCAGATATAAGCTCCATAATTTGTTAGTAATAAATAATATAAACTTAAAATTAATGTTAATAAATATACAACTAAAAAACAACAATGCTTATTTTATATTAAATATAACAGCTCTGGACCCCATATGCACAGTGTTCCAGTGCCGCACTACCGGACAATCAAACCTACCTAATACAGTACATAGGAGTCCGTTGGCACTATCTCGCACGCGTCGCATCAGGGAGGCCGCTCTCTTCCGCATTATTGCATCAAAGCTGTCCGTGTTAGCCTCAACAAACATACCTGATGCGCTGCAATATCGAGACAGCCCCACTAGCATCCTAAAGCCATTATTATATTGAACACGTAGAGCATTTATGGATCTGCGAGTATACTTGACCCACAGGCTGCAGGTGTAAAATGTTTGGCAGTACGCCTTAAAAAGGGTTATCTTGACAGCTTTTGTACACTTTGCAAACCTGCGAGCCAGCATGTTGCACCTCACTGCTAACGCTCTACGTTCTCGTTCAATATCCAAGTCATCAGAGAGGTCATCTGTAACCCAGTGCCCCAGGTATTTAAATTTGGTGACTCTACTTAAAGGTACTCCTCCAAGCATGACCGGTGGGATATCCTTGGGTTCTTTATTCCCTGCCTTGAAAACAAGTAGTTCACTCTTTTTGGAGTTGTACCTGGGGCCATGGGCTTCCACATATCTCTCACATAAATTTATTAATGTTTCAAGTATATAGTGTTTATCAAAATAACAATAATTCACTCTTTTTGCAGTTAAATTAGCAGCTACATCAAAAGAATATTTTATAATGTCGACGGACAAAGGAAGAGGAAGCTCTGTGTGCGTTTATTTTCAAATTGATTCAACTTTATGAAGGCTGCGTATTTTTATTTAATTAATGTTGTATCTACAGCGCCCGGGTGCGAGTGTCGCAATGGGAGGAGTTAATAAGAAAAATTTTCGAAGTACACAAAGAAGAATGCAAGTGAGCTTAAAATTAATTGTTGTAAGCAAAGGAAGTTAATTTCCGTCTTCACTTTAATATTACAGTAGAAACACAAAATTTACAATTTTCAATTTCGATTTTAGTCGTATTTTCACGAATGGAATAGAATTTATCTAACACAGTTCTGTTGACCTTTGACTAAATATATTTTAATACAAATAAAATGACAGACTTGTATAATTTTTGTCACAGAATCCATGAGGTTATGTAATCTATATATGAATAAAATTTAAATGTTTGTCTGTTATATCGAAAATGCCTTTAATTGAGCTCAGGGCATGGTTACATGCATGGTATTTAGACATGAATAACCATAAGAATGTTTTTCTGTCTCTCTTTCCGACCTTATCGTTAAAATTGCTAAACCAATAATTCTAATAAATCTTCACGAACAGATAAAGAGCAATTCCAAGAAAAAACTTATTTAAAAAAATGAATAATTGATAAAATAAATAGGCTTTAAAATTAATAGAATCAGGCGCTACATTGCGGAAATCCATTACAAATAATAATAATAAATTTTTATTTTATTTCCAATTACACATGTTTACATACAGAAAAGAGTATGATTACATTTAACACACAATTAAATAAAGTAACAATTAAGACACAATTAAATAAAGTAACAATAAGTCTAACAACCATAACATGCTCTAATAATATTAAAAATATATGTAGCTTAATAATGTAGAATCTACAAAAGAAAAATTGTAAAGTTAAGTTGATAAGAAGTTGAGGCAGACCGGGAGGTGCTTCTCAAACTAGGTAACACACATCATTTTATTTTATTGAGCGGATATGGGCAAAGTAAATCTTACCAACTTTAAAATAGGCTTTGAATATCTTAAATCTAAATAATGCCGCTTTTATAGATCCTACTCAGGCGAAACCGGGGCGGGACGCTAGTTTCAAACAAAAATTGAAGATCTATTTCACGTAAAAAAGTTCTTATCGTTTAATCCTTTAGCTCTCATACTCATAGTTCTCTTCTTCCCAATATTAGGCAGTTATTTCGACATTACAAACTGAAACTTCAATATTATTTATATATATATATATATATATATATATATATATATATATATATATATATATATATATATATATATATATATAAGAGCCGTGGTAGCTCAGATGGTTAGCGCTCGCAGTAAATTTCACAGTACGCGAGCAAACCGGGTTCGATCCCCGCCGGCACCAATGAAATTGTTAATTGCAATTTTAAGTGCTGATTTACCACGTGCTTGGCAGTGAAGGAAAACATCGTGAGGAAACCTGCATGTCTGAGGAATAAAGAAAAAAAAATATTTCTAAGACATGTGAAGTTCGCCAACACGCATTGGGGCAGCGCGGTGGACACTTCCTTACCACAAAACCCTCTCAGAAATGAGGGGGAGGCCTGTGCCCAGCAGTGGGACGTATATAGGCTGTAACTTTACTTTACTTTTAAAAAAAAAAAATATATATATATATATATATATATAATATATAATATATATATATATATATTCCCTTATAGTTTAAAGTTTTGGAGATAGTAACGAAACAACTGAGTTTAAAGCTGTTTTTCCTTAATTGAACTATTTTCCCAAAGAACGTTATTATAGGCCGCCAAGTTTTATGTTAAGTTCATGATGAAGTGGCGGGTAAATAATTTTTTCTAACAATTCAAAACCGGGTTTTATACGTGGTAGAGCCATGCTGCAGCTATATTAGTAGTATAGTTGTTGCACAAACGACCGGGGAAGGACCACGCTCTCACAGAATACCAGAGTAAAATTGCAGCTTAACGCTGCTATGTTCGTATGGTGTGAGTGTAGAGAACCGGAGACCCTTTTTCTGGAAACAAGGCATTCCATCTTAGTCCTCACGGGTGACAACGCATCTGCATTTTGATTCGTATTTGAGGATAGATGTAGATGTCTATGGGCCGCAGCAACCACTTACGAGTACCATCAGGTTGACTATATTATGCTCGTTTGTCACCCTATCCCATAAACGCAATCTCGCATTACATTTTATTATATATCTAAGCCCGAAATGTACAACGGTTTCCTTTTGCGTTTTTCTATAGCAATACACAACTAAAAGTAAAATATAGTTGTGATATTTATTTTTATACTCGGACAATTCCCTCTAAAGTTATTTTTAAAAGTTACATATAATATTTATAAAAACACTTCTCAACATCCAAAAAGTTAGTAAAGCAATGTAATGTTATTACATAAGAGCGGTGTCGGTGGATATACCACGAGTACAGCGGTCGGCAAAGCAGTTTCCAACTGGCTCACAGTACGAGGGCACTTGGGACGTGCTCGGCATGAGCGGATATGGAGTCTACACTTTTCCTAACGGTAAGGAAACTATTTTAACGTTCTTTGAAGTATCGCGTGAGGTTTATGTAAGAACTATTAGTATTCAGAATTTAAAAGGAAAAGGGTATGTAATTTAGTTCTCCGACGGTTATGAAGCAAGATCAAGGGAATAATCAATATAGTGTCACTATCGAATAAAAAAGAATCAAAGTTTTTTTTTAATCTTTCTTCATCCTAAAAATATAGGTACACAGTGCTGAGAAAGTTATTAGCATGTTATATCCGCCTATAATTATTTGTACATTTTAGTTCTTATCGATTCATTGTATTTAATAAGCATGTATGCAATGATACAAATGTTGGTGGAACAATTAAAAAAAGCTGTAATTGTAGGTAGTAATTGTTTATAAACGTCTCATCGGTGCAGTCATTATTTTTCATACTTTTTATCCTATGTTTTACGCCTAAATTTAGACGCTCATACTACAGCTCCTTTATCGGTGCCAATTTAAATGTGATATATTTAAGTGCTGGAGTCTTTATACAGTATGTATACGAAAACTATCTGAATAAAGAACTAAAGTTCGAAGCCTATCCAACGGTAAAAAGATTTAAGGCAGGGTGACGTTATATCCCCAAACTTTTCTCAACTCTGTACAACTCGGAAGCTTAAGATCGTTCAGTGAGCTAAAAAAAGGGCTATGCTCGTAGTTTCTTGTTGCGATAGAAACTTTAACTATGATATCCATTGTAGAGGCAGAGCAGTCTAATGGATAAGTAAGTTGAAGTGGCAATGGGCCAGCCATGTAAATCAAAGAACAGTCAAAGAACAGCTACAGCTATATTATTATTGTAGCACGAATGGATCGGCTCGACCGGGGTGGGACCACACAGCTCTCAGCGTAAAATAGCAGCTTAATTCTGCTGTTTCGTATGATGAGTGTATACAACCGGAGACCCTTTTTACTGGAAATGAAGCATTCCATCTTTTTTATATGATAGGGTGACAAACGAGCACACAGTCCGCCTGAAGGTATGAGGTTAGCCTATGTTCATTAGTGGACTAGTAAAAGGCCATATTATAATAAAAAGATGGAATATGAAGTTATTTGAACTTAAAATTACGCATTACTGAAGTTAAAACTTTGTGGAGGCTGCTAAGAAGGCCAGCTATTCCTCTGAGAAAACTCCGTAACAACCCCAGTAACTTATTGACATCAAGCCCAAACTAACGCTTCTAGAAACCTATGTCTAGAGTGGATACTCGGAAAGGCGTGTCAGTTTTATCCGCTGGATAATCAGAATGCACTTTTGTTTGTTCATCCAACTTTTCACCCCAGGTACAGTTCAATACATACATTTTAATTATTAATTAATTTTTAATAACCACAAACCTTATTACGTATTGGCATTACTGATATCCTTACAGCCTATTAAAGTCCACGCATTACGTACTGTACTTAAATCAAATTAAACTTCCTCGTTTTAAATAATATTATTACGTAATTTATAAATTCTGCAACATGTCCAGACAATTACCAACACTAATATCATTATTGAGTATACGTAATTAGATATCCTGGATAAATGCGTCTCTTTTAGTTATACATTTGTAATCGTTTTTTAAATTTCATTGCCCACATATATGTTAGCGAAGAATGTGGCGTTTTTTTTTTGCAAGTACTCCAAAAACGTTACGATTGTAAGTTTGTTTTTAACTTTATTTTAAATTACTTTATTCTAAGATTGCAATGAATCTGTAATCCTGTGAGGTATTTCCTTTTATCATGTTTATATAAAAGACTGTACACGGCCGAAGGGGAAACTCGGAAGGAAAATACGAATTCCGATTATCCTCCTCGTCTGAGGTGGATAGATACACATGCATTTCCGAGTATCCATCTTAGGGTGAATTCTTTAGGGGGTGTATAAAAGGAATAACCCCGTACACATTCAAACACATAAAAAAATTAGGTCATTCAAATTCGGTTTTCTGATCCATTGCAACAATTCTCAAGTGGAAACATAATTGTAATTAATTAATTATAAATATTATTTTAATTAATTATAAATATTTAATTAAATATAAATACATGGTCATGTAGAAAGAATGAATGAGGAAAGAGTGACAAAGCAAATTTATATGGCAGATGTGAACGGCAGAGTCGGGAAGGGACGCCCTAGAAAAAAGTTTATGGACCAAATTGGCGATATTTTGAAAAGGGGCCACGTTAGAAGTACCCTTAACCGACGAGCATGTATGCGTAGATATATGGATGTAAAGGAGGCGAAAGAGGTATGTCAGGATCGTGCCAAATGGAAGTCCGTAGTCTCTGCCTACCCCTCTGGGTGACAGGCGTGAGTGTTTATGTATGTATGTATGTATAAATACAATCTGGTTTCTAAGTTACAATTATTACAACTAGTTTAGAAGCCAGAGTTCAATTTAATTGTTAAAAGATTTGAGGCAAATAAAGAATTTATTTATTTATTTAAGTAATTCTTAACATTTGCATTTGTTATAAATTATATTTATTCTTACAATCTGCAAAATCATCATTATAACTTGAATACACTTCTGACAGCAAATGTCCATTTTCTGAATATATAATTATGTATTATTGGATATAAATTGGCAATCCTATTAACACTTACACAATCCAATACGTGTACAAACGTATGCAATATTTCATCTAACAAAAAGGTTTGAATTGGATGTAGCAACTAGCAACACTTATACACAAGCGACGGTCACTATTATTAGTACTGCAATAATTATACGCCTTCATTCAAATTACTTTAAGCATAAAACCTACAGAAATTGCAACATTTCTTTATAAGTGGTAGAGCCATGCTACAGTTATATTAGAAGTATAGTTGTAGCAGGATTGGGTTGGCTCGACCGAGGAAGGACCACGCTCTCACAGAATACCAGCGTAAAATAGTATTCTTTATGCTGCTGTGTTTTGTATGGTGAGTGTAGAGAACCGGAGATCCTTTTTACTGGAAACGAGGCATTCCATCTTAGCCCTCACGGGTGACAACGTATCTGCATTTTGATTCGTAATCGAGGTTAGATGTAGATGTTTGTGGGCCACAGCAACCACTTACCACTTACCAACCACTTACCATAATATTTATATTCTGCAACTCTACGTCTTTCAATGCTCACTGTGTTACGAGCATTGAAATATAATACCAAGAACTACGTCTACTACCAAATTAGAGTAAACACGAAAATGTCAACATAATGTTTTAACCTTATTACTAAAGAGTATAAGTTTCATTTTAGAATAAATGTTTTTGTAACCTATGACTTTTTACTTTCAAGCAACATTCTAAACTTATTGCTTTTAACCTTTCTCTGATGAAAGGACTTAAATAAATATATTTTGCAATTGTGATTAAAGTTTATGTTAGAGTTTTATAAGGTTTATAATAAACTGAAGTTGTTAATGTTATTAAACTTTTTTCTAAGACAGACAGATGTTTATGTGTATGAAAACGTGGCCACTTGTGCGATTTATTTTTGTTCCTGATACTTAATCTAGTATATAATTGATCGAAGATGTGGAATGTCAAAAGGTATTTCTTAGATTTGGTTGACTATAGGTATAGATGAATTTAGTAACAAAAAAGTCCCCAAATGTCGCTGAATTAAATTTTATTAAAAAACGCTAAACAAAGATAAAATCGAACAATATATTCATCGAACATTAATACATATATATATATATATATATATATATATATATATATATATATATATATATATATATAAAATTGTAATATTTACAAAAAACCTATCCTATAAAAATAAAATATTTCTATCAAAATACTAACATGTTTTAAATTCATAAGAATCTTCTGCTTAATTAAAAACTACAGGAATTGTTGTTTGTTGTCGTCTTTAACTTTCTAGATTAATCTCTTTCATATAATTAAAAACAAAATTAAAATTACCTGTTATCATGATATATATCGTAACTTACAAGGTGAGGTTTACAGGAGAGCGAAAAAACTATTTTGTTCTTGTAATTTGGGAATTTTGTATGACTTTTTTATAATGTTTGATATTTAATAGTAGTATTTCTTAGATTCTATATAAAGATAATTGATAGAATCAGGCGTTGCTTTGCGGAAATCCATTATAATAAAGATATTAATAGTTACATTGCAACCATCCGCTAAATTTACTAAAATGATGCGTCTTACCTAGTTTGAAAAGCACCTCCCGCCCTCCCTCAATTGCGTGCACTGATCCCGTCACCACCACCGTGGACTTAATCCCAGCACCACTACTCCCAACACCACTATTCTAGGAAAGACACACCATCGTAGATAATACGACACGTGTTTCACCTCTGCACGAGGCATCTTCAGATGATGTAGACTCTACGGCGGCTAACCGCTAAACTAGCGTATTATCAGCGATGGTGTGTCTTTCCTAGAATAGTGGTGTTGGGAGTAGTGGGGCTGGGATTAGTGGTGACGGGATTAGTGCACGCAATTGAGGGAGGGCGGGAGGTGCTCTTCAAACTAGGTAAAACACATCATTTTAGTTAATTGAGCGGAAGGTTGCAAAGTATATAATATCTTTATTATAATGGATTTCTTTATTCTATATAAAGGTTTAATTTAAGTTATTCAAAGGTTTAATTATTTTATTTCCATTTGCTTTATTTTTAATTTATCGTTGGGTTACGAACAGCAGTTTTGATAAACCTTCACTGGAATAATATTGTAAATTCACATGATATACTACTAAACGCGTTTACCTCTTATTTTTGTCGGACCAAAACTAACGTACTACTTACGTTACTTAAGCTCTTTGCTTGGGTTCTGACTGCGAAAAAATAAGTAAATAAATATACGCTTACAAAAAGAAACGTGTTATACTGCTTCTTTAAATAAAATAATATTGTAACAAAACTTGCATAAGTTTTAAGCTTTTAAGTTTTTTATGGGAAATGTCGTATTTTGTTTATAGAATACTATTAATACTTACAATGGTAATAAATTAAAAATAAGTAAACTGAAATATAAATATATTTTGCTTCCCGAAAATTCTTTCATAAGAAACTTCTTACATAAAGTGAATAATGAATATATTATAGTGCGTGCGAGACGATCTGTAATGACTCAAAAACAGCACGTAGCGGCTCAGAAAGGAAATCGGTATCTAGAAAAGTAACCGAACAAATTAAAGCCTAAGCTTAACCCGCCCCCGGGAAACCCCCCGAGATAGAATCTAACAAGAATATCTATGAATAACTTTAAAGAAAATATCTCGAAACCGCATGGGACGCAGCTTTTGTAACTTTGTCGCGTTGTAATTAAACTAATTGTTTTGAAACACGTCACTAGCTCACTAGGGAGCATTTGTTGCGGTAAGGGTCCACGCCGTTTTGAACATTCCATTTGTTACGAACGGGTAAAATATTTGGAAACTTCAACGTACTTTCCTTTATATATTTAACTAACCTTAGCTTAATACAAACTAGAAGGTAATTCATTTTATGTTATTTATAAACTGTTTTATTGGTCCGCCGCTCCACTTGAAAACATGTCGGCGGGCTTTTTAACGTTTTTTCCACTGCTGAGCACGTGGTAAATAAGTGCTTAAAATTATTGCAACGAAAAATTTAAATGGTGTCAGCGGGGATCGAACTCGGATTGGTCGCATACTGTAAATTGTATAGCGAGCGCTAACCTTCTTAAGTAATTGACTCCAAAAACATACGTATATATATATATATATATATATATATATATATATATATATTGGAGTGGTATTGACATTCTATCAGTATCATCACCCCCTCTCCCATAAAAAAAATAAATAAAAAGAGGCGACAAAAGGAAATGAAACGGGAGATGGGCAGCAACATCTGTAATGAATATGAATAATCTATGCTAATCAAAAAGTACTAATAAAATGGAAACAATAGTAGAACCACGTGGCAGCTTTTACTGTTGCACATATGGGCCGGTTCGAGCCGGGGATGTACCACGACCTCACGGAATACCGGCGTGAAGTGGAAGCTCTATGGCCAATAGCCCAATTCCGTCATATCAGTATCATAATATATACATTAATTATTATAAATTATTCTTTTGTTATATCTGTCACCCTACATTTAGCACGTGTGTTGGTGGACACGCGGATAATGCTCCGAGTCACTTATGATATTTTAGATCTTGCATATCATCAAGTTAGTCTACTGCTAAATGTAAACCTATCCCAAATCGTGGTATATGGGCCGGAATTGGATGAATAAAATCCAATTCTTCCAACTAAAACTTGCACAGATTGTTATGTTATATACCGGAAGGGTGCCCCACGTTTGCCTTCTTTTATGAGTCTCTTTTCTAAGACTTTCTTACTAAATTGTGTGATTCGTCATCTCAAAGATACGAAATTTCCACTTCAGCTCACTAGCTCTGAAATTTATTTCTACCACCTTGATTCTCGATTTTCTAGTAACGAAACAAACCACCCTCAGGGACGACAACACGTCTATATTTCGCTTCATAATCGAGAATAAACATAGGTTTTTACCAGCCACGGAATCCATTTACCATCAGTTGAACTGTAAGCTAGTTTGTCACCTTTGTTTAGATAAAATAGCATACAGGATAAAATATAAAATAGACATATTTCATTTGTAAATGTAATTGCATAGTGCAGTTAAAAATACAAAACATATCTCTATAGAAAAACAGCTTTTAAACCAAACTTTAAAAACTCTAAAGTTGTGTTGCGGATCTGAAAAGACAATTCAATGATGTTTATATCGTTTTTATATAATATCCCGATACTTAAATTTTTATTCTACTTTCTATTACGCCATGTAATAAATAAATTAATAATATGATGGCTTTTTGTGCCAGGGGTTATTTACGAAGGCGAATTCGAGGACGGAATGTTCCACGGAAGAGGGGAGTTACGTTATCCGAGCGGCGCCACGTTGCGCGGTGTATGGTCGCGCGGTGAATTAGGCGAAAAAACTTTAGCGTTTACCGACAACTTGGAATACGATGTAAAGGACTGGCCATACTGTGTGATGCCCGACCGAAGGTATTATTATCCACTTATTACTAATGATAATGTCCTTCAGATCGAATTTCGGTCACGGCGGCCAGCCTCAACGGAGACTAGCCATCGGCGCAGGACGGGATTATAATGTCCAAGTATATTCGCAAGCACAGGTGCACTCTCTATTTCCTAACTCTCATGGTCCGATGGTACGGTAAGCCGACACGACCGGAGTAAGATCAGGCGCAGGACCAACGGCTTTACGTGCTTTCCCAGGCACGGTGGTGAGACACCGCCAACTTCCTGACTCCGGGCAGCTACTGAGATTTTCGTAATGGAAAAACTCAATAACTGATATTTTTGGGATTCGAACCCGGGACCTCATGATCAGCTGTCGCAATACTACAACCACAAGACCAACGAGACAGTACTTATTACTAAATAAGTTACAACTCCCTCTTAATGTCCTAATGTGGTGTATTTTATTTTTATGTGGTTGTGCCATTCTGCAGCTATATTATGGTTGTTGTATGCATGAGTACAGAACTAGAGTTTGAATCCTATCCAACTGCAGAGAGGTGTAAGACAGGGTGACGTTATATCCCCGAAACTCTTCACCGCTGCGTTGGAAGACGTTTTCAAGCTACTGGACTGGAAAGGATACAGTATTAACATCAATGGCGAGTACATTACTCACCTTCGATTTGCCGATGATATAGTCCTTATGGCAGAAAACAAAGATCATGTTTAATGTCCATGCCACACCTATGCCGGTAGTTGTTGGGAGCACTATGTTCGAAGTTTTTGACGAGTACGTTTACCTGGGACAAATAGTCCGACTAGGTAAGTCCAACTTCGACCGAGAGGTCAATCGACGGATTCAACTCGGCTGGGCAGCGGTCGGGAAATTACGACACATCTTCTCTTCAGGTATACCTCAATCTCTGAAAACTAAAGTGTACAACCAGTGCGTGTTGCCAGTGGTGACTTACGGATCAGAGACGTGATCCTTCACTGCTGGCCGTATGAGGACGCTCAAGGTCGCTCAGCGAGCTATGGAGAGGGCTATGCTCGGAGTTTCTCTGCGTGATAGACTCAGAAATGAGGATATCCGCAGTAAAACCAGAGTGACCGACATAGCCCAACGGATTAGTAAGCTGAAGTGGCAATGGGCCGGCCATATAGCTCGAAGAACCGATAACCGATGGGGAAGAAAGGTTCTCGAGTGGCAGCCTCGTACCGGTAGGCGTAGTGTAGGGCGACCCCCCACTAGATGGAGTGACGACCTGGTAAGACATGCAGGAAGTCGATGGATGCAGGTGGCTCAGGACCGTGCTTTGTGGCATTGCTTGTGGGAGGCCTATGTTCAGCATTGGACTTGTGAAGGGCTGTAATGATGATGATGATGATGATGCATGGGTTGACTAAACTGGGGAAGGACTAGGTTCTCACAGAATAGCAACTCATTGCTGCTGTGTTTCTTATGGTGAGTATATAGAACCGGAGCCCGTGTTAACTGGAAATGGGGGATTCCATCTTAGTCTCAGGGGACACGCGATTAAGAATCAAATGCAGATCATTTGATTCTTAATCAAGAATAGATATAGATGTCTATGGGCCACAGCGTCAACTTACCATCAGCTGGACTGTTTGCTCGTTTGTCACCCCTTACCTTTAAAAAAGAAACAATTTTCACATTTCAAAAGTTTGTAGAGGTCGTATTCTATCTGGAAATCCGTCTAGTTGGATAAAGACCTCTTATCTACATCGGCTACTAAAGAGTACTGCAACATTGTAGTGTACCGATTTGAAGGGTATGTGGGCTTAGTCCTCCGAGATGGCGACCCCCTGTAGCGTCCTTTGCTTAAAGTTAATTGCAGATATCCGTGGCCTATTACACATTTACGTTAAGGTAGTTATTACACATTAAACATTAGGTTGGCCTCTCATTTGTCACTCAAATTTTATAAATAAAGCAGTTCAACAATTATAAAAAAAGGTATTACAAATAAATATTTATTATTATAATGCATTATGACTTAGTTCAGAGGCATACTCTTAACTCTTACCCTATACCGGATGTTTTTAGAGGTTTGGTTTTTAAACAAACAACATTGTTTTTACAGACTGTCAATTTTGACAGTTGACAGTTGATTTATAGTCAATACGTTTTGCGACTTTATCACGAATAGACTGACGCCAGAACAACGCTTGCAAATTGTGCAAACTCATTTTGTCAGTTCACCATACTTATCGTACACTCGTCCAAGTCGCAAAGTACCACAATGTCCAATACGCATCCAAAAAAACAACAAACAGTAAGCACAGAAGAAGTTATTGCTGCTTTGGAGCGTAGTGTTGAGGAGAACCAGAATGAATCGATTCACCATCTTGCATAACAATTGAAGCTGTGTCCATCCATTTTGTGGAAGATTCTGCGGAAAGATCTTGGCTTAAAAGCTTACATAATTCAGTTTGTGCAAAAGTGGAAACCGCATGACCATAATGCGCGTCGTAGGTTCGGTGAATGGGCCGAAAACGATATTCAGCTTGATCCTCTTTTTCATCGCAAAATTTTGTTTATCGATGAGTCTCATTTTGGTTGAATGGCTATGTCAATAAGCAGAATTGCCGAATTCGGGGTGGAGAAAACCCAGAGGCCTTTGTCGAGAGGCCCTTACATCCATCAAAAGTCACAGTTGGATTTGTAAGTTGTGCGTTATGGGTAGATGGCGTCATTGGCCCATATATTTTTAAAGATTGCCTGCCAGAATACTACTGTCAATATAGAGCGCTTCAAAAACACGAATGCTTGTTGAATGAAAGTTGAATAGCATTGGTGTGATAGAGCTTTGGTTCCAACAAGATGGCGCATCATGTCACACGGCGGGCGCCACGTTCAATTTATTGCGGGAAACATTTGGTGAGCGCATAATTTCGCGTAGTGGACCTGTGAACTGGCCTTCACAACTGTGTGATCTCACGCCTTTAGGTTACTTTCTTTGGGATAATGTGAAATCACAGGGTCTGCTGTCATGCTGATAAACCAGAGATGTTGGATTTGTAAGTCAACATTTCCCGTGTTATTGCTGATATACGGCCCCCGTTGCTCGATAAAGTTAAGTAAAGTCGAAAATTGGACTTTATAATTGCACTTCATTAGAGCTAGCAATGGCGCTCATATGCCTAGCATCATATTTAAACACTAATGGCTAAAGTTATATATAAAACACAGGCAATATCATAGACGTTAACATTATTTTAATGTAATTTTTAATTGGTATACCTCTAAAAAAAACTTGAGTGTGTCAAAGTCGACATCACTTTTTAATTTCTATACTAGAAAAAGTAGTTAGGAAACCTGCGTGTCTAAGAAATAACAAAAGAAAATATTTTTCAGGAAATTTGTACATTAAAAAATATAAACCTCAAGTCTCGCTGTTTTAAGTCTGCTTGTAACCTAAATATATATAAATTAACAAATTGACATTCACATTAATTAAAATATTTGACACAATATGAGAACTTAACTTTATTTTTACATCAGATGGTGTGTTATGCTTTTTCCATAACATGCAAATTTTTACATTGTGTCATTTTAAAATTTGTAGAGCTCTATGCGCCAGATGAACCCAAATAATGTTCCTTTACTTTTGTTTTAAAAATCCACTTGTTAGGGGATTATTATCTTATTGCTAGGGGAAGTGCATTCCAGCGTCTTACAGCTGTAACAGCGAAAGAGTTTGAGAGGAAACCAGTACGTTGAGATGGAGTATGGAGCACGATTGTTACGAGAGCGAAGATTGCAATCATGGGAAGAACCCAGGTATTTAAACTTACATTTCAAATACTCTGGGGCCAATAGATCGTTAAGAATAGTGAACAGAGTGCTAAGAATTCTAAGGCTCCTGCGTTGTGGGATATTTAACCATTTAAGTTGAGAGCGATAGAAAGAGTAGTGGTCATACTTTCGAAGACCGTAAATGAAACGGATACAGTTGTTGAGAAGCCGGTCCAATTTATTGACCAAGTATTTGTCTGCAGCTAAGTAACACACATCGGCATAATCAAACATAGGAAGAATAAGCGATTGAATGAGAAGTTTCTTCGTACAATGCGGTAAGATATTTTTATATCTGTACAATTGTCTCAACGTAGTACAAACTGTACGGCTAACTTCCTCAGCATGATTGCGCCAAGTAAATGAACAATCCAAGGTTTATGCAACTAAGACAATTTTATTGTTACGTAGCTGTAATATACCTAAATAAAAATATAAAAAAAATCCCCATAAAAGCGAAGTACCTACATAAAAACAAATAACTCACATATCATTTTTATATTACTCATGAGACCGGAAACACTGTCCCTGCATGGAGTATGGCAATTTCAGCACATTGTATGTGTGGAACATGCCTCCATATATTTTTTGCGTAAATTCAATTACAGTCTTGTTCTCTTGCATAGCGCTTTCTTAAACACCAAAAATTTTAATATTAATTTTTAAGCTAAAAATTTTGGCTTAAGCATTTTTAGTAATGTAACTGCCAGTATAGGCAAGGCAATAAACGTTTAAAATAATACTAATCAAATATTTCGTTGTATATATAATGTCAGATATCCAATAACCCATCATATTGTATCATCCTGTGGGTATCGTATCATCGTACCAACCATATCATCCCGCGAGTATCGTAAGAGACGATACAGGGAAATAAAACAGGAGATGTGCAGCAGCATCTTTCTGATAACAATTAAAATTAATAGAAATCTGCATTGCCAACCTGCCTGCCAAGCTTGGCAACTATGGCAAATATCCTCCCTACGAGGTACACCAGCAACTTAATATAAATAAGGCAACTTTCAATAAGCTGTGAATTTGACGATGATGAAATATTTAAATGAATTTATATTTATATTACATACATTCGCAACACTCGAGTGTTTGGTAGTCTAAATTTTATTTCCAAATAGTCTTGGACACGAAATTAAATATACTATGGAGGTTATGCTCCTTAGTTTTAACTCTAAAAATGCGATTAAAAATACCTAATCTAAGAATGAAACCAAAAAAAAATTTTCCTAAAAATGTTTTAAAAAATGCTGACACAGGGACGTTTCATTTATCGCCTGACTTACTGTTCTAGTAAACGTAGAACTTGAAAAAATAGGGCACGGGTGACAAATATTTTTAATTAGAGATGGGCTGAATATTCGTTTCATGTTCGTTATTCGGCATATTCGGCAGCTTTACCGAATATTCGGCTAAATCACCGAACATTCGTTAAAATGGTACTCAAAGTATCTAAAAGTACTGTATTGAAATGTTTGACTTGAGTAATACCATGTCTTTCATAATTTTACTGTTGAAAGTATATTTTATTTTTGGTTTAAATCTACTTGTATAGCATTATGTTTTGAGGCACTGTAGATTTATTTCCAATTCTAGCAAATAGTAAGCTTAATAAAATGTTTTCGGAATCAAACAAAGAAACATTACATTACATTAGTACACTTCACTTAACTTTGATTGTCAGTTTCTCTAAAATTAGTCCAAATTGAAGATGTCCTGCTACTCATTTTTATCATATGATTAATCAATTTTCTAAGAACAACGCAAAGAAATACTTTTTTTCTCACTAAAATAGTCACTAAAACATGAGAAATAATACTAGTTTTTACGGAATTTATCGCGTATATTTAACTTTTTATATACCGCCGGGACTGAGATGTTCAACGTCCAGATGTCATAGTTAACCACGGTTACCATAGATTAAAATTTAATTTTTTTCCGATCTACACAGTATGAACTTATGGTATCTTGAAGTCTTGCAGTTGTATGCTTGGGTTGGGATTTAATTTTATTTATTATAGGATCCCAAGCAGATGGTAGCACCCAGCCATCTTCTCCATTGAAATTAGGATGTTTTTTGATTTCAATAGCCTCGCGAATCATCCTTGGAAGGAATCGGTATTCTTTAGCGAGGATTTGTGGTCTATCAAATCTGATGTAGTGACGGGGGCGATCCTGTACGTGTTCACAGACTGCAGACTTCCCGGAGCGTCGATTCTTCACATCAGCTATATGTTCTTTAACGCGGGTTTTAATTGATCTTTTAGTTTGTCCAATGTAGGAGAGACCACATTCACAATCAAGCTTGTACACTTCTGTATCTTGCAGAGGGACATTACACATGACTGATGGTATAAACTGACCAATCTTCTTCAGCGGCTTGAAGTATGTTTTGATGAAAGCGCGCTTCAAGATGTAGCCAATCTTGTCAGTGACTCCTCTAACATATGGCAGTACACAGGTACACGCTCGACTGTGGCCGGCTTCACTCGTTCACTGTGACGTAGACGCGGGACCCGAAGCTTGTTGTCTACATCTTGGCTACATCTTGAAGCGCGCTTCCATCAAATCATACTTCAAGCCGCTGAAATTGAAAATTGAAATCAAAAAACATCCTAATTTCGATAGAGAAGATGGCTGGGTGCTACCATCTGCTTGCGATCCTATAATAAATAAAATTAAATCCCAACCCAAGCATACAACTGCAAGAATTCAAGATACCATAAGTTCATACTGTGTAGATCGGAACAAAAGTTAAATTTTAATCTATGGTAACCGCGGTTAACTATGACATCTGGACGTTGAACATCTCAGTCACGCCCGTGACCATGAGTGCTGTAAAGCACGGGCAGTATTTAAAAAGTTAAATATACGCGATAAATTCCGTAAAAACTAGTATTATTTCAATGTGTAGTATTCACGTAATAATAAGAAATCATTATCAAAACATGAGCATGTGCCGGCAATTCGCTCAGTACTAGATGATGCAATAACATGTCAGGTGTGGCGGCGGAGTAAAGCGCACGGTCTAGCACTAGTCCCGCTCGCTTTATTGTAACAAGTTTTGGCATAACTTGTTTAGGTACCGAGGCGATCCTGCCGAATAATGTTCGGGCGAATATTCGGTTCGGTAAAAGTTTTACCGAACATTCGGCCGAATATTTGTATTCGGTGAAATCCATATTCGGCCCATATCTATTTTAAATTCGTGTATTGCAAAAAGTGTTAAACTATTCCACAGAGAGGTTGTACGTGGAAGAAAACTCCTTGTGAAACGTACAGTGGTGGACCGCCAAGCATCCAGATGGTGTGGATGGTATCGGGACGTTTGACGTGTAGTGCGTTCACGAAATTTGGCGGCTGGGATTAATCCGAACAATTCCTCAGAGCACTCCCCGTGATAGATGCGATAAAATACGCAAAGGGATGCAACATCTCTTCGCAGCACCAGTGAATCGAGCTGATCGGAAAGCACTCGGTCGTCGACGACTCGAGCCGCTCTGCGCTGGATGCGGTCAAGTGGAATAAGCTGGTACTGGGGAGCCCCAGCCCAGAGATGGGAACAGTATTCCATGTGCGGCCGAACTTGCGCCTTGTAAAGTTGCAGGCGGTGTGCCGGCATGAAATACTGTCCCGCTCTGCTGAGCACGCCAAGCTTTTTTAGAGGCCAATTTGGCCTTCCCTTCCAAGTGACCACGAAACTGCACGTCACTCGATATGTCGACGCCGAGGATTCCGATACTGGCTGAGGCAACAAGAGGAGTGCCTTGAAACTGAGGGGATACGACAAAGGGGTTCTTTTTAGCGGTTAACGCGCAAACTTGTGTCTTCTGGGGGTTAAACTGGACTAGATTTAGTCGCCCCCAATCCGAGACTCTGTCCAGCAGAGACTCGACTTCAGACACAAGTTTGTCCCGGCACTCGGAGACGTTTTCCCGAGAAATATTGGCTCGGCCGGTGTACAGAGCATCACCAGTGCTGTCATCTGCATAGCAATGAATGTTACGGGTACGCAACATGTCATTGATATGCAGAAGAAACAGCGTTGGCGATAGCATACAGCCCTGTGGAACACCAGCATTAATAGGCTTGCAATCGGAGCTTGCACCGTCTACAACGACCTTGATGCTCCGATCTGCAAGAAAGCTGGTGATCCAATCGCACAATTTCTCGGGAAGCCTATAGGAAGGGAGCTTCGAAAGAAGCGCTTTGTGCCAAACCCGATCGAAGGCCTTCGCAATGTCCAAACTAACGGCCAATGCCTCCCCCTTGAACTCTACTGCCTCCACCCATCTGTGAGTTAGGTAGACCAGAAGATCACCAGCTGACCGACCACGGCGAAAACCGTATTGGCGGTCACTAATCAGCTGGTGATCTTCAAGGTACCTCATGAGCTGGCAGTTTACAATGGACTCCATTGTTTTGGAGAACAAGAAGGTGATGGCGATTGGCCGGTAGTTGAACGGGTCAGAGCGGTCGCCTTTTTTTAGGGATCGGGTGGACGTAAGCCGTCTTCCATGATTTTGGGACTACGCCTAGGGAGTAGTAGTACCGGAAAGACGCGTTTAAACCGGTTCCAACTCTGGAGCACACGTCCTCAGCACAATTGGGGGATTGCGTCAGGCCCACTCGACTTGTGGATGTCAGGGAGCGGAGTGGTTTGCGAACCGAGCGCTGTGTGAAATGCACTTCCGGCATGGAGCACTCACACCGCGGGATGGTCGGCGGAGTATTCCCCCCGTCATCGAGAGTCGAGTTAGACGCAAAGAAAGAGCCTAGAAGATCGGTTTTCTCCTTTGCGGTATGGGCCAGTGAGTCGTCCTCCCTGTGCAGAGATGGAAGAGATGGCTGACAGAAATTCCCCTGGACAGCCTTGGCGAGAGACCAGAATCCACGGGTTCCAGAAGGAAGGCGAACTAGTTTCTCGCCAATTCTGCCTATGTGCTCTGACTTTGCCTTGGCAATGACTCTTTTGAAGGACCTAGAGGCGGAATTATACTTCTTTTTTAGAGCGCTGGTGTTTACATCCCGGGACGCTGATGCATCAGCCCAGGCTTGGTAGCACTCCTGCTTATAGCATGATGCTATTTTACAGGAGCGACCAAACCATGGCTGAGACTTGCCTCCAATGGGCACCACAGAGGAAGGAATAAAAAGTTCCATACCCTGAAGTACCACATCAGCAACAGAGTCCGCAACAACGTTGGGATCATCCGGCGAGAAGCAAACCCGCCCCCAAGGGTAGGATGCAAAGAAAGACCGCATCCCATCCCAATCGGCTGACCTATAGTGCCAAACACGGCGGCAGCCTGCAGAATGCAACCGCGATTTCAGCGTGAGTGGCACCACACTCCGGACCAGACAATGGTCCGAGGAGCCTAAAGGGGCGTCGACGGAAATCTGATATCCGTCCGGGTGAGAGGTCAGCAGAAGGTCCAACAGGGAAGGTGCATGATCCTCCACATCTGGAATCCGCGTAGGCGAAGTAACCAGTTGTGTCAGACCATATGCCAAGGTAAAATCATGAACAGATCTCCCCGCATGATCGGTTTAATTTGAACCAAGCCATTCGGCGTGATGGGCGTTAAAGTCGCCGAGGATCACGACCTCTGCGGAGGGGATCTGCTGTAGCAACGAATCTGCAGCCATTTGGACGTGGTCGAATAGTCGGTCTGTTTCGGCATTACCGCTATGGGACCTATAGAGGCACCCGTAGACGCGCGGATGGTCGTCGCTGTCTACGCGTAGCCAAAGGATGGACAGGTCCGAACCTTCAAGTCTGCCGAGGCGTCGAGAGCAGATGTCCTCTCTGACGTAAACGCAAACTCCAGCTTGAGGCACAAAGGAGTGTTCCAGTTTGTACCCCGGGTAGGAGAGATACGAGACATCAGCCGGAGAGGACACCTGCGTCTCGGTCAGAAAGAGCAGAGCCGGCCTCGCCGTCTCGAGATGGTAGTGGACGGTGTTTAGGTTAGAGTGAAGTCCCCTGATATTGCAGAAATTCACGGACAGGGTGGCAGGGGTCGCCTTGGTCTTGTTGCTCCGTTTGCCCCGAGCAGTTGTAGTCTTGAGCGGAATTTTGCCCCCCCCCAGAATACGCGGGGCAGCCTGAGCACCCACGCTCAGAAGTGGAGAAACATGGTCGTGGATGCTCAGCGAGGGATTCTCCAAGGGTGCTGGTACCCTCCTGGGGTAATCGATCATTATTTAATTCCGCTACCATGTTGATGGGGGGGGGGGGATTTGGGCCTCCGGCCACCTGCACTCACCAGACGAAACGCGGAAGCAGAGCTTCCACTTCACGCCGGTATTCTGTGAGGTCGTGGTACCACCCCGGTTTGAGCCGGCCCATACGTGCAACAGCAAAGCTGCCGCGTGGCTCTACCACTGTTAAAGTGTAAAAAGGTTACTGGTGTTACTTATTTTCACGAATTTCTATTTTTTTTTATGAAAATGCATGTATGTATACATACTACCATTAAACTTTTGAAACAGTAGAGCGAGAGTATAATTTTCTCTTAATTATATGTTAATGGGCTATTTTAGTCGTAGCAGTGTCAACGTAGCATTTTCATGAAATACATCGCGATAAACGAGTTTCGGTGTGAAGTAATAATTTAATATACGTATTTTTTAGATTGTATTAATTTTTTATTAATTTTTTCTTTAATAGCACGGGATAGTCTCCTGATTGACTTGGGCCCGTGCCATAGTGGAGGAAGTGTTACCACTAATCACTACACGTGACAGCCGCTACAATTGACACTTTTGGGATTTCCAAAGAGATTTAAATATATATACTATAGAGCGGACATTGGAAACATTGGCATACAAAATATTTGAGCTCGCGCGTGTGTGACGCCCTCTAGCTAATCATAGCAAAACTACGCTGAAATATTAAGAAATTAGAAAAACATTTCACCTATTCCCCAATAGGTGACGCAAAGAAAAATAAGGTAAAAACCCGTTTAAGGAGTGTAACCGTTTCGACATCAAAATCGATAATGAAGGTTACTATGTTTGAAATGCTTTACAATATAACAATAAGGAATATGCATGATTATTTTATTGTAAAAACACATTGACTCACTCAAACAACTGTTAAATACCAACTACGCATCCAAAATCGCTGAAATTTTGCTGCTTAGCTGTCAAAAGATGCACAACCGCATTCATTATCTTTTATTGATGAGTTCTGCCATTTTTACGTTGCGGTCGGAAACTTTTCAGACCACCCTGGTATATATCCCGTAATATTAATTTGTATAGTCACATTTGGCACGACTACGGTTCTTACGGTGCCAGGATTTGAAGGCATCACATAGACCTTGACTAGATACACTGAAAGTAAGAATAAAATTTTTCGATATCTCACTTAGTTTTCGAGATATCGATACTCACAACTTACTTTTTTACACAGGAATATTGACCAAAAGTTAATTCTGTAAAGCCAGCTATACATGTAGGCCGGGCGAAGGCTTTCAACGTATAGACACCACTTTTATCTAGCCTAGCTTAGCTGGCCGAGTGCAGTCGAGCGCTAAGGTGTAGACGGTGCGTTTGGCGTGCCTTTTCACCACTCAGAATCGCTCGCCATGACTCGCCTCACTTCAGAACAGTGTCGGTTTTTCTGCACAAATCAAAGGCGCTCGACTGCATTTGGCAAGTCGTGTACACATGGTAGTCCACCACGTCAGAATGTTCACTCATTCAAACTTCCTCGTATCAATTTGCCTAGACTAGCGTTGGTTGAGGTTTAGCCAACACGTATTGCCGGCTTAACGACGTCGGCACTGCAGGAAATGCACACCCTTTTGCCCTTACGTAGCGAATTGCAGGCACCCATTTAAATAATACTAGTTTTTATGGATTTTATCGCGTATGTTAACTTTTTTATATACCCGACGTTTCAAGCACATTACAGCACCCATTTTCAGTAAATTTAATTTCGCGTCAATATAAGAAATCATCATCTCGTATTAAAGAAGCTATCGAGCGGAACCAGGGCTCCAAAGTCTTTGCCAGAGATCTGTCTGCCAGAAAGAGCCAACTGTCAAAGCTGAAGACTGAGTGTGGCAACATCGTTTCCGGGACACCTGAGATTTTGAGTGAGATTGAGAGGTTCTATGGGCAGCTGTACACATCATCGTTGGAGCCACACGCAAGTGTGAGTAACGATCCAAGAGCAAGTCTTATCCGACACTATTCCGATGATATCCCGGACGTCAGTCTAAGCGAGATTAGAATGGCTCTCCAGCACCTTAAAAACGGCAGGGCCCCAGGCGAGGATGGAATTACAGCGGAGCTTCTGAAAGCGGGTGGAACACCGGTACTTGAAGTCCTTCAGAAGCTCTTCAATTCCGTCCTCCATGGTGGCACTACTCCAGAGGCGTGGAGCAGAAGTGCGGTGGTCTTGTTCTTTAAGAAAGGCGACAACGCTCTCTTAAAGAACTACAGACCGATTTCCCTTCTGAGCCGCGTCTACGTGCTGTTTTCGAGAGTCATTACGAATCGTCTCGCACGCAGACTTGACGACTTCCAGCCTCCCGAACAAGCCGGTTTCCGAAAAGGCTTCAGTACCATAGACCACATACATACCCTGCGGCAGATTGTACAGAAGACTGAAGAGTACAATCTGCCACTTTGCCTGGCGTATGTGGACTATGAGAAAGCCTTTGATTCCGTCGAAATTTGGGCGGTGCTACAGTCCCTTCAGCGGTGCCAAGTTGACTGTCGGTATATCGAAGTGCTGAAGTGTTTGTACAGTAGGGCTACGATGGCTATCCGAGTACAGAATCAGAGCTCGAAACCTATCCAACTGCAGAGAGGTGTAAGACAGGGTGACGTTATATCCCCGAAACTCTTCACCGCTGCATTGGAAGACGTTTTCAAGCTACTGGACTGGAAAGGATACGGTATTGACATCAATGGCGAGTACATCACTCACCTTCGATTTGCCGACGATATAGTCCTTATGGCAGAATCGCTGGAGGACTTAAGCACTATGCTCAATGACCTCAATAGTGCCTCCCAACGGATAGGTCTTAAGATGAACATGGACAAAACAAAGATCATGTTCAATGTCCATGTCACACCTATGCCGGTAGTTGTTGGGAGCACTATGCTCGAAGTTGTTGACGAATACGTTTACCTGGGACAAATAGTCCGACTAGGTAAGTCCAACTTCGACCGAGAGGTCAATCGACGGATTCAACTCGGCTGGGCAGCGTTCGGGAAATTACGGCATATCTTTTCGTCAGGTATACCTCAATCTCTAAAAACTAGATTGTACAACCAGTGCGTGTTGCCAGTGATGACTTACGGATCTGAGACGTGGTCCTTCACTGCTGGCCGTATGAGGACGCTTAAGGTCGCTCAGCGAGCTATGGAGAGGGCTATGCTCGGAGTTTCTCTGCGTGATAGACTCAGAAATGAGGATATCCGCAGTAAAACCAGAGTGACCGACATAGCCCAACGGATTAGTAAGCTGAAGTGGCAATGGGCCGGCCATATAGCTCGAAGAACCGATAACCGATGGGGAAGAAAGGTTCTCGAGTGGCAGCCTCGTACCGGTAGGCGTAGTGTAGGGCGACCCCCCACTAGATGGAGTGATGACCTGGTAAGACATGCAGGAAGTCGATGGATGCAGGTGGCTCAGGACCGTGCTTTGTGGCATTACTTGGGGGAGGCCTATGTTCAGCAGTGGACTTGTGAAGGGCTGTAATGATGAATGATGATGATGATGATAAGAAATCAACATGCAGGCACCCATGTTCACCTCCGCAGCTTTGACTTATTGTTCGCCTTTGGTGACCAGCCTCAGCCGCTACAGCTCGCACAGGTGTCTGCTATTTGCGGGGACTGCTATCCCTCCGCGCTTACGGCTTTACAAAAACACTTTAAGGGTAAGGCAGACAAGATTACGTGGAGTCCGGGCGTGCTCATTCGGATATAGTGGCGATTTCTTGGACAGTAAGCGAGATATCGTAACATATTATTCTTAATTTTCGACATATCTCGTCGAGATTTATGCGTTCAAATCTTGGCGCTGTAGAAACCGTAGATGCCCCTCACATGTGAATAATTTGTCCTATTGCTGAGCCAATAGTCATTTAGTTTTCTACACCTCTGTTTGGTCTGAATTTGAAACATGTGCAGAGGATAGTTCATAGTACAATTAAAAATTTATGCATTTTTGTAAAGATATTATATCAATAGATGACATTAAATATGCTCTTTACTTAAAACTATATCTTTAATATAGCTGTGACCCAATTATTTCTTAAATTTACGCGAACACTACACATTGAATAAAACTATTTATACGGATTTTATCGCGTTTAATTACTAATTATTAACTTATTTTTAATTCCCGGCATTTCTGGTGCTTTACAGCGAGGCTATTGAAATTAAAAAACATCCTAATTTCAATAGAAAAGATGGATGGGTGTTGCGATCTGCTTGGGATCATAATTAACAGAATTAAATACAAACCCAAGCAAACCACTGCAAGACTTCAAGATACTGTAAGCTCGCTCTGCGTAGATCTGACCAAAAATTCATTTAAAAAAAACTGATGGTAGCCGGGCTAACTATGATGTTGGGACGTCAAACATCTCAGTCCCCTTGGTCCCCCAAGCTTTACAGCATGCTTTACAGTACCCATGGTCACGGGGGCCCACCCAAAACGTCGGGAATTAACTATAAGTTAATCAAACGCGATAAAATCCGTATAAATAGTTTTATTCAATCTTTTGTCGACGTTAAACATAGTTAAAAAAATATGGCATGAAGGCTTTTGAATTATGAATATTGTTCACTTCGCCCGGACTACGGAAGGCTGTCACAAAAATAAATAGTCTTCTCCCACGGGAAGCCTCTGGTGTGTACTGAAATATGAAAGGAAATATAAAATCATCCGTTTCCCGGCACACGTTCATTTGTAACGTAAATAAAATGTTGCCTTAAAATTACTCCCCGCCCGGCGCATGAAAAATAAATGGACAGGTATGAAATATTACAGGGCGCGCTTACCGCAGTGCTTACGGCCTCTAATTGGTCTGTCTTCTTTCGTTATTTATGTATCGGAATACAAAGACTCGTTTCTCCGTCGTCAAAATTAAGTGTACATTCGGATTGCGCCGTGATTCGAAAAGCTTCAATACCATTGTGGTTTACAATACAAAAGTTCTTTATAGCAGCGGTAATGTTTGGGCCATCTATTCTATGTTGGTGTTTATATTTATGGGTGGTGTCTTTTAAAATGAATTTGGATTTATCAGGGTTCAATTTATTCATTTTGGTAATATTCCTTTTTTATTTTATTACTAAAATAACGTGCCTGTAGCGACCATAGTGATAAAAACCATTTAACGTGAATACATATAACGAGTAAGTGATACACTTGATAGAAAATTTTACCGACACGATTTTAACGACTTTTTCTAATTAATTGTTGAAAATATGCCTTATCAGAGACTACACAATAAATATTGAATTTCTTGACAGAAAATCTTAATAACTAACTCTTTTGGTTCGACCAGGAATTCGAACCTGGGACCTAATTATCAGCAGTTACGATCACGACCACTAGGCCAACGAGGCAGTCGCCTCAGTATTGTGACTACAAAACCATAGCAGTGTTTGTGTTTGAGTATTATTTAACAAAAACGAATAAGTAGCCTAGATGAATATTGGTGTTATTGCTTCGATTCCTACTTAGAGTCGCAAGTGCAAAAAACACACTTGATTTCGTCTAACTTTTTGTGACTTTCCCAATTCATTTTAACCTACCACAAGTCTATTTTATCTATATTTCCTTTCTCTAGGTTTACTATAGAACACGATACGGGCTTACGCCCAGCCGGCGAGTCATACCTGACAGCTGACCAACCAACACGTGACATACCAATTGGCTTTTACGACACAGGAGATGGTTTATTCGATCCCGACACCAAAGTGGTATATAAGGCCGACGACCTCTCCGCTATAGTCAGGTATTTATTAGTCAAGTTTTGAATTTTTTTGTTTCATCATCATTACAGCACATCACAGGTTCACTGCTGAACGTAGACCTCCCCCAATCCTTGAACACGGTTCTAAGCCTCCTCTATCCATCGCCTTCCTGCATGTCTTATCAGGTTGTCACTCCATCTAGTGGGATGCCGCTTTACATTTTGCTTATCGCTACAAGGCCGCCACTCAAGAACTCACCCATAGGTTATCGGTTCTTTAGAGCTATATGCTTCAAATCATATTATATCATAACTCAGGATTGTGCCTTGTAGCATTGCTTGCGAGATGCCTATGTTCCGCACGAAGCTCTTTAAGAGCTGTAATGACAGTGATGAAATGCATGTATTTGTACGTATACATACAGAAAAATATTTAAATAAAACCACATTTCTCTACCCCGCAAAAGCCGTTCAAAATGGAGAGAAACCCTGTAAGAGATTTTAATCTAAATGCAAAAAGTGTGTCGGGCTAAGTTTTCGCAAAACGGCCGAGATCAATATTCACACGAACTATATTGAGCCCTCGACCCTCTTCTAACACCGCACTGAATTATGTTTTGTATTTGTTGTTATTTAAATGTTAGATTTTATGTAAAGTTGATTAAGGGGGTCTCTCCTGTTCTATGAATGAAGTGACCGTAATCGCCAAATCGCGGAGTGGTTTGATGTTTTACATTTGCCTTATAGGATGGCAATAATGTTATCTATAACAAGCCATTACACTTATCTGCTATTTAACATAGTCGCCAGTTCGCTGTGGGCACTTGTCCGCTATAGTCGCGTTGTTTTTTCTCGCTGAGCAGTCTTATCTCCGGAAATATTTCGCGCTATTGTGTACATAACTACACACATCGTGCAATGGTGAATAGATGCATACGATAGTGTACCTTATTTAACATGGAGGAAGATATAATTCAAGAAGATAATGTGATTAATAATATTCTACCCGGGATAAGTAATGTTGAGGAGTCGGAGATTTGTTTAGTGGAGAAGAATACTACACAACGAGAGGAAGAAATGCTTGAGGACTCTAGTTCTAGTGTTAGTCGTAATAAGAGACCGCGGGAGGAGGATGAGGAAGAAGAGTGGATAGCGGTAGGAAGAAATGGAAAGAGAGTGGGACAGAAGGTAGATGTGTACATTAATAATTCCGAAAAGCTACCGAAGCAATTCGCGCTTGCTAAATTATTAAGGTCAAATAACATTAGTAGTGTTAGCCGGGTAAAATATATAAACCCCTACAAAGTGTTCATACAGTTTGAAAATGCAGGAAGTGCTGAGGAGTTGATCAATTGCAAACCTTTGCAAGATTTAGGTTGGAGATGCCAAAAACCACTGGAAGTTGTTATATCTTACGGCGTTATTAAGAATGTAGAATTGGACTTGAGTGAAAAAGACATGTTAGAAGTTATTTCAAGCAATTGTGAACTGATAGCGGTAAAACGTTTAAAACGCAGGAATAAGGACGGTAACGGCTGGGAAGAAAGTGAGTCAATACGTCTGGGGTTCAAGGGTCCCTCACTACCAACGTGTGTCTACATCTACGGCATGAAGATAAATGTCGACCCATACGTGTTCCCAGTTACCCAGTGTTCCAGGTGTTGGCGATTTGGGCACTCCTTGCGTGTTTGTCCAAGCAAAAAGGTTGTGTGCCCTAAGTGTGGCAAGGGTCACGCTAACTGTGAGACTACCTCATATAAATGTGTGAATTGTACAGGAAACCATTTATGCCTGGATAGATCGTGTCCTGCGTTTAAAAAAGAGAAACGAATTCGTGAATTGATAGCAGAGTTTAACTGCTCTTATAGGAAGGCGTTGCAAGTATATGTTCCGCCAGAACCCGCCCCTACACTGCGCTCAGAACGATTTAATTTAACTTCACCGGCAAGCCTTAGTGTGTTTCCCGAGTCTGTACCTGAACACGTACCTAATCAGTCACAAGACATAAACGTTATTTCCTTATTTCCTATGCAAGCGTGACCCGAGCGCCGCGTTGTGATAGTATCATTCGACAATCACAACCTAAGCAACCGGGCTCAACGAATGTTTCTCAATCATTAGAACAGAGACCCAAGAAGAAAAAGAATAAGAAAAAAGAAACAAAGTCAAAATGAAGTGTATAACAGGGATGTATCTTCGGAATCAGAAACAATGAATAGTAATTTAGTCGATGAGTCGGAAAATGAAATTCGGTTGAGAAATGAGAGAAAAGAGAAATGCAGATCTAGTTTAAATTTGAAGCAATTGCTTGCAAAATTATATGCATTAATTTCTAACTCACAAGAAGATTTAAAGAGTAGAATAATTCAAGGAGTGTCACTATGCATTGAATGGTTGGTATCGATGGTAGGGGAATACATCTGGGACCTTTCTTTTAAAAATATACTCGGTAGGTTATGGGTATAAGCTCCCAAATAAACCTTCTCCAGTGGAATTCACAAAGTGTTAAGCCTAAATATGTAGAATTTGAGCAGTTATTAAATAGTGAAAAAATTCATATAGCTGCTATATGCGAAACATGGTTAAATAGTGAGGTTACTTTTAGAATAAGTGGTTATAATGTTTTCCGTCACGATCGAGAAGACTCGTATGGAGGTGTCGCTATTATAGCCCACAAATCCGTTAAGGCGCAACTAATCCCTGTTCATTTTTCAAATCCTAGTATTGAAGTAATTTGTGTAAAAGTTTTGTACTTGTAACTGTAACTGTAAATATATTGATTACATATTTTCTATCTACTGCCCACCAACTATACGAACTTCTCAAAGTGACTGGGATGAAATATTTTCGTTTAAGATGAGTAAAACACTTGTACTTGGTGACTTTAACGGCCACCATTCCAGCTGGTCTTGTAAGACTGATTTGAGAGGTAGCAATATTTTTGATTCTTTGTTAGAAAATAATTTTGTTTCATTGAATGATAGTCGAGCTACGCGTGTTAAATTTGTCAACGGGAAATTGCAGGAATCCTCTCTGATATTTCTATTGCATCTTCGGACATAGCCTTGCACTTGAACTGGAAGGTAACTAATGAGACATTAGGTAGTGACCACTTAATTATTAAGATTTATATTTCTTATAGTAACAATAACTCGCCATTTATTCAGAGGAGAAACTTTAAAAATGCTAACTGGGATGGTTATCGTAAGTATATTAAAGATAATCTCTCAAATTATAACCTGCTTGTTGATGACCCGCAAACAAGTTACGATTCGTTCCTTAGCATAATTAACGAAGCCGCTTATGTTCACATTCCTTTGTATAGATTTAGCCAAGACCCCTCTCAACATTTTACTCCCAAACACTATTGGAATCCTAAGCTATCTAAAGCTGTTGCAGAAAGACGGCTAGCACTTACGTTGTTTCGAAAGAATCCCACCCCTGGTAATTTGAACAAATTGAAAGATAAAATCAGAATTTCACAATTATTACTACGACAGACTAAAAACAAATCATTCTCTAATTTTTGTTCTTCAATTGATGAGGCTACTTGTGTAACAGAAATGTGGCGCAAGATGAAGTGGTTAAAGGGTTATAGATCATCTAATACTTTTATTGACGAAGTAACGGCTAATAAGCTTTTACATAATTTAACACCAGATTTTGTTTGTCCAAAGTACCCCATTTTTTCATCTTGTAATATAAAACTTGAGGCTCCATTTTCATTATGTGAACTAAAAAGATGCGTTAAAGCAAAAGATACTTCACCCGGAGTCGACAATATTTCGTACTCAATGATTAAATATTTACCGGATAACGCTACAAATATTTTACTTAATCTTTACAATTTATTTTACACTCTCAGTTTTGTCCCCTCGCAATGGCGTGAAATTCTTGTTATACCTATATCTAAACCAGGTCGGGATCCATCTTCAATAGCAGCTTTAAGACCAATCTCTCTCATGTCTTGTTTATGTAAAATATTACACTCTATGTTGAAGAATAGATTAGAGTGGTTAGTCGAGAAAAGAAACCTCTTTCACGAAGAGACCACCGGGTTTAGAAAAACCAAGTCTTGTATTGATAACCTTAGCAATTTAGTTTCTAGAATTCAGCTGGGATTTTCGAAAGATCAATTAACGGTAGGATGCTTCATTGACATTGAAAACGCTTATAACAACGTGGATATTAGAGCCTTACTTTTAAATTTAGATCGCCTAGGCGCTGGTGCAAAAATCTGTAAATACTTATGGACATTTTTAAAGGAAAGACAACTAAGCATAAAAGTTGATAAAAAAAAATAATCTGTAGATCTACAGGTCGTGGCCTGGCCCAATGAGACTCTCTCTCACCTATATTATTTAATATTGCTACTCTCCATATATGTAAACAAGTTTCTAATGTTATGATTTCTCAATATGCTGATGATTACGCTTTATATTTAACTAGTAAAAATGTCAACGACGCATCCGAAGAACTGCAAATAGCATTGAATAAAATAAGCAACATGCTTATTGATCTGGGTTTGGACATTTCAACAACCAAAGCAAAGGTATGTGTCTTCAAGAAAGGCATCAATAGACAACAGATATCGCTAAATATTAATAATAATGTAATAGAGGTAGTCAGTGCTGTAAAGTATTTGGGGATGTGGTTGGACCGCTCTTTAAAATGGAATAAACACATTACTGAGTTAGTTGATAAAACTTCCAGATACTTAAATATTTTTAAAGTTCTTGCTGGGACAGGGTGGGGAATACACCCTAAACATTCGAAAAGGTTATATATTGCTATTATAAGGAGTAGATTTGATTACGGAAGTTTTTTATACGACAACAGCTGTCAAAATTATGTAAGTAAGCTAGATATAGTGCAAAATCAAGCGCTGAGAGTAATGGGAGGTTTTATTAAAACAACTCCTATACATGCAATGGAGAGCGAACTTGGTCTCCCTCCATTGCACGTGCGGAGAACGTATTTAGGAGGTAAATTTATATTAAAAGCTAGGTCACGAGAAAACAATATTACAATTAAAATATTACGAGAATTATCGACATATAAAGACAACAGATATTGGCGGAATAAAAAGAAGCCACTATTGTTAACTATGTTTGATTGTCTTTCTAATGTTTATATTCATGCCAGCCGACAACTAGAAATGTTTTCTATGAATACCTGGGTTACCAACATAGATTTGGATGATGTAATTCACTATAATATCCCGAATCTTGTTAAAAAAAGCGAAGTTACAGTAATTTTAATTTAAAGTTATTATGCTTGGATTTTATCAACCAGCGATATAAAAATTATTATAAACTCTATACTGATGGATCTAAGGATGGGAGTGGAATTGGTTCAGCATTTTATGACCCACAATGCAACATTAGTCTACAATTAAAAATAGACAGTGACATAATATGCATTATGGAGGCGGAACTAATAGCAATCTGTGAGGCTTTGTCTTACGCAATATCGCTACCACAAGACCATATAGTGATATTCACAGACTCTAAAAGCGCACTCCAACACTTGGCTCGGTGCACCTCGGGCCTACGAGGCACTCCGATAGCCTACTCAGTCCTGGACTGTATTTTAAATCTGACCTCCAATTCTAACTCTATAAAGTTACAGTGGATTCCGTCACACTGTGGCGTTGAATATAATGAAAGGGTAGACGTCTTGGCTAGACAAGCTATTACTGAGGGAATTGAATATAATGTACTCCCTTATTATACAGATTGCATTTGGTTAATCAAAACACAATGCTACAAATTATGGAAGGAATATTTTGATTTACGCTCTAAAGAAAAAGGTATCTGGTATAAAACGGTTCAGCCACATCCTCTCAGAATTCCATGGATTGATAGTCACATATCACCAAGAAAGGACGCAGTAGTGATTATGAGGCTACGTTCTGGACACATTCCATGCAAGAATTTTGCTTTTCTTATGAATAAAGTCCCGTCACCGAACTGTGAACAATGCGGTGTCCCCGAGGACTTAATGCATGTCTTGATGGAGTGTGCCCGCAATGCTGCCTTTCGAATAGTTAAGTGTAAAAATATTTTAAAGGAATTTGCTGATTGTAACATTATTTTATCCAATCCTCATTCCGATGAAACAAAATTATTGACTAAATTATATAACATAATATTTTCCTCAGATCAGTCAATTAGATAGTACTTGTTTTCATTTTCATTTTTGTTTGCTTGCTAAATGGAATGTTATTTAGTTCTAAATGATGTCAAATAGAGCGACATAATCGCATTTTGATTAAGCTCTTAAATAAAGATTTAAAAAAAAAAAAACATAGTCGCCAATTACTATACCAACAAAATACTAGCACCGCCATCACACTGAACTGCACATTACGGACTTATATCTAAAATTAGAGAAAAGGGTAATTCCAATCGAGCAAAAAATTTTAAATCAAGAACATTGGCAATGTTTAAGGCGATAATTAAAGATTTTTTTTTAAATAGTCCAAAATATTTTCGTCTCTTTGTTTACACGCAAAAGTGATCCGGTGATCTAATTTTAATTAATTTTTCACCGTAGGATAATGATAAATAATTATTTTATTATATTATATCGGGTAAAAGGAAGTCATTAAAGGCGACTGGCTAGCCACTTATTACTTCTTTCACAATTTATACCCATATTTTTAGCCAAACATAGTCCGCTACTCTTAAAAATCTACCTACACCCTCGGAGATTACAGGTGTGAATGTAAATACGAGTATGTTAAAAGTAAAATACAGTGACCACTTCCGTCAACTATTTATTACTTTCAGGTATCCTTCCGAACGAGAACAGGAGTGGATCATAGCGAATTGTCGCACCAACCCCGACCTGCCTCTGGGTCCACGTCAGGAACTGTACGAGGAATGGTTACTGCCCAAGGCGCGTATAATACAAGCGCCATCATCTGTGTCTCTGTTGCAAGCTTCGCTCTCATACATACCGCAACGAAACAGAATTTGTACGAAATTCGATATTACCGCTATATTTAGTAATCAAAGTTTTACCTACGTTAGACCTTCAAGAAAAGAGCCTACTCCTTTTTGAAAGGCCGGCAACACATCTGCAATTCCCCTGATGATGAAGTTGTTTATAGGCGGCGGTAATCATTTACCATCAGATGAGCCGCATGCTCGTTTGACCCTCTCCTATAAAAAAAAAAATCAAGCCAGTAGCCAGCATATAGTCTTGTTTTTTTTTTCAATTTTTTTGTATAATTTTGAGCATGGATCATTTTTTGTCTAGGAATTCGTCTAGGTAGGTACTAAATTCTTCACTACTTCTTATGCCATAAAGCAATGTGTACACAGCTGTACTTCTGGTGTGAAAGGTATAGAGACACATTATAATTACAATTGTATGTGTTAGATGAAATCATCTTAGTCCTATGAGATGATAACGCATATGCAGCCTTCTTTATTTAAAGTTGGCTGCAGAAGTCACTTACCGTCAGATGGACATGGCAATGAGTATCTTTCTTTTTATTTAAAAAGAATCCGCTTTATTGCCGAAATTAGAAGCCAAGCTTTTAAATATAGCCGTGCACCTATTTATTTTTTATACTTAAAACGACCTCTTGATAAAGTTGTCAGAGTAACTGGTAATACTATGCTCAAATTCTGGATTTGAATCTTAACCGGAGCTAACATATTACTGGTTGATTAAGAAGTTTTTGGAAACGCAATGAAACTCTGTGATAAGTAAGGTAAATTGTATTTATTTTACAACGTAATCGCCTTTTAAGTTAATACATCTTGAATAGCGTTCAGCAATTTGGTCAATTCCCTTGGAAAAAAAGGCTTGATCAAATGTACTTTTTCAGGTGAGTAAAAAGGTGAAAATTACTCGGAGCTAGGTCCAGAGAATATGCATAGTGGGTACTGCATCAATTGAGTTGGGTCATTATCATGATAAAAAAGCGCACCAGCACCCAATTTTCCTCGACGTTTATTCTTTAGTCGCACATAATTACCTTCCACATCCAAGAAGACAGAGGCCATTATTTTTTCAGCAGACGCAGATACTCTTGGCTGACGGGGAATGCGGTATTTTTTCACAACTTGCTTAGATTTTTTGTCTCAGAATTAAAATGGTGTACCCAGGTTTAATTTACGGTTACGAAACGAGCAAAAAAAGAATCTGGATCTCGTTTCATTATTGCTAAAGTTAGCTTTGAAATGTCATGTTTACTTTTGGGCATCTTTTAACATTCGAGGAACCCAGCGCGCGGTTAACTTTTTGAATTTTAAGGTATGAATTGAAAAAATAACTTTTTCTGCGTATTATCTAGTTTAGTTTTTTCTGGCCTTGGCTACTTATGAATTTAAAATTAGAAAAAAAAAATAACGCATTTTTATAACTCCTTGAAAAATTCCGAAAACTTATTGATCAACTAAATTAGTATGTAATAATAACAAAATTATAGTACCTGGTTGCGCGGAAAACCATTCGTATTTATTTTATTTGACGGTAGGCTGCCAAATCGGTTATCCCTTTCCAAAACGATATCATTCGTACCCTCCTATCGACACATCGGAGTGGTGGGGTGGGAGGGGAAGTAGAAGATGATTCTAGAACATCACGTAATCATCGGAACCGAGGATATATAAGACACGCGCGACCGACGCGTGGCCTCTCTTCCCGCCGCGCTCGTCGTTGAAACCACACCGCCTAGGATAATAGTGTCCTAAAGAGCTCTCGTCCCGCCGCGCTCGTTGTTGGAAACACATCACTGGTAGAAACCGCTTTAGCCTGGAAGCAGTCGAGCTCCAGGAAACCCGCCTCACCTCGTGTGAGATATAGTCGCGCACCGCCTCTCTCCGGCGTGTTCCAGAAGTCGCAGTTATAGTGCTTGACCGCACAGAAGAAACATCCCGGTGAGTCAACATTTTCCTAATAGTATTTTTCTGCTTGATATAGTTGTTTTAACCCGCTCCAATTTTGTGTTTTCCCAATCAAGCAGGATTCCTTTCATCGATTTGGCAAATAATAGTTCGTTTTTTAGGGAAGAGCGAGTGCATTGTACCGCATATATAAGTGTAGAATCAATTAGTAGATACAGTCCACTTAGATTAATATCTCGCGTAATAGGTTTAAGGTTCGACCGGGGAACTAGACTTCGACAGCCTTAAACACGTGGCTCCACCATTTTATGGTCACTTCGGGCAGGATTTGGATTGGTGTTTAGTGGTTATCCAACCATTTTCTGGTCGAATATTTAGTCTTCGTAAATAGTGTAAATAGTGTTCGTTTAAATTTTGATTAGGTACTCGCAAACAGAATTGTTTATTTCATAGCGCTCGTATTTGGTTAAATTTAAGGTTTAAAATTGAAACAGTGTGATAGCAACCGTTTGGTACGATTACCCGACAATCTTTATAAAAACATTGAGTTAGCAAGCAACGTGTCGCCTCGACTGTAGCAGGTGTTCGATTTAATTACGTAATACGGCATACCGAGCGTCCATCGTCCATCATTTATGCGTGTGAGATTAATTGTGATTAATAACTTTGTTATAATAATTTAAAATGGCAGTTAGTGGAAGTGAATTTAAAATTAAAACGCTTTATGCCCAGAGGGACGTACTTTTTTCACGTATACAAAACATTAGCGATCATATAAAGAACATTAATGTAGAAGTGGTGCGGGAAACTTTTCTGAATGAAATTGAAACGGTAGATTCTTTGCGGACGGATTACGAAAGAATATTAGACCAAATTAATCATTTGGAATTACAAATCGACCCGAAATACATAGTGAACTACCAACCGCTGCTGGCATTCGAAGATATGTTGTGTCGCGTGAAAAGAACGGCAAAACTCCTACAATCTCAAAGCGAAGCAAAGCCGGAATTGCAGGTACGTCCTCGTGACTCAATTAGGTTGCCGCCAATAGATATTCCGGTATTCAATGGTGATATTAAGACGTGGCCCTTCTTCTTCAGTAGTTTTCAAAACAATATACACAATAACCCATCGTTATCGGACGCTGAAAAATTATATTACTTAATTAGTAAACTTAGTGGCCGGGCACAGTCGATCTGCTCTGGTTTTACACCTACAGCAAACAATTACTTATTAATATTCGAAACGCTTAAAACTAAATATGAAGATAGGAGAATGTTAGCTTCCGAATATTTGAACCAGATTTTCGATCTTAAACCTATATCATCCGCGAACATCAACGGCTTAGAGCAGTTTCTAGATAAATTTGTGGCATCGGTGGCTGCACTTAAGAATTTAAAATTTAATGACCTTATGGACGTGGTGTTTCTCCATATTGCACTAAAGAAATTAGACCCCGACACCGTGCGTGCGTTTGAAATGGAGCATCGTAGCTCGGAGATGCCTTCCTTTCATTCATTAGCATCGTTCGTGCGAGATCAAATAAAGGTGATGCAGCGCTCTCCGAACGTTAAACAAGAGATTAAAAGGTGCGTCGACCGTAGACAGACTCAACCATCTAAAATAGCAGGGTCGTTAACTTACGTAACCGCTACGTCAACATCACTTCAGCATACTTGTATCGTATGTAAAGATAAACACGGTAATTTATATAATTGTGCGACTTTTCGTAAATATTCACCAAGCGAACGTTATAAATTAGTAAAGACAAACAACCTATGTCTGAACTGCTTAAGTGATAAGCATTTAGTTGCAAAATGCAATTCGAGTTCCGTATGTAGCAAGTGCGCCAGGAAACATCACACGCTATTACATTTTGAAAATAGCAACATAGCGGCGTCAAGTAAAGCGGACAAGGAATTCACCCCTACTAAGGTCAACGACTCTAGCAGTCGACCTGGTGATGTCGCTCTGTGCTCATTGGCAAATATGGGAGCACAACCTCCTTCAACCGTGTTACTGGGTACGGCGCGTATTTTGGTTAGGGATTCGCGTGGGAACGAACAAAGCGTCCGTGCACTGCTGGACAGCGGAGCCCAAAATAGCTTTATAACGCGACAATGTTGTCAGCGCTTAGGCTTAGTAATAAATAGGTCACTTTCATGTCCTGTAGTTAAAGGCATCGGAGGTACTAGTAAAGCTACCCAGGGATATATTAATTTAAAATTTTATTCTCGGATAGATCGCAATGTTAACTTTGATATAAATGCACTAGTAGTAGATAGGGTCACTGAACGGTTGCCAACCGTTTCGGTTGACACCTCGGCAATGATTGAATTTAAAAATTTGATTCTAGCAGACGACACTTACGCCGTTCCTGGAAACATAGACATGCTCATCGGAGCATCGCTTTTCTCTCATCTTTTGTTAAACAATAAGGTCAGGGGCAACTCCTCGCATACCGCGCCTTACGCACTAGAAACCGTATTGGGCTATGTTATCATTGGCTCCGCCCCCATCATAGATAGTATTTCGGCAATCTCTTATTGTGGTATGGCTGTCGAACCGCTCGAGTCGTTAGTCCGCAAATTTTGGGAGATGGAGGAGGTGAACGTCCCACCCATATCTAGCTCAGATGACAGATTATGCGAGGAAATTTACGTCCGCACGACCGTTCGTGATCGCGACGGTAGATATAGTGTAGCGCTGCCCTTTAAGGGAGATGTTTTATCTCTCGGCGATTCGCGTCAAATGGCGGAAAAACGTTTCTACAGCTTGGAGCGTAGGATGCTCGCTTCACCCCAGTTAAAGGAAGCTTACGACGGCGTCATTAACGAATATATAAGAGAAGGTTACATATCACTCGTGGCTTCGAAATTAGATAACTACGAAGACACACCGTCGTATTTCATACCACACCACGGGGTCATTAGGGAGGACAAACTTACATCTAAGTTACGTGTAGTGCTCGACGCTAGCGCTAAAACTAGCACTCACCTGTCGCTTAACGATATCCTCTATAGTGGGCAAAATTTACAGGGCAGTTTATTTAATATAATAGCCAATTTTCGTTTGTTTAGTATAGCACTATCCGCCGATATTCGCCAAATGTTTCTTTGCATAGGGGTCCGTGAATGCGACCGTAGATTCCAACGCATTTTATATCGTTTCAACCCAAAGGAACCGCTAATGGTGTTTGAATTTAACCGCGTTTGTTTTGGTTTAAAGTCGAGCCCATTTCATGCGTTACGCACGGTGAAACAGCTCGCCCACGATGAAGGTCCCTCTTATCCTAAAGCTAAGAGGGCAATTGAGAGCGGATTATATATGGATGATTTTGTATACTCGGTCGATAGCGTGGAGGAGGCCACCCTAACCACCGCCGAGGTTATAAGGCTCATGAAATCGGGTCAATTCGATCTTGTGAAGTGGACTAGTAATTCGCGTTCGGTTTTAGATACAATCCCACTATCACACCGTCTTTCGGCGATAAAGGAATTCGACGATTCCGATACACACAAGGTGCTCGGTCTGTGTTGGTCACCAGAGTCCGACGTGTTTAGCCTTAAGGTAAATCCGCCCGTAGAGAAATGCACAAAGCGCACAATACTGTCATGCGTTGCTAGATTATGGGATGTCATGGGTTTCGTAGCTCCAGTGGTATTATACGCTAAGCTTTTGATTAAACAACTTTGGTTATTTGAATGCGATTGGGATGATTCGCCGCCTGACAGCATTGTTCGTTTGTGGCAGCGCTTTAGAGAGGAACTTCCTTTACTAAGAGAAATTAGAATACCGCGTCATATAAACGTCGATAGAAATAGCGTCATAACGGTCGTTGGGTTTGCAGACGCCAGCGAGAAGGCTTACGGGGGCGTTGTATATTTCCACGTTCAGAATAATGGTAGAAATTCGATTAGCCTCATTAGTTCTAAGTCGAGAGTCTCCCCCCGTAAGGTTGTCTCTCTGGCGCGCTTAGAGCTTCGCGCAATATTAGTCCTCACCAAGCTTATTACTGCAGTTATCCGCGCATGTAGGGATAGAGTTCACATAGAAAGGATATTTGCCTTTTCCGACTCCACCGTCGCCTTATGCTGGGTTCATTCTTCACCTCACCGTTGGGATACGTTTGTCGCGAACCGAGTGGCCAAGATCCAAGACGAGTTAGAAACGCGGAACTTTTATCACGTATCCGGTACGGAAAACCCTGCCGATTGTCTATCCCGGGGACTCACCCCGATGCAAATAATGGACCACCCGCTTTGGTTCCATGGACCTTCTTGGGTTCACTTGGATCCCTCACAATGGCCGATAACCGATTTCGAACCTTCGTCAGTGTCACAACCGCCGGAAGAGAAGAGACACGCTCTAGTGGCGAACGTTTCGAGCGAGGTTTCTCCAATCATTGCTTTGGCGAACCGCTTGTCCTCTTGGTCGAAATTATTGCGTAGCGTAATTTACGTTTGTCGATTCGCGAAGCTTTTACCGCGACGTTCGTATGTCTTAGCGTCCGATTACAACTATGCAGAGTCATAAATTGAACTCGCACGCTGGCCCCGACTTGTTGATGTCGATTTTGCGTCAAAATTATTGGATTCTTTCTGCACGTAGTTTAATACGCAATCGGGTGCACAGATGTATAGCTTGCTTTCGGGCACGCCCCAAGCCGTCATTTCCGGAAATGGCGGAACTTAGATCTTGTAGAGTAATACAATCGGTAAAGCCCTTCACACACACCGGGTCGGATTTCGCTGGTCCGTTTAAGGTCACGCTCACTCGCGGGCGTGGTATAAGATCCACAAAGGCTTACGTCTGCATTTTCGTATGTCTAAATACTCGAGCGGTGCATATAGAACTCGTTGGTGATCTAAGCACAGCAGGCTTTATGGGTGCATTTAAAAGATTTCTATCCCGTAGAGGCCCTGTAAGTAAATTATATTCGGATAACGGTACGAACTACGTCGGTGCAAAACGTATTCTATCGGAACTACATGAGTTCTTAGCTAGCAAGTATTATAATTCGGAGTTCGCTCACATTCTAGCCGAGAACCGCATTGAGTGGTCTCTGAACGTCCTAGCCGCGAGTCATTTTGGAGGCAATTGGGAGACCAATATTAAGAGTCTAAAGAGTCACTTATACCGAGTAATAGGAGATCAAATTTTGTCCTTCGAAGAGCTAAGTACGGTGCTCGCTCAAATTGAATGCGTAATGAATAGCCGCCCACTTTGTCGGACGTTGTCTAGTGACCCCCTCGGAACCGCTGGCTCTAACTCCAGCACATTTTTTGAATTTAACGCCTTTAAAGTATTTGCCCGCCGCAGATATGGATGAGAACAGACTTAGCATTTCCGCACGCCACAAATTATTAGACCGGTTAGTGCAATCGTTTTGGAAACGATGGAGGATGGAATACTTGCATACTTTGCAGTCTCGGCAAAAATGGAACACAGCGACTGAGCCTTTAGCTGTAGGGACTGTAGTTGTGCTCACTAAGGGGAATACGCCACCTCTCCATTGGCCATTAGGAATTGTCGAAGAGGTCTTTCCCGGTTCCGACGGAGTAATTAGGATAGCTCGCGTTAAGACCACGGTTGGGTCTTACCTACGTCCTGTTGTCCGTTTGTGCCCCTTGCCTCTTTCATAATTTAAATTAGCTTTCTAGATTAAAATTGTAGTTGAATTTAGGTAATCTTAGCGTTAGTTAGTTATTTGTTAGTTGATCTTAGCTCTAGTTGTTTTAGTTATTTTCAAGGAGATCCTTCAAGGGCGGGGGGAGATGGTTGCGCGGAAAACCATTCGTATTTATTTTATTTGACGGTAGGCTGCCAAATCGGTTATCCCTTTCCAAAACGATATCATTCGTACCCTCCTATCGACACATCGGGGTGGTGGGGTGGGAGGGGAAAGAAGATGATTCTAGAACATCACGTAATCATCGGAACCGAGGATATATAAGACACGCGCGACCGACGCGTGGCCTCTCTTCCCGCCGCGCTCGTCGTTGAAACCACACCGCCTAGGATAATAGTGTCCTAAAGAGCTCTCTTCCCGCCGCGCTCGTTGTTGGAAACACATCACTGGTAGAAACCGCTTTAGCCTGGAAGCAGTCGAGCTCCAGGAAACCCGCCTCACCTCGTGTGAGATATAGTCGCGCACCGCCTCTCTCCGGCGTGTTCCAGAAGTCGCAGTTATAGTGCTTGACCGCACAGAAGAAACATCCCGGTGAGTCAACATTTTCCTAATAGTATTTTTCTGCTTGATACAGTTGTTTTAACCCGCTCCAATTTTGTGTTTTCCCAATCAAGCAGGATTCCTTTCATCGATTTGGCAAATAATAGTTCGTTTTTTTAGGGAAGAGCGAGTGCATTGTACCGCATATATAAGTGTAGAATCAATTAGTAGATACAGTCCACTTAGATTAATATCTCGCGTAATAGGTTTAAGGTTCGACCGGGGAACTAAACTTCGGCAGCCTTAAACACGTGGCTCCACCAGTACCTATATAGGGAAACACTAATTTATTTAATGTCTGGTTGTATGATTATCCTAATATTCCTGACATCATAACCTACTTCCAATCTTAAAGCAAATTCTATACACTCTTCAAACTGGTGATGAGATTTCCATTTAAAAACAAAAATATAAATTTAAAAAAAGGCCTACCTTAATTTTTTAAATACTTTAGTGTTATCGCCATGGTCGAAATAAGAGAACTTATTTCAGCCAATGATTTCAAAAGGAAGGATGGGCCCATCTAAAGATTTTACTCATAACTTCTTCATACAAGATATAGTATCGCATCTGTCATAATACAAATGTCCTATCATAACACGACGTAAACAGGGTCGAATTTTTTAAGATAAATATCCTATTAGTGCTATTATTTCATAGTTTGTAGTATGTAGTATCGTAATAATACTAAGCGAAAATACCATAATTTTACCTAAAGGTCGACTTCTACTATTATTGCGTCCTTTTACTTTTTAATATTAACCCTACGATATCTAGAATTTCTGTATTATACATGAGTACAAATTCTAGATATCGTTTTTTTAAAAATAAAATTAACATTAGCTCCCTTTCTGGTCAATCGGTGCTCGATCCATGCATTTATGTTCCATCCTTGATACAACTACAACGAGGGGCTACCACGATAAAAACTCTATGCTCCAGAATAATTGTATTTGCAAAGGTATTTATCCCGATCATTTGAAAACTGCAATCATCCGACCTATTTACAAACATGAATCACACGAAGAATATACTAACTACAGACCGATTGCTATATATCGTATCGTAAATAAAATATTTGATTGAGAAATCGGTATGTTTCTTGAAACAAATAAAATTTTAACAGAATTTCAATTTGGGTTTAGATTAAACAAAAGTACAGCGACGGCCTTGACAGCATTTTCAGATGATGTAAACAACTCGTTAAATAATAAAAATATCGTAATAGCTCTATTTATAGATTTTAAAAAGGCGATCGATACTTTGGAACATGAGTGCTTTTGCAGGCCATGGATGAATGTGGAATAAGAGGACCAGTGAAACCTGGTTTAAAAAATATTTAGAAAATAGAAATATTGTTGTTCGTGTAAATGGAGTGGATAGTAAGATAGGAAAAGTAAAATTTGGTGTACCGACTGGCTCTGTGTTTGGCCCGATCGGATATATGTATAATGCACGTCAACAGCATGATAAATGTTATTAAGAATTGTAGAACATACATGTATGCTGGCGATACCTGCCTTGTGTATAGTGGAAAAAATAGTAGCCAGATACAGTTAAAAGTGCAGCAGGATTTAAACAATTTAATAAAGTGGTCCCACGACAATGGCATTATCATGAACATGAATAAAACCAAATTTATGGTAATATCATCACCCAATAACCGTTCTAGAAAAACAGTAGATATAACTCTTATGGGTCACACTTACGATTGCCTGCATACTGACCAGTCGAGCTCTGTCTGCCGCTGCAAAAAGCTACAATGTGTATCAAACTATAAATATTTAGGGTTGGTTATAGATAATCGTTTCTCATGGGACTTGCATGTTGAATTATTGTGTAATAGGCTTAGGGCAGTACTAGGTAAACTGAATCATATAAAATATGTTGTGAACCGAGGAATCATGTATATGCTGTATTATGCCCTAGCAGATGCAACGATCGGATATGACTTATATAGGTGCATATGGACTCACATTCCCAACATATCTTAACAAAATAAAGACTACAGATAAGATTCTTAAAGATATTAGTTGATCCTAAAACGAAAATTGCTCTAGATAAAAATTATAAAATGTTATTTAAAATTTGCAAAATTATTCCCATAGATATGAAAGTAAAATCCATTATCATATTAGAACAGCATGGTATGGTAACATTTAAGAAACCTAGGACATATATAATGCCGACGCGCCAAATTACTCAAAGGAGGAAATATCTCATACCTAGGGTTGAAAATTACTTTGGACGGCGTACAAGGCAATGTATAACTCCCACTTTGTGTAATGAGGTAGTGGATATATATGACGAAAGCATAACTAAGTCGCAGCTCAAATCCATCTTGAGGAAACATTATTTGTCGTTGTGTCCATAGTGGTGAATGTTCCTTTAATTATTTTTGTGTTAATTTAAGTATTTATAAGTACCAGATATTGTTATTAAGGAGTGTGAAACGATAAACTGTTGCGTTGCCGACAAACTGGCTCACAGTTTGGCAAAATTTAAAATATTAATAATGTACAGGATAGCCATTGTTGAGTACAGACTAGAGTATAGCCATCATGGCCCTACTGTACTTACACTTCAGCACTTCCACACAGCACCGCCCAAATTTTTACGGAACCGACGGCTTTCACATAGTCCACATACGCAAGGCAAAGTGAGTTCTCTTCTATAACAGAGCCTTCTGTACAATTTGCCGAAGGGTATGTATGTGGTCTATAGTACTGTTGCGCGCCTAAGTTGACGTCAGGTACCTGGCACTAGCACCATCTAGTGTCGAGGAAAAGAGCGAGGAGGGCTTCCTAGAAAATGTCAACCTTGACTTTCGACCAACAGCGCCATCTAGTATCGAACAGAAGAATTAAGTTTTCTAGAAGCCCCACACTCGAACTTTCTGCGTCTGGTCGGTCGGCGCCCGTATCCACGGGAATATTCTGGATGTTTCGGTGTAAAATTGTATTTAAACCCGCTGCAGGCCGCGATCGGGGCAGTATTGAATTGGCGAGACAAGTGAAGCTTCGGAGCGAAATAAAGTGAATCAGTGTGATTAATTATCAGTGTTGTAAGTTTTAATTGGTGTTCGGTAATAAAAGTGTAAATTTTGTTAATTCAATCGGCAGTTTTATTGTAACGAACCTCAAGCTCATAACAGTACTAAAGCCTTTTCGGAAACCGGCTTGTTCGGAACGCTGGAAGTCGTTGAGCCTGCGTGCAAGATAATTCGTAGTTACTCTCGAAAACAGCACGTAGAGGCAACTCAGACGGGAAATCTATCTGTAGTTCTTCAAGAGAGCGTTGTCGCCTTTCTTTGAGAACAAGACAACCACACTTCTGCTCCACGCCTCTGGAGTAGTGCCACCATCGAGGACGAATTAAAAAGCTTGTGAAGAACTTCAAGAACCGGTTTTCCACCCGCTTTAGAAGCTCCTCTGTAATTCCATCCTCGCCCAGTGACTTGCCGTTTTAAGGTGCTGGAGAGCCATTCTAATCTCCCACAGACTGACGTCCGAGATTTTATCGGAATAGTGTCGGATAAGACTTTCTCTTGGATCGTTACCCACTCTTGCGTGTGGCTCCAACGATGACATGTACTGATGCCCTTAGAACCTCTCAATCTCGCTCAAAATCTCAGGTTTCCCGAAAACGATGCTACCACACTCGGTCTTCAGATTCGACAGTTGGCTTTTTCTAGCAAACAGATCTCTGGCGAAGACTTTGGAAGCCCCGGTTTTGCTCAATCACTTCTTCAATACGAGCTCTATTGAAGTTGCGTAAGTCCCACCGCATGTATTTGGAGATATGTCTGTTTGTTTCTGTTGCCTGTATGCTGTCAAATCTACTGAAGACTGAAGTTTCATTTCCCATCTAATAGCCATGAGATTAAGAGTGTGATCGGAGAGTTTTTATGTTCTTCTGCGGCCGGTCTTGCAGAAGTTAGCTGTTTCAGAATTTGACAATGCGGTCGGCAATATCGACAGTTTCCACGAGCTTGTCATTCATATCGTCCATTGTATTGTAGTCTTCTAGGCCCTGAAAACGGTTTTGTAATTCAAGCCGAAAGTTTTTGGTACTCTGGATTAGCGCACGAGGAGGATGGAGCGTTGACTTCATTACGAGTAGACGGGATCTCTCCAACTTAACTTGACAGTTGGACTTCAGTATGCCTCTAACTATTCGGTGATTGGTGCCAGTTTTCAACCTTGCGATCACTGAAACCTCACTGAACAGTTGGCATCTGGTAGGCATAATGAAGTCAATCTCGTTTTTTGTTGAACCGTCGGTGCTCGACCAGGTCCACTTTATGTGGGGCCAGTTATGGAAGAAAGAGTTCATCATTAAAAGTCCCTCTTTCTCCATGAAGTCGGCCAGCTGCTGGCCCCTTGGGTTTCGTTGCCCTTTTCCAAGTTTTCCTAACTTCAGCTCATCGTTTTCTCTTGTGCCTATTTTTCAATAAAAAGATTCTGTTTCTGTTCTTCCATCAACACCGTATTGTGGGGTTTGGAGGAATGCATGGCTCTAGAGATATCCTCATATATTTTCCTCCATCTACTCATCGGGATATCCGTTTTTGCATAAACCTGTAGGACCTTCAGCGAATACCGTTTGGTGATTCTGAGTATTAGGTACGCAGCCATCATCACCCACTCCCAATTTTTACTACGTTGTTGACTTGAGACTTGTGGACGATAAATCCGACACCTCCTCGGGACAGATGGTCATCCCCTCGGCGATAGAACAAGTTTCCGGATTCGGATATTACCGTGTCCTCTCCCTCTCTTCGGACCTTGGATAATCCTATAATATACCAGCACAACTTGTATACCTCTTCTTTCAGCTCCTAGATCTTCTCGTCAGTATTTAGGGTGCGTGCGTTATATGTTGCCAGGTCGATTCGTCTTAGGTGGCAACCGAACCTCCGCTGGAAATTCTTAGCACCCCCTGCTCCACCGTTACCATGGTCGCTACCGTAGCCAGGAATAGCCAGGCCGCCGGGGACTGGGGGCCGTTTGTTTGTGTCGTTACTCGTAGGGGGATGTTTGCCATTGTTGCCACGCTTAGCGAGCGAGTTGGCAACCGCAGTTTTTTCATTGTATAATTACTGTTATCAGGAAAATGCTGCTGTCCATCTCCTGTCTGTCTGTCTGACAGGTGTGCAGGCAGTTAACCTGATGGTAATCACATCTAAGTCAATTAAGAATCAAAACGCAGATGCGTTGTCACCCCTGGTATGGGGAATAAATATTCTTGTGCCGACATTACACCGTTATAGCCTATCAAAAGTTCACTGCTCAACGCTGTTGCCACGCCTTGCAGACGGATTGGCAACCGTAGGTTTTATTTTTGTTTAGTTGTTAGGAAGACGCTGCCGCCCATCTCCTTGTTTGTTTCCCTCTGTCGCCTCTTACGACACCCACGAGAAGATATGGGGTAGTGGATATTCTCAACCAACGCTACATGGATACGTATACGAGGGGTGATCCAAAAGTAATGATAATGAAAATAAAAAACGGTAATTAAAGTTAAAATAATAATTTATTATTCTACATAGTCTCCTAACAAATCAATATATTTAGTCCATCTTTTTTCTAAACTCAGGATTCCCTTTGAAATCCCCTTTCTTGAATGGCAGCCATCGCAACTGCGGATTTGTGACCCCGTGCGTTGTCTTAGTGAAACGGCACTCCAGCTCTCAGTTTGCCGCGTCTTTTTTCCTTAATGGCCTCCCGTAATCTTCTTATTTGTTCTGCGTAGTAAGAGCCCGTAATAGTGGCTCCCTTTTCCAAATATTCCACCATAATTATGCCTTGAGCGTCCCAAAAAACAGATGCCATAACCTTTCCCGCCGAACTTGAAACATTGAATTTCTTTGGCGTTGGTGAGGAGGCTCGCTTCCAAGTCATTGATTGTTGTTTCGTTTAGGGCAGTAGCTTAAAATGGTGGATCCCAGTCTCGTCCATAGTCACAAAACGGAACAAAAAAATTTCTTGACCTGCTTGGAACTTTTCGAGATTGACCCTCTAAATGTCAACTCGATTTTTCTTTTGCTCGTCGGTTAACATTTTGGGTACCCAACGCGCAGAGACCTTATTCATATGCAACTTGTTCGCAAGGATTCTTTAAACGCTGCCATATGAGATCCCTGTGACCTCAACTACATGCCTGATGGTCACTCTTCGATCTGCCAACACAACATCTTCGACTTTTTTCACGTTGTCTTCAGTGAGGGACGTGGATGAGCGTCCTTCGCGATGTTCAACTTCAGTGGATGTTCTGCCCAGTTTAAACTCCTTGGCCCAGCGTGCAACTGTAGAATATGGAGGAGCAGAGCAGAGCAGAGTCCCCCAAAGTTTCCACTAAGTCACTGTGTATGTCTTTTGAAGACATTTTTTTCAAACACAGGTACTTGATGACAGCTCTAATTTCGTTTTTCTGCATGTTGATGTTATCTCTTTGACAGTTCGTATTCAAATGAATGTATCTCCCGGAAATCGTGATCTATTTATATGATTTTTGGTAAAAATTTTTAGCAGACCTGAAGTAACCGATTATCATTACTTTTGGATCACTCCTCGTATAATACGACAGTATTTAGTGTCGGGTCATATAATTTGCTTAATCATCGTAAGTGAAGCCATCACCCCGTTTCGTCGGTTCCATTAGGTGTGTTAAGATGCGGCTAAGGCAAATGCCAGGAAGATCTGGCTATAGCTTCCAATAAATGGTAGTACACCATCTCGTTTAAGCGAAACGTAATATATCCAGACGGGCGGTGGGCAGCAGCGTCCAAAGCACTAGACGTCTAGTAACGTGACCGTCTACCCGTCTGTCAAGTGTGACAATTAAGGCAATCCTCAAAACAACAGGGGGAGGTACTTGTCCGGCAGTGGACATTGACTACTTACGGAAGAAGAAATATAAAAAAGTGACGTGGTAGAGCAACGCTGCAGCTATTTCATGGTTGTAGCACGAATGAGTTAGCTCGACCGGATACTCGCAACACTTCGCTGATGGACTAACGAACGCAATGTACCTATTGCTGACTATACGTAGACTAGACTATACGTAGTAAGTAGGACAAACAAGCCTAGCCCGATTGACCCTTGAAACTTTTTATCACAATAAATCACTTAAGATCTGGTCTGACACACCAGGCTTAAAACATTCTAAAACCTTAATCCGGGCATTTGATCGTAAATTCGCTTCAGAAGCCCAGGGATTAAGTAAAAATAAATTGCGCACTCTGGCAAGAGCCCTAACTGGACACTGTTGTCTTAAAAAGCACATGTCCATCCTGGGACTAACGCAACTCAAGGATGTGTCGGTTCTGTTCTATAACGGAAGAAACGCCTCTACACATCCTAACCGATTGCGGACATCTGGGACACTATCTACTCCGCCCAGAAGAAGTGAAATTGCTCACGGCTAAGCAACTCCTTCGATTCATTGAAGACATAGGGCTTAGTAGTGAACTATAGCCATAGCAGCGATTACAATAGATCTTCTAGGTCGCAGTGATACTGGTCTCTTTACCTAGACCTGCATAGCTGCTCGCACATAATAAAAAATAGTAGGACAATTTTGACACTGCTTCCCGTTTGCTGATTTGTGTATTTTACCATGTTATTGCCGTTACAGCCTATCAAAAGTCCACGGCTGAACATAAGCCTCAATAGAGTGTCTCGTAGGGGGGGATATAGCCGTAGTTGCCACACGTGACAAGCGGGTTATCCTCGGCATTTTTTTATTTTGTGTAATTAGCTGCCCATCTCCTGTTTTATTTGCCTCTTACGACATCCACGGATGAGTATCCGTTTAGGAACTACGATGATACAGACGGAGACATATACACAGATACAAATATATAACACCCCTTTTTTCGTCGGGGGTTAAAAATATGAAGTTGTGGATATTCATACACCACCACTACACGGTAGACCAGAGATGTATTTCACATACAACATAAATATGAGGTGGTTCCCTTCCCTCAGGAGATTCTTACAAAACCCAAGAGAAATTTGAGTTTTTTTAATAGGATAAGGGTGACAAACGAGCACACAGTCCACCTGATGGTAAGTGGATGCTGTGGCCCATAGACATCTACATTTAACCTCGCTTAAGAATCAAAATGTAGATGCGTTGTCACCCTTGAGGACTAAGATTGAATGCCTCGATTCCAGTAAAACAGGTTTCCGGTTCTCTACACTCACCATACGAAACAAAGCAAAATTAAGCTGCTATTTTACGCTGGTATTCTGTGAAAGCGTTGTCCTTCTCCGGTCCGACCAATTCATGCTACAACCATAATAGCTGCAGTGTGGCTCTACCACGTAAAAAATAATGTATATGAATAGTTTTAAGGATATACAAGAATATACGACCGATATCACATATTATGAAAAAATTGAATATATAAGGAGTTGTTTTTTTTATTTTATTTGTTACTCTAAATATACACTATATTTAATTTCAGATAACAGTTCACAATTTGGAAGATGGTGACAAACCTGTAACTTCTCATATAAATGAACATCAAGTTGCATAATTATATTAATGTTTTGTCTGTATGTTTCAAATTAACAGTATTTGGTTATTAACAACCTACTTAATAGTTTTCTTTTACGTAAAAATTGTACATTAATATTTAACTGGTAAATAGTATTAGCAAAGCTATTTCAAATGTATTTCAATTTGGTTTTTAATTGTACATTTTCATAATATACTATTATAGAATAATGAATAAATAGTTATAATTTTAAATGCAACTCCATACCCAATAAACAAAAAACTTCTGTAACGGGGTATTTTGATCTGTGAATGTCTTTAGAAAGATATGTAGCATGACCACCGATAGATGTTGTTATAGCAAGTTGTATTATGACAAACGCAAAATAATGAGACTAGCAACGAGAAGCAGCATCAAAGGTGTAGGTGAAGACATCTAGTGCAGCAATCGTCAGTCTGCATACCAAAGACGCTACGGTATTCCTATAGAGCGGATAAGCCACTACCTGACTACAATTCCACATGATGGTACATAGTGATGAAGTTTTAGATGATAAATCGCACTGTCCTAACGTGGCCATGAGCTATTACTGATTGATAAAGAAGAAGATTAAATTTTCTCAAATAATCTGTGAAATTCCAAGACCCTTTAATCGAAACATTTAAGGCAATTCATAGGAATTGCTGTAAATCTTTCGATCTGTTGTATGTGTTGAATCTGTAGCCAGTATCTAACTACGATCCTATTTGATGGTAAATATAGTCACGAAGCTCTAGATGGTAAATCGCACTATCTTCGCGTAGCATTGAACTATTACTGCCTGGTAAAGAAGATTAACTCTTCTCAAATAATCTGAGTAATTCCAAGATCTTTTAGTCAAAACAATTACGGCTATTCCTATAGAAAGGATAAACCAGTATCTAACTACAATCCTATTTGATGGTAAATATGGGCATGAAGCTCTAGATGGTAAATTGCATTATCTTCGCGTAGCAGTGAACTATTACTGGTTGGTCAAGAAGAAGATTAACTTTTTTCAAATAATCTGAGTAATTCCAAGATTCATTAATCGAAATGTTACAATAAACGCTTTTAAGATATCTTTTCATATTTTTTTTAAATTACGAAGGACTAAAAAAAGCATGTGAGGAAATATTATAGTAACTCCTATATTTCGAAAAATTATGCGAGGAACTTGAGTATTTGCCTCGCAGTGCAAGACTACACAAAATGCTATCGAAAGCTAAACCTAATCAGATCGGGCTTCTTAAAAAGCCTGATGACTAATAGCGAAACAGAAACAATGGAGTTACTGACGTCATCCCATTTTCTGAGGTCACATAAGACTTCTGCCTTGAATTCTTTCAGATCCCTACGAGGGCTTCGTAATGAGGACTGGTGCAGTGGGCTGTTTACTCCTTTAAACCATTTAAAACAAGCGAGGAGGATGCAATAATTCCCATCCAACTACAAAGGGCTATCGATATCCTTCTTCACTATCAAGTGAAAATCTTCAGAGCAAATTTTGCATGAGGATACAATCCAGAACGATGGACAATTGTCAAAGTTCTATTTATATCTAAAGCTGATAGAAAGGACTACGCTTTACCAAAGTCCTTTAGACCAATAAGCCTATCTAACTTTCTTCTTAAGACATTGGGAAAGGTTGTAGATAGATATATAAGGGATTTAACTAGAGCTACATTACAACAGCATAGGCCCATACATTACAACCAGCATGCTTACCGCAGATGCAAATCTAAGAAAACAGCCCTGATCAGTGTTATTGATAGAGTTAAAAAAAGCACTCGAGGATAAAGAAATAGCTCTTTGCGCCTTTCTTGATATTGAGGGCGCCTTCATCACTGCTGATTTGGAGCCTGACAACAAAAATATTGACCCCACAACCATCAGATGGATGAAGTCGACGCTCTCAAACAGAAAGGCAAAAATAGCGCTACTTGAAACTTCGATTGAGGTTGCAACTACAAGAGGCTGCCCACAAGGAGGTGTTATTTCACCCCTTCTTTAGACTCTTGCGGTTCACCAACCATTATACAAGACGGCAGACCTACGCATTGACATACTGGGTTATGCTGATGACCTTGTGATCATTGCGAGGGGCTTTTGCCAAAGTACTTTATCATCAATCATACAAAGAGCTCTTAAATCCATAAATATCTAGTGTAGGGATAACAGTTTATCAGTTAATGCTGATAAAACTGTTATAATACCCTTTACCAAAAAGAGACGGTTGGACAAATTAGTCCCACCAAAACTTAATGGTAAAGAAGTACCATTTTCCACTGAAGTTAAATACTCGCGCGTAATAATCTACCAAAAACTAACATGGCGCTCTCACCTTAGCAACGTTTGCCATAAGGCAAATATTGGTACGTGCAGTCGTTTGTCGGGAACAACTGGGGCTTGCGTCCCAGTATGGTCCTATGGCTGCACAGCAGCATAGTGAGGCTGATTCTTACCTACGCCTCAGCTGTCTGGTGCAACAAGGTCAACCAAAAGACGACTGCGGGCAGACTAAATAGTCTACAAAGAACTGCCTGCTTAATGGCAACTGGAGCTATGCGATCATCGCCTGGAGCGGCTCTTACTTCTGTGCCTAACACCCCTTATTCTTTAGCTAGACAGGGATGCGAAGGCTAGTTTGTATAGAGTAAACGCCCAGGGCGGTTTGAGTTTGCTCTCCTACAGTTTGAGATCCATGCTCGACTCAATTAAGGAAACACCTGTCTTATACATGATCCCAGATATCATGCGTCCACTCAGAGGCGGCTTTACCCATTACTAGGCACCGGGCGGCAGGTTTATGCGAGACCTTTGTCCTTCGTGAAAAGTATGCGATGCGAAATTAGATCCGGTTGTTTGGTTTAGATATTTGTCATGTTTGAGGAGAAATACTAAAATTATACAAATAAATAGTTTAGTAAAGTTCTAAAATATTTTACATTGATATTTACAAAATTAACAAATACAGAGATGATAAATTTTAAAATTGATGTTTGCGGCTTATCCTAAGATTGAAATCTTTATTAAAGCACAATAATCTAACGAATGAACTGCGTCATTTTCGATTAAAAGAATAGCAAGGGCTAAAAGCCGACATCTTATGTCATCGAATTTCTCAAATATGTTTTAATTATTTTAAGCCTCGAAAAACTCCTTTCAGCACAGACGCAACTGTAACAGGTGTGGTAGCAATAATTCTCAGGAATATTTCGATATTGGGGTAAACTTCTGTAATAAAAAAGTGAATGTACCTACATAGCCTTATTGAAAAGAAGATTAAGAGTAATAAGTCCGGGCCAATATACGCACCCTATCAATATTTTATCCAAATTAAGAACTCGGATAATAATGGTGTGATAGAGTTGACATACGACTTTTTCATCGATTTAAAGGTCTACAAGAAAAGTAGGGATATAATTACAATGGAGATGAACACTATGATTACAATGATGATGCTCTAAGAGCGTCACATGAATGCGTCTAAGAGCGTTCATAATGTGTCGTAAATATCAATGATTAAATTTTGTAAAGCTACTTTTCATTCATTCACAAGTTCACTGCTGAACAAAGGCCTCCCCCAAAGAATGCCACAAAGCGCGGTCCTGAGCCACCTGCATCCATCGACTTCCTGCATGTCTTACCAGGTCGTCACTCCATCTAGGAGGGGGGTCGCCCTACACTTCGCCTACCGGTACGAGGCTACCACTCAGGATGTTTTACCCCATCGGTTGTCGGTTCTTCGAACTATATGGCCGGCCCATTGCCACTTTAGCTTACTAATCCGTTGGGCTATGTCGGTCACTTTGGTTCTACTGCGGATATCCTCATTTCTAAGTTTATCACGTAGAGAAACCCCGAGCATAGCCCTCTCCATAGCTCGCTGAGCGACCTTGAGCGCTCTCATACAGCCAACAGTGAAGAACCACGTCTCTGATCCGTAAGTCATCACTGGCAACACGCAATGGTTGTACAATCTAGTTTTCAGGTTTAGAGATATACCTGACGAGACGATGTGAAGTAATTTCCCGAACGCTGCCCAGCCGAGTTGAATCCGTCGATTGACCTCTCGGTCGAAGTTGGATTTACCTAGTCGGAATATTTGTCCCAGGTAAACATACTTGTCAACAACTTCGAGCTTAGTGCTCCCAACTACTACCGGCATATGTGTGACATGGACATTAAACATGATCTTTGTTTTTTCCATGTTCATATTTAAACCTATCCGTTGGGAGACACTAACGCTGTACTAGCCATTGATGTGAATACCGTATCCTTTCCAGTCTAGTAGCTTGAAAACGTCTTCCAACCCAGCTGTGAAAAGTTTCGGGGATATAACGTCACCCTATCTTACACCTCTCTGCAGTTGGATAGGTTTCGTACTCTGGTTCTGTCTCGGATAGCCATCGTAGCCCTACTGTACAAACACTTCAGCACTTCGATATACCGACAGTCAACTTGGCAACGCTGAAGGGACAGTAGCACCGCCCAAATTCCCGGATCATCGGAATAGTGTCGGATAAGACTTGCTCTTGGATCGTTACTCACACTTGCGAGTGGCTTCATCGATGATGTGTACAGCTGCCCATAGAACCTCTCAATCTCACTCAAAATCTCAGTTGTCCCGGAAAAGTGTCGTGTAGTAGCGGTTAAGAATATTCACTGCCCCATGTATTCCCGTGGATGTCGTTAAAGAGGAACATTTACATAGAACAGAGGTAAACATGCTTTTAAAATATTATAATTTCATATAAATTTAGTACACGATAAGCGACTTTTAGATGTATTACTCATTCAAGATAAACACTTCTATGGAATGTAAATGCAAATATCGCGGAAAGATCAAAGAAAATGTAGATACACATCCTTTTAAAATTTACCTCCAACATTATCTCCGCGAAAGAGCGTTTTCTGAGCTTTCCATACAAATACACTAAAACTTTTTTTTTACAAGTGGTCATAAATACATAAAGATAAGTATCACATAGTTATTCAAAGCTAAAAGTACTTACGTTGAACCTGCTGAAAACAGAACCATTCTTTAGGGAATATTTCGAGACAAGACAAGAAAGAGCGACAAATAACAAGATGTACTAAAAGGTATTCATAATAGACACTTTAAGATACTAAAGCAAAGTTTAGACGGAGCCAGTGTTGACTGCCAGTTTCAATGGCAGCTAGCGCTGGCTTGTGATTGGCCTCGTATAAACAGTTTTTCAAGACAAGCCAGCGCTGGCTGCCAGCACTAGTGGAAATAGAGCGCCTGTCCATTTTTCAAGCTAGTGACCTCCGCCCGCGTGCCCGCGCAAGAATAAATAATTCGTAATATAAAATTTTTACTAGTGATATGGTACAAATTCCACTATTTGATGTATGTAGGTACTATATGATAAACATTATTTTCAGTTAAAGATTAAAAAACAATTAATACAACGATTTACAAGAATAATCTAGTAATGAAATTAATCCATTTGGCCTCATCTAAACAACACGGACCAGGCCAGCGCTGTCTGAGGACTGGCGCCAGCGTTACTGGCTTCGTCTAAACTTTGCTTAAAACTAAACGTTGATAACAATGATGATGAATGAAATAAAAGAATTATACCGTTACCGTTACAGCCTTTAATAGGTCTTAAATAGGTCCACTGATGAACGTAGGCCTAACCCATATTATATTGTCTCATACATAGAATACTATAATACACAATAGAATGGCTGCCAACTTTATTTTATACGATGATTAGCGTCGCCAAACCCGATTCGCTGTGTTGACAGACTGAGTAAATTTACACATTTTAGACTTTTGATTAATGTTCGAGATCATCATTAAATTTTAATATATATTTATTTGTAAATAGGGTGCAATTCGGCATATTCTAAATTATTTGCATGCGAAATTTGGAAACGATTGTAACGTCAAAACACATCTCGTGTTGACATTTATACGTGTGAATTGACGTGTTAGTGTCATTTTAGTGGCTACGCGGGCTCCGCCCACTCCCCTGTTCTATTATGTATGTATTATAGTATTCTATGGTCTCATATTTTGAAGGAATTTGTAAGTATTTATTACCCTTTTACTATTACCATTACATACTTACGTAACAAGTTATTAAAGTCTACTGCTGAACATAGGCCTCACCCATAGATTGTCTCATAGGGGGGATATTCGCCATAGTTGCCACGCTTGGCAAGTGGGTTGGAACCGTAGTATATTTTTATTTTAGCCGTTATTAGAAAGACGCTGCTGCCCATCACCCGATTCGTTTCTGTTTGATTGTATAATAATGTCAACAAGACCGAATTTCGGTCACGGCTTGCCTCAACGGAGACTTAGCCATCGGCGCAAGACAGAATTATAATGCCCAAGTGTATGCGCAATTCCCAACACAACCGGAGAGAGATCAGGCGCAGGACCAACCGCCTTACTCGTACTTGCTTTCCGAGGCACGGGGGTGAAACACCGCTTTCTTCCTGACTCCAGGCAGCTACTGAGAATTTTTGTAATTTTTGTACGCCTATATCCTTTGAGGCGGCGACAATCCTGGTTCGCTTTCTACCACTAGATATACTGGCGGAGATGGACGCGAGGGTCTACATTCGGATTCGTGCCCTCCGTCAGAGCGGTGGTAGTGAGCCAGAAGAGGCACTCGAATCAATTAAACGGCAGGAACGGCAAAACGCCCTAGCGACATGGCGCACTCGTCTCGAGGAGTGCTATGAACGCAAACGCGTCATTGGAGCAATCCTGCCGGTCTTCGAAGCCCGGATGCAGCGACGAGTATGAAGACTCACCTACAGACGTACACAGATAATTACCGGGCACGGGTACTTCGGTGATTACCTATGTAAGATCGAACGCGAGGTGACGGCGAACTGCTTCCACTGCGAAGGACGGGACCAGGACTCCGCTTCTCACACGCTCGCGGTATGCCCAGCGTGGGAACGGGAGCGGACGATTCTAGTAAATCGCATTGGACGGAATCTCTCCCTGCCAGCAGTTGTGTTGGCGATGCTGAGCGGGGACTTGGCGTGGAGGGCCGTAGCAACCGTCTGTAAATCCGTTATGGTTCAGAAGGAGGCTTCTGAGCGAGATCGGGAGAGGGTGGATCCCGCTCGGAGACGACGTCATGTCCCTCCTCTTGAAAACGGTGTTACCCTACCAGAAACGGGGCCTGTAGGGTTGCAGGTGCTCGGCTTGCAGACGCTCGGGGCAGGGGCCTCGAAGGCCTAGTTATGTAACCCCCGAGGAAAGTATTGCCTCTAGGACGTGCTATTAGTGTATCAAAGCGCTGGAGGGGCTCCGGTTATGTTCCGAACGGAGATTCCGGGACCCCTCGTATATGCTAATGATGACCACCGTGGGGTATTAGCCGGTAGGAGTCCGGCATAACCTTCTCGTTGCCCCCGCAAGGAATGGTATCCATGAGCATTTCCCCACGAAAAAAAGAGGGTAGGTATGTAGTGTTGCCACCTTAGCTCTTTTCGGGCTAGATCTAGTACTTATTACAGTAGGTAAACTCGTTTTTTGAAATTTTAGTCCTTAAAGAACAGTCTAGCCCTTTTTACACGATAAGAAATCTTCCGCCTGCTAAATAACTTCAAAAAATTGGAGACAATGACGGCTCTTTCTGCTAAAGAGACTCTAAAGTGCAACAAGGCTGTATCACGCATGGTTCACCTTGCAGAAGTATTTTGTTTGATACCTGAAGATATTGATATAGTTTTAGTACAACATAGAAATATCGGAGAACACTACAGAACAAAGACGCCACCATCAAGATTTGGTGCAAAGTTTTGAAATACAAGGATCCTACTGGAATCAACTTGTACCAAGAGCTTCGGAACTTGGCGAAAATTATTTTATCATTACCTTCGAACGAACGCTGATGCTGAACGTGATTTTAGTTTCATGAACCTAATTATGATTAAAACCAGGAACAAACTGGGATTAAAAACAATGATATCAATTACATATGTAAGTACTATCTGAAAAAACTGTGGAAGTAATATAATAATATAAAATAAGATATAAAATACTCCTTCAAATTAACAAAAACTGCAGATGTCAATCAGCCATCAACTTCTTCTGCTTCAGTAGTTATAGTTTCAGATGATTCCGATGACGACTCCGATTTTGGTTAAAAATTTAATAAGTGAATTTTAATAGTATTTAAGTATCTACTACATTTTAAATAAACAATTTTTAAATTGCATATTTATTATTTATTATGGCCCAAAATATATATACTGCAAGTTGTTTCATGTTTATATTTTCTTCTTTTCTGCTGTGACCGCTAAAACAAAAGACAAAAGATACACATACATAGGTATACTATATCGAAGACGGCACTCATGTTTTGAAAGTTTTATCCAACAGACGTACGCCGTGAAAAAAAAATATTTTTAGCTCTTTCTAGCACCTCTTATGATGGTAAAACTTTCAGTAGGTATCTAGCCGTTTTTAGATAGTCCATTTGCCCCTTTTCAAAAACCAAGGTGGCAACACTGTACTGTAGGCATGGGTGGCAGCTGTCAGTTTTGGTTAAATTTGCTAATCTTGGACGATGTCGATCGTTTTAGTAGAAATAGTTTTATAGCTAAATTGACTGCCACTATTTCTAAGTACACATAGTACCTTAGTTTTAACTTCCAAATATAAAGTGCATTTTCTCTCTTATAAACATTTAATAGCTTTAACATCACATTGTGACAGGTTAGCACTTTACAATAAAAACATTTTATCTTTATTTATTGAAATTGAAATTCATAAACGTGGACACATAATGATAGCAATATGAAGTGCCACTATGATGTACTTTGTGTATCGAAGGAAGCAAGCTCTTCCGAAATAAAGAAAGCATATCGCCGGCTTGCACTGCAATGGCATCCCGATAAAAACTTAGACAACTTACAAGAAGCTAAGGAACAATTCCAGCTGGTTCAAAACGCTTACGAAGTGCTCTCTGATCCACAAGAAAGAGCTTGGTAAGTTTAATTTTAACTTAAATGGCAATTGACCAGAAATAATGGTTATATAAAAATTCATTAACCTAACTACTGTACCAATTTTTACTGCTTTTTAAACTGGGTAATCATATCATATTGCAAATATAAATAAGATATATGAGTAGAATATGAAATGTTAGGATGGTTTAATTGATTTTGTAATTGCTTAAACATATCTACAGCATGAAATATTTCATCAATATGTTTTAAGAATATTTGATTTGGATTGACTTCCATGTGATAAAGAACCCATAAATAATTAATATAGTAACACCCCTATACTTGTACCACATTAAGTAATTTTTTTAGTTTAGATGGAAATTTACTCTTTTATTCTAAGACTTAGAAATTATTTTATAACAATAATTAGAGATAATAATACTTTTCATTACTTTATTTAAATACCACAGCAGTTATACCAACCACACACTTTGTTAGAATGATAATTTGAGATTACTTATTCAAAAACCAGTAAGCTATGTGTACAACATTAAGTCAAAAAGTATTGGTTTAGATGAAAATTTACTTTTTTATTGGTAGTTTTTTAGAAATTATTTTATAACAATTGTTACTACTTTTTATTACTTTCTTTAAATACCACAGTAGTTATACCATACACTTTGATAGAGTGATACTTTGAGATTACTTATTCAAAATTATAAAAGATTATACAGTGTGTAAGCACTGTATACTGTGATAAGAACTGTATAACAATCAGTAGGTTTATTGTTAAAAATGCTCCCAACCAGACCAGTCAAAAATTTTGTTTCACAGTCATTTTTATCTATTAAAGTTTTAATGATCTCAAATATTACCTTAAGCTATTGAGAGAAAGCAAGAATATACAAAAAGTTGTAAAGAAGCTAAAGAATGTGTGAGCAATTTAACGAAACTAAATTTGCATCATTAGAGCTTATTTTCAATAAAACCAAATTAAAAAAAATACTAGCAATGCTATTAACAGTACTAATATTTGCATTAATCACTCCAGGGAAACTTAAATTGCTTATGTTAGGAGTCATTCATGACATTAGTCATATAGCGGATTCGAACCCAGGACCTTTTGAGATTGTGGTCTGTGATCTACAATTGTATCCTAATGGTAGCCTTGTATGTGCCTCACAGTCTGTATATAATATACTTGCTTTCTATACTCTTAAATCTGCAACAAAGCAGGGCAAGGTTTTTTACTTGGGTGCAAATTCATTATTAAAATTTTAGCAAATATTTATTGCAATTTTTTTCAATTTCTTTCAGGTATGATAATCATCGAGAGCAGCTATTGAGAGGAGCTGGAAGTTCATACAATGATGACAGTCTTGACGTTTACCCATACTTTAGTCCGTCCTGTTACAAAGGCTTTGGTGATGATCCCCAAGGCTTCTATGGAGTTTATTCTGAGGTAATCAGAATTATAATATCTTCTTCAGCTTATAAACAGTGCTAAACGTGTACCATCATGTCATGTATTGTAGGATTGCAGAAATGTTTGTGTTTTTATGATGAGTGTTGATCATCAATCTACTATTTAGTTTGGACAAGTCAATAGTGCAAAGGCTGAGCATTTGGCTTAGAAAAAATATTTGAATAGCCAACAGGATGCAGGAAGTCGATGGATGCAGGTGGCTCAGGACCGTGCTTTGTGCCATTACTTGGGGGAGGCCTATGTTCAGTAGTGGGCTGTAATGATGATGATGATGATAGCCAACAGATAATTATTCAAAATATGAACGTCTTGATTTGTCCTTACGCAATTTATTTATGTAAAACACCTTCATGATATAGGAGACAATGCTATGCTAATGCTAACTTTAATGCTATGTGTTTAAGGAAATCATTCTGTTAAGAAAAAAGGTAAGTTTTTCCTTATCAGAATGAATTACATTAAGTTACGTATATATATTATGTATCTTTTTATATATCATGTGTGCATGTTGTGTATTATGTACATACAACAATATTATACTGAGATCATGAAAAATATTATTAAGTACATCCTCGGATTATCACAATTTTATCTACTTTCTACCTTGATGAAATGAATTCACAGCTGTGAAGACAAAGTTAAGTAATAAACTACTAGTAATATCTTTAAAACCTTCCAGGTATTTTCTAAACTAGCAGCTGAAGAAACCGACTTCCTTGATGATCCAGAAGATGTTGCCAAAATTCCGAAGTTTGGTAATTCCGGCACTCCTTATGAAGAGGTGCATGAGTTTTATGCTTATTGGATGGCATTTTCTACAAACAAAAGTAAGTTCTTGAAATTTCATTTGTGATATTATTCTGAATGGTATTTATTTTTAGTACAAAGTAGTCAGAAGGGATTGAAAAAGTTAATACAGATAAAATGTACAGAATCAACATTTAAAGGTTTTAGTACTAGAATCAAATCTAAAACCGAAACATATATGAGTACCGTTAAGCACTTTTATATTACGGGTGTTTAGAGAAACACGTTATAATTTGTCTGATTTTATGTAGTAACAGTCACACAACGCTTATTTAAGTAAAAAATTACATCATGTAGTTAAAAATTTCTTTATTCTATATAATTATCAAAGTAATCATTGTGAAAACCTAACAAATTATATGATCTATAAATATCTTAATTGGAACCAGAGCCAGACCGTAGGTGAGAGAATCTTTATTAGTAGAACATGAGGAACCATAACATAATTTTATTTTTTATTTAAATTTAAAGAGTAAGAGCTTACTATAACCCAGATTTAATATTGAAACTATAAGAAACAAAACTCAACAAAAAGTTGCTTTGAATTTAAAATAAAACTAAAAAAATAATTATATTCATGGCACTAGCTTCACAACTTTTTGTATAGTTTTTGTTAAAAAAAATTTAATTAGTCCAGTTTTTTAGGAAGAAATACTCCCTTGGTTTCTTAGCCCGGTGATTCCGGGCACGGTGCGACAACAATATGTTATAATTAAAAAGCTATTCTTCAAATTTCTTCCAGCCCTGACACACTCTTAATTTCTTCTACTGGTCCTGTGATAAATTAATAAATTTTTGCTTTTGATTACATAATTTAAAAATTATTTGCTATGTATGTTTGTAGGTTTCGTATGGTTAGACCAATATGAAATATCACAAGGTGATAACAGAAGAGTTATCAAATTAATGGAGAAAGAAAATAACAAAATCAGACAAAAGGCTAGAAAGGAGAGAAATGAAGAAATTAGGAGACTTGTGAGTTTTGTACGCAGGAAAGACAAAAGAGTAATAGAACATACAAAACTACTGCAAGAAAAAGCAGAGGAAAACAAGAAGAAGGTAATTAAAAATTATACAGTTGATTAGGTTTTTTTTATTGCATTGACGATCAAACTCGATCGACCTGGTAGTGAGTGGCTGCTGAAGCCCATGTAGACATCTTCAACTTGAATCAAAGAAGGCACTGTACTCACTCAACAGCAAAATTGTGGTACATACCGAGAAGGACTCCCGAAATAAAGGAAAAGGTGTCCTACCACCTAGACAGCTTACTAACATATTATATGTATATATTGTGTCTTAATTGCAAATATTTTTTATAGGATAGGGTGACAAATGAGCACACAGTCCACCTGATGGTAAGTGCTGCGGCTCATAGACATCTACATCTATCCTTGATTACAAATCAAAATGCAGAAGTGTTGTCACCCGTGAGGACTAAAATGGAATGCCTTGTTTCCAGTAAAAAGGGTATCCGGTTCTCTACGCTACATAAATGTAAATCAATCAAAAATATTTTTCAGGCGGAACAAGTAAGAAGGGAAAGGATACTTCAAAGGCAGAAGGAAATAGAAGAGGCTAAGAAAAAGGAAGGGGAGAGCTCATTCTTGCAAAGTGAAGATTATCACAAGAAACTTAGTGAAATTGAATCTCTTTTGGCTGAGGAGTTTGGCTTGTCCTCTGATGATGATACTATTAGTGAAGGTGGAATGGAAAGTAGCAACGAAGAAAGCTCCAAGACTGAAGATGTAAATGCCTTTTACATGTTATATAAAGCTTTTAACTTTTAATACACTAAGTCCGAATTTGGAAGAATGATAAACAAAGATTAACAAGTTTATTAATATAAATTAACTTAGTGAACTTGTTAAGCTAACTATATAAGCTAACTTAAAGGTTCAAAATATTTTAATTGCTAGTGCTCAAGATTTCAAACCATTTCAAATATTCCATCAATAGTAGTTTTTCATTTTTCAATTTTTTCTAGGTCAGTGAACGGTCCAAAGCAACTGGAAAATCTTTATCGAAAACTAAAACAACCATGAAGAATCTATATTGTTCAGCGTGTAACAAACTATTTAAAAATGTAAATTCGTTTGAAAATCATGAAAATAGTAAAAAACACAAAGAAAATGTAGCTAACATGACATTAGAAAATGATATTGATATATCAGAAGGTGATAATGATGATGTGGATAATGAACCTAGCAATGAACAGCAAGGTAGTGGAAAAGTCAATGGACAAACAGAAGAGGAAGGAGAACATGTTGATAATTTAACATCAGATATTGAAGACCATGATGTCAGAGAAACATTGAGCGATGACTCCGATAAAATTCAGGTATGTGATGAACTAGAATTTAACTTTTATGATAAGAATAAGTTAAAAAATTGTAATAATATGTCTGTTTATGTCATTCATACTTAGTGAGCAACAATTCTTAAAACTCACTATTACCAACTCTCATAAGCGAATGAGTAAAGAAACTGACTAGAGGTAAAGCTTCTAAGGAGCATCCAAAACTTTGTGTTATTCCATTTATCCATCCTAAAACTACCACCCTAAAATTAAATAAGTTAAATATATTTTTTATTATTAGTGCAATAAGGTAGGATACAAGTCTAAGGGTGAACTTTTTAGGGTCGATTAACAAATTATCTCAAAATTTTTACCCATTTTTGTAGTATTAATGATTTCTTATATTTACGCGAACACTACACATTGAAATAATACTAGTTTTTACGGAATTTATCGCGTATATTTAACTTTTTAATTACCCGACGTTTCGAGAGCTTTACAGCACCCGTGGTCACGGGAAGGACTGAGATGTTCAACGTCCAGCTGTCATAGTTAACCGCGGTTACCATAGATTAAAATTTATCAGATCGGAACAAAAGTTAAATTTTAATCTATGGTAACCGGCGTTAACTATGACAGCTGGACGTTGAACATCTCAGTCCTTCCCGGTGACCATGGGTGCTGTAAAGCTCTCGAAACGTCGGGTAATTAAAAAGTTAAATATACGCGATAAATTCCGTAAAAACTAGTATTATTTCAACATTTTTGTAGTGTTGACACAGGATAATATCAGACAAATCAGCTTTTATTATTAACCTGTCGTCAAATATATTGTTTACTTACTCAAAATATTTTATTTTCATATTCTTTGTTTTCGAATAATTTAATGTGCCTTTTAGTTGAATGGTAAATTTTAAATGTAATATAAAGTTTCTTTCTTAGATAATCTAATAGAAAGCATTCACATGGTATATACAAGTTTCACATGTTTTAATATGTCACTATCAATATTAATAATGACTATTTCGAAACCAAAATATTCGCGAATTTTTGCCCAAGCAATTTAACACATGCGATAAATTTATTAACATACATATATGTAGGAGATATCTATCTACTACATTAAAAATAATAAATAATATCAAGTACTAATTGCCAAGTGGAGTCTTTGGGATTATTAAATAATGATATATTTTTATTAACTGCTTTAAACAAGTTAGAATATTATTACATATAATTACTTTCAAATACACAATGTTTAGCAGTTTAGTTTGAGCACTGGCTGAGCTGGTTTAAAGCAGTTTCTGTACGTGACGAGCCGCCAGTGCTCTCGCACACACGTGCCTTATACTTTTAGTGGTGTACCTATAATAGTGCGGTTTTATGAAGCTTTGCCTCTGATTGGTTTCTTTAATTATGTGGTAATAGGCAATATTCACGTGAGGACATTATCATAACAGCGTAACAAACTCCACTGCTGAACATAAGCCTCCCCAATGATAGCCTCATAAGGGGAACTTGCCATAGATGCCACGCTTGGCGGATGGATGGCAACCGTAGTTTTTAATGAGTAATTTTCGTTTAATATTAATTACAAAATATAAGAATTTGATATTATATTTATCAACAATATAAAAAATTATAGGCTTTACCTAAAAGTCACAAGAAAAAGAAAAACAAAAAGAAGTCATTCATCCCAATGCCTGAAAGTGAAGGAAATGATAGTCATGATGAAATGAGCTTCAATGAAATAGAGGGTCCATCTAGAAGCAGGAAGGCGAAAAAATTTAACATGCTTAAAAGTCAAATACAGGCAAAAAAAGAAGCAAACCTAAAGAAAGGATCTCAATCACAAACTTCAACAGAAAATTTGTATGAGGTATCAAGCACAACTCCCACTGATGATGCATTAGGTGAAGCGGCTCTACCAAGAGATAGGCCAGCTCTACCCAAAATGCAAAGGAATATTAAACCAAAAAAGTTAGTAGACAGGAAACCAATAAGAACCAAAACTAGTGAAACAGAAGATTCAAGCACTGCTTTAAATCTTAGATGTGCTGTGTGTCAATCAGATTTTCCATCAAAAAATAAATTATTTGAGCACTTAAAAAAGACAGGTCACTCTGTACCCCTCCCTCAGACTAGCTTCGCTCAACCTAAGAAAGGTAAGAGAGCCAATAGGTAAATGTGCAATGGAATTAGATAGGTTTAAATGTATTAATTATATTCATTGAGAATCTATGTGATTTTCTTTAAATCTCTAGAAACTATAAAGTGAATTTATCAATTTATTTATTAAATTAAAATTAAAACTATGATCACTCAATAAATTATGTCCAAATTAGCTATATTTTTTTTAAACCTTTGAACCATAGACATCAAGCAAGTATAAGTAAAAAAAATCATATTTTTATAGAACATCATTATAATAAATAACATGTACAAGTTCAAGTAGCTGTGCACATCCACAGCTGTGTTTAGATTTCAAAATAAATAGAGACTGTGCGGGATTTCATATGTCTCAGGACAATAAATCTGTAGCCTTCTCTGTTTAAAGTAGGTAAACCTTTTTACTGGAAATGAAACATTTCATCTTAGTCCTCACGGATGACAACGCATCTGCATTTGATTCGTAATCGAGGATACATGTAGGTGTCTATGGGCCACAGCAACCACTTACCATCATGTGGACTGTGTGCTCGTTTATCACTCTATCCTATAAAAAAAAAGACAATGGGAAAGGCTCATGTCCAGATGTGGACTTTTACAGGGTGATGAGTAGGAAGATTTGTTTTAGAAGGCAATATTTTTTCCCTTTAAAAAACATTACCTTCACACTAGGATGAAGGTAATTTTTTAAAAGGATGTCGTGGATCATGGTGATGTTCTACATACATACGGTGCAAAAGGATAAACATCCAGACCTTTAACAATTTTTAGTAAGACATACAAACACCTTATTCCATGTTGTAATTGAACACACAGCCCTCAGCGCCACAAGACGATGCTTTTTATAGAAGAGGGGGGGGGGGCAAACGAGCATACTATTAGCGACAGTAACCTAATGGCAGGGCGCGGACCGCGAACTTATAATGGTCGTGGGTTCGAATCTGCCATTCGACTACTGGCGTGAACCACTCGTAACAGAAGCAATTTAAGCTTACCACGAGTGGTTTAGGGGAAATATTATATATAGCATTGTTAATATTCTTTTTAGGAAATAAAAAAAAATAAAACATAATACGGTTCACCTGATGTTAAGTGACTACCGCCGCCCATGAACATCCGCAACACCAGAAGAATTGCAGGTGCGTTGCCGACCCTTTAGAAGGAATAAGCTCTTTTCTTGAAGATCCCCAGGTCGTATAGGTCCGGAAAAATCGCCGGTGGTAAACTATTCCACAGAGAGGTCGTACGCGGAAGAAAACTTATTGTGAAACGTACAGTGTTGGACCGCCAAGCATCCAGATGGTGTGATGGTATCGGGACGTTTGTTGTGTAGTGCGTTCGTGAAATTTAGCGGCTGGGATTAATCCGAACAATTTCTCAGAGCACTTCTCGTGATAGATTTGATAAAATACGCAGAGGTGCAACATCTTCGCAGAGCCAGTGAATCGAGCCGATCGGAAAGCACTCGGTCGTCGACGATTCGAGCCACTCTGCACTGGATGCGGTCAAGTGGAAGGAGCTGGCACTGGGGAGCCCTGGCCCAGAAATGGGAACAGTATTCCATGTGTGGCCGAACCTGCGCCTTGTAAAGTTGCAGGCGGTGTGCCGTCATGAAATACTGTCCCGCTCTGCTGAGCACGCCAAGCTTTTTAGAGGTCAATTTGGCATTCTCTTCCAAGTGAGACGAAACTGATGAAAAAGAAAAGCTGAGGCAACAAGGGGAGTGCCTTGAAACTGAGGAGATACGACAAAGTGGTTCTTTTTAGCGGTTAACGCGCAAACTTGTGTCTTCTGAGGGTTAAACTGGACTAGATTTAGTCGCCCCCAATCCGAGACTGTTCAGCAAAGACTCGACTTCAGACACAAGTTTGTCCCGGTACTCGGAGACATTTTCCCAAAAATATTGGCACGGCCGGTGTACAGAGCATCACCAGTGCTGTCTTCTGCGTAGCAATGAATGTTGCCGGTTTGCATCATTGATATGCAGAAGAAACAGCGTTGGTGAAGCGCGCATCTTTGGAACACCATCATTACTTGTAATCGGAGCTTGCACCATCTATAACGACCTTGATTTTCCGATCTACAAGAAACCTGGTGATCAAATTGCACAATTTCTCGGGAAGCCCATAGGAAGGGAGCTTCGAAAGAAGCGCTTTGTGCCTAACCCGATCGAAGACCTTCGCAATGTCCAAACTAACGGCCAATGCCTACCCCTTGGACTCTACTACCGGACGATCCCAATGTTGTTGCTGATTCTGTCGCTGATGTGGAACTTCAGGGTATGGAACTTTTTATTCCTTCCCATAGTGCCCATCGGAGGCAAATCTCAGTCATGGTTTAGTCGCTCTTGTAAAATAGGATCATGCTATAAGCAGGAGTGCTACCAAGCCTGGGCTGACGCATCAATGTCCCGGGATGTAAACAACAGCGCTCTAAAAAAAGAAGTATAATTCCGCTTCCAGGTCCTTCAAAAGAGTCATTAGTAAGACAAAGTCAGAGCACATAGGCAGAATTGACGAAAAACTAGTTCGCCTTCCTTCTGGAACCCGTGTACTCTGGTCTCCCGCCAAGGCTGTCTAGGGGAATTGGCCCATGCCGCAAATGAGAAAGCCGATCTGCTAGGCTCTTTCTTTGCGTCCAACTCGACTCTCGATGACGGGGGGAGTACGCCGCCGACCATCCCGCGGTGTGAATGCTCCATGCCGGAGGTGCGGTTCACACAGCGCTCGGTTCGCAAGGCACTCCTCTCCCTGGACATCCATAAGTCGAGTGTGCCTGACGGTATCCTCCTCTAAAAAAGGCGACCGCTCAGCCCGTCCAACTACAGGCCCATTGCCATCACCTGCTTGTTCTCCAAAACAATGGAGTACATTGTAAATTCTAGCCACTATACCACCAAACAACCAAATTTAACTATGTATTTGCTGAAAATTATACCATACTCTGACCAGCTGTGAGAAACACTAGTTTAAAGGATGAGGCAAGCAAAATAGAGGAAGAATTTCAATGGTGGACAATTTTGACACTGATGAGAATTCTTGAATAGTTTGCAGATTCACACTTACGAGTATAAACATTCATATAATTAAGTCGTGAACCTATATGGAACTTAAAGGAGGACATGACCTCATGCCACCTAACAGACAAAAATGTTTTTTTTATAAAAGAGGGAGCCAACGAGCATGCGGCTCACCTGATTAAAAGTGACTATCGCCGCCTATGAACAACTGCAATACTAGGGAAATTGCAGGTGCATTGCCGGTCTTTTAGAAAGGAGAGTAAGCTCTTTTCTTGAAGGTCCCAGAGGGGTCGTACGAGGAATAAAACTCTTTGTTAAACGTACAGTGCTGTGGACCGCCAAAAATCCAGATGGTATCGTAAGTAATGTCGCGAGGTGCGTTCGTGAAATTTAGCGGCTGGAATTGATCCCAACAATTCCTCAGAGAATTCCCCGTGGTAGATGCGATAGAAAATGTAAAAAGAAGCAACATCTCTTCACAGCGCCTGTGTATCAAGCCGGTCGGAGAGAACGTCATCGACGATTCGAGCCGCTCTGCGCTGGATGCTGTCAAATGGAAGGAGCTGGCACTGGGGAGCCCTGACCCAGAGATGGGAACAGTATTTCATATGTGGACGAACCTGCGCCTTGTAAAGAGGCAGACGATGTGCCGACATGAAATACTGTTCCACTCTGCTGAGCACGCCAAGCTTTTTAGAGGCCAATTTGACCTTCTCTTCCGGATGACTACGAAACTGCACATGCTTCGATATGTCGACGCCGAGGATTCCGATACTGACTAACGCAACATAGGGAGTGCCTTGAAACTGAGGAGATACGACAAAGGGGTTCTTTTTAGCGGTAAAAGCGCAAACTTGTCTTCTGGGGTTTAAATTGAACTAGATTTAGTCGACCCCAATCCGTGACTTTGATCAACAATGGCTCGACATCAGACACAAGTTTGTTCTAGTACTCGACGACGGTTTTCCGAGTGCGAATATTGGCACGGCCGGTGTATAAAGTATATACCGGTCTGCAACATATTGATATTCAGAAGAAAGAGCGTTGGTGATAGCATGCATCATCGTGGTACACCAGCGTTAATAGGCTTGTAATCAGAGCATACACCGTCTTCACTTATCACCTATCCGAAAACTGGTTTGCAAATTGCACAATTTCTCGGAAAGCCCATAGGAAATAACCTTCGAGAAGAGCGCTTTGTGCCAAACCCGATGTCCATTATTTTGGAGAACAAGGAGGTGATGGCGATAGGCCTGTAATTGGGCGGATTAGAGCGGTTACCTTTTTCGGGGATCGGATGCACGAAAGCTGTCTTTCATGAATTCGGGACTACGCCTAGGGAGCAGGAGTACCGGAAAAGACTCGTTAGAACTGGTGACAACTCTGCAGCCACGTCCTCAGCACAATTGCGGGGATTCCGTGAGGCCCACTCGACTTTTGGATGTCCAAGGACTTTACTAGTGCTTTACGTACTGAGCACTGTGTGAATCGCACATCAGGCATAGAGCACTCACACCGTGCGATGGTCGGTAGTGTATTCCCCCCCGTTATCGAGAGTCGAGTTGGACGCAAAAAGAGAGCTTATAAGATCGGCTTTCTCTTTTGCGGCGTGGGCCAGTGAGTCGTCCTCCCTGTGCAGAAATGGTAGTGATGGCTTAGAGAAATTCCCTTGGGCAATCTTGGCGAGAGACCAGAATGCACGGGTTCCTAAAGGAAATCGAACTAATTTCTCGCCAATTCTAACAATGTGCTCATACTTTGCCTTGACAATATCTCTTTTGAAGGACCTGAAGGTGAAGTTATACTTATTGTTAAGCTTGTCGGTGTTTATATCTCGAGTCGCCGAAGCCTAAACCCAAGCTTGATAACACTCCTGCTTACTGCGTAATGCTGTCTTACAGGAGCGATCAAACCAAGGTTGGGATCTGCTTCCGATGGGCACCACAGACGATTGAATAAATAGTTCAATTCCCTGTAGTCAGCAACAGCGCTGGGATTATCAGGGGGGAAACAAATCCTCCCCATAGGTAAGATACAAAGAAAGACCATATTCCGTCCGACAATCTGCCGATCTGTAATACCAAACATGGCGGCAGCGTGCATAACGCAATCTTGAAGGGAGCGTGAGTGGCACCACACTTCGGATCAGACAATGGTTCAAGGAGCCAAGAGGGGCGACGACGGAGACTAGATATCTCTTCGGATGAAAGGTCAGCATAGGGTCCAACAGGGAAGGTCATGAACCTCCACGTAGGCGAAGTAACCAGCAGTGTCAGACCTAAGCAGTCCTAAACAGATCTCCCCGCGTGATCGGTTAGACGTGAACTGAGCCATTCCGCGTGATGGGCCTTAAAGTCGCCAAGGATGACCATCTCTGTGGATGGGATCTGCTGTAGCAAGGAATCTGCCGACATTCGGATGTAGTCGAAAAGTCGATCGGTTTCGGCATTACCGCTATGGGACTTGTAGAGGCACCCTTAGACGCTTGGATAGTCGTCGCTGTCTACGCGTAGCCAAAGTATGGACAGGACCGAACCTTCTATGCTGCTGAGGCATCGAAAACAGATCCTCTCTGGCATATACATAAACCCCAGCCCGAAGCACAAAGAAGTGTTCCAATTTGTACCTTGGGTAGGAAAGATAGGAAGTATCAGCCGGAGACAATACCTGCGTCTCAGCTAGAAAGAGCAAGACCAGCTCCGCCGTCTCCAGGTGGTAATGGATGGCATTTAGGTTCGTGTGAAACCCCCTGATGTTGCAGAAATCCACGAATAGAATGCCAGTGGTCATCCTAGTATTTTTGCTGTTGGCCCCGAGCAGATTGTCTTGAGCAGAATTTTGTTCTCCCCCACCCCCCAGAATATGCAGGGCAGCCTGAGCACCCACGCTCAAGAGTAGGAGTAGCATGATTGTGAATGCTCAGCGAGGGTTTCTTCATTACTTAGGGCGCTGGTACCTTCCTGAGGTAGTCTCTTATTTAATTCCACTACCATGTTGATGGGGGGGGTGGAATTGGGCCACATGCACTTCTCAGACGAAACACAGTAGCAGAGCTTCTACTTGATGCTGGTATTCTGTGAGGTCATGGTACCACCCCAGTTTGAGGCGACCCATACATGCAACAGCAAAAACTGCCACGTGGCTCTACCACTGTTAAAAAGTTTCGCAACTGATTAGTTAGTGCTCATAATCTTTGCTGCTTGTTTTCTGTAAATCATCTTCCACAGTGGGCCATTTCTTCTTTCTCAGGCCGTTAAACTGCTAGGCGCTGGCCTTGGGAGACTGATAGATACACCCAGTACTTCCAGAAATTTTCCTTTGACACTACTCACTATTGCCAATTTAGACATTTTATCTCTGAAGTTTACAGAATGATTATACCACTATTTATTGCATGCTAAGAGATCTCTCCCAATATTTGTTACCCAGTATCTCTTCTCATTTTACCAGATGAAGGGATGGATTTTTTAATAATAAAAGACAAACAAAAATTTAATTTAACATTATGTCTTAAAACCAGAATGAAGTTATCACAGAACAGAAAAAAAATCACTTGACACACAAACAAAGCTTTACTAGTATGGGAACTGACACAAAACAAAGCTTTTTTTATTTTATGGTAGTAATAGTGCTAATTAGTTGTATATTTTTGTGTCATAGAACTAAAACATAAAGTTATAAAAATTAATTATGGTGACGTTGCCTGTAAATAACATCATGTTGTTGTTAGGGGTGACTATGGGAAGGAGGCACACATTCAGCTGTTAGCTCTTCACAGGTTTCCTAAAAATATTTTTAATATTGAAATCTTATTTGGTATGTATTCTCTTCATTGCACTTTAAACATTAATAAATATGTCAAACTTAATTACAACTATTCAAACTCAGGAATGTCTGCAAAACTGTACCCTGGATATTCTTTATAAGCATAGAATGCTATTCTAATGTGATATGCACCAGGCAAAAACATTATACCACCTAAAACTATCATTGGCCATAAGCGATCTGAATACTTTGTGTCAATGTGACCAGTAACAATGAGACTGCCCACAGTAAGTAGAATAGTGCCCACAATAAATAAAAATGCAGCTAAACTTATAGCTTTCCAAGGTATCCTAGGGGGTGGTACTTCAAATTGGGCATCTGAAAACCCACTATCATCATTTGGAACTGGAGTGTAACCATCTTGCCTTCGAAATCGAAATCGTGACATTTCTTCAATGCAAAGTTTGCTGTAATTAGAGAAGTTAAAAAATAAACATAGGCCATTGTTGTTATAATTTTAAAACAATGTGTGCGTATAAATAAAACCGACACGTACCTCTATTTAAGGGTATTGTTTACCAATAAATTTGAACAAAAACAATTTATATCTCAGACATGGATGATATTAACACAATTTTAAACAACATAAGTTATCAGCATTGAACATAAACATCACAAGACTAGCATTAGCAAGGGTACTAATGTTCTGTGAGCAGTAGCAGCTACCAGCTTCTCAAGTAGATATATTTAATAAATTATAAATTATTTATAATAATTTTATGTATGTGTACCAGTTAGCCGTTTTTCGTTAATTTTTTAAATGTCAATGTCATTTTTTTTATTTAACTGGCTTTACGGCCCTGGGTTCTAGCCCTTCTGAGCCTATCATTTCTTTCAAAATCTTCATTTTATATATTTTTTCTTCACAATATTTGCTGCTGGTACGTCACAGTTTTTGGGAGATTTTGACGACAGCTCAACCCAGCGGACTGATGATGAAGACCACTACTCAAGTTCATAAGGCGCCCAAGCGATCAAATTGACTTGAGCTTTATACCGACATCAAAGCATTTGTTTCGTCGTTTTCTCTAATATTTCACACGCGCAGATACTTAATTCACAAAATCGCATCATTTTTACGAATTAAAACCCACTTCAAACCATTGTTCAAGCGACAAAACTGGAGCGACAATCCGTCGACGGCCAAGTTCCCGCCAAAATTCTTGTCAATGTCAAATTTGTCTATACCACGGAGGTTAGAGAACAGGAGAACGATCGCTGTAGAAAATAGTGTTCCAGAAATAAGGACAAAATAAGTGAGACGCTGCGATCGCTAAGTCGTCTTAATAAGAGCGGGCTGTTGTGTGCTAATTTGAAATGATTATAATATCATTCAAAGAAAAAAAATAACGAAATTATTATTATTTATTAGTAAATAAATTATAAATTATGTTTTTATAATTTTAATTATTATAAATCATTACTATGTATAATTATTTTAATAGTATTTCACCAATCTATAATGTTTGTTTTTGTCAATAATAAAAAAATTACTTCGCAGATACTAAGTACTTACCGACGGCAGCGTGGCTATAAATTCTACAAATTTTCAGGGACAGGCTATGCTTTAGCATGTAGCGGTCCTTCTCCTGTTCTCTAACCTCCATGGTTTTTCGGTTTTTCGTTTGTCACTTGTCGTGGTCGTTGTCAATTATTATCATGGAGGTTAGAGAACAGGAGAACGATCGCTGTAGAAAATAGTGTCCCAGAAATATTTACAAAACTAGCTGTTACCCGCGGCTAAGCCCGCATGGTCACTGGGAAATGAACTATCCATTACTTTTTGAATTGAAAGAAGGACAAATTTTGCAACATATTCTATTTTTCCACGGGAATGAGGCTGTAGGAAAAACATCTCATCAACGGGAATGAGATGTTTTTCCGCGGAAAAAAGTAGCCTATGTCACTCTACAGCCACCGAACTATGCCGACATGTCATATGTCATGCCATGCCGACGCTCTGTTGTGACGTGAAAGGAGGACAAACTTTTGCAACGTATTCTATTTTCCCACGGGAATGAAATGTTTTTCCGCGGAAAAAAGTAACTTAGGTCACTCTACAGCCACCGAACTATCCCCATACAAAAAATCATGGCGACACTCTGTTGCGACGTGAAAGAAGGACAAAAAAACAAACACACTTTCGCATTTTAGTATGGAAGTATGGATGGTCCGATCTATGCAAAATGCAAGAAAACACAAATCTGATAATTGAAGTGAATGGGCAAATCTTTATTACAGACAACATGCACAGCAGGAAGATTCGGATATCAAGCCGATTCTGAAATTGATGGAGGCCAGTGCTCCCAAGCCCGAGTGGAGCGATGTCTCAGCGATAAGTTCGACCACGAAGACATATTGGGGCCAATAGGAAAGTTGGCTGATTCAGGATTGAGTTCTATGCCGTAAATGGGAAAATGGTCGAGGAGACAGATGTCATTTGCAAATGGTTGTCCTCAAAGCTAAAGTACCGGATGTTACACAGCTGCAACATAATGGTTATACAAGAGGCCTTCTGGGAGTTAACCCTTTCACAGCGAATCACGAGTACCGCTCGGCATTCGTATCAAGTGGCGCCTTAAAATGCTCCGCTGTGAAAGGGTTAAGCGAACTCTACCGAAGAATCGTGACATGTCAGACCAATTCATTCCGAAACAATTTCGCAAATGTACAAGTTGTGCGGCTGTGAAGGGAACTCGGGCTCGTGGAGGTGTATTGAAATTGTAAAAAATGAGATTAACTTCATTATTATGACCAGATGGCTACTTTTCAGTGAAGTCACAGTGTTTGCGAGGGCGAAAAATGGTAGTGATTACCGAATTTTAAGAGGCACATTGAACCTTAATGTTAAGTTAGAGATATAACATATAATGAAGTCTATGCCCCGTCCATCTCGTGCTTTAATCCAAAGCGCCGAAAACTTTCTGCTCGAATTACAAAATCGTTTTCAATGCCTAGAAGATAGAAGATGTGAAGGACAAGCTTGTGGAAACTGTCCATGCAGTCGAAACTAAGTTCTGCAAGACCCGTCGCGGAAGAACCCAAAAACTCACCGATCACTCTTTGAATCTCATGGCTGTTAAGCACTACTCTCAATGACTACAATAGTGTCTCCCAACGGATGGGTCTTAGATAGGATAGACATGAATTAATGAATATGAATAAAGCAAATGTCTTGTCAAACCTATGCCGGTAGTTTTTGGGAACACTACGCTCGACGTTGTCGACGAGTATCCTTACATAGAACAAAAAGTCCAACTAGGTAAGTTCAACCTCGACCGAGAGGTTATTCGACAAAATCAACTCTGATGGACAGCGTTCGGGAGATCACGACACATTTTCTCGTCAGGTATACCTAAAACTTGAAAACATGACTATACAACCAGTGCGTTTTGCCAGTTATGAGGTATGGATCTCAAACGTGGTCGTATGAGGACGCTCAAGGTCGTTCAGCGAGCTATGATGAGGGCTAGGCTCGGACCTTCTCTGCGTCATAAACTTAAAAATGAGTAAAACTAAAGTAACCAACCAAACTCAACGGATTAGTAAATCGAAGTGGAAATGGGCCGGCTATATAGCTCGAAGAATCGACAACCGATGGTAAATACAGGTTCTAGAGTGGCAGCCTCGTACTATCAACCGAAGTGTGGGGCGACCCCTCTACTAAATGTAGTGACGACCCAGTAAAATATTCAGGAAATCGATGTATGCGGGTGGCTCAGGAACGAGCTTTTTGGCATTTTTGGGAGAGGTCTATGTTCAGAAGAAGACCTGTGAAAGGTTTTAGTGATGATGATGATGTTGACGATGGTGATGATGAGAATAAAATTAGAAAGGTGAATATATTTAAAAAGAATTAAAGTAGAAAATAATGAAGTTAAATGTGTTAGTAGAAAATTTGAAATGGAACAATTTCTGAAGAAAATAAAGCTTATATTAGAGAACTGATAAAATTTGTAAAACTAGAATCATCATCATCATCATCATCAATATTATTATCGAAATATTATCGGCCAAGATTAACCTAACTAAAATATCAAAATAAATATTTTTTACTTATTTTAATCCTAGATATATCATTTATCTTTAGATTTGTAATTCGTATTAATTAAGAAATAGATGAAAGAGTTGAGTACATTTTTTTTCCATTTAATAAATATTCTTAAACATATATTTAGTTTTTTTTCTCTATTTCAGTATGGGCCATTAAATTTTGTTGTTTATTTTTTAGATGTAACGTTTTTGGATAGTTTTTTTAATAACTAATAATACTTATAGGTATGAGCGTTATTAGTTATTAAAAAACAACCCAAAAACGATATATCTAAAAATTAAATTTAAAAAAAATATTATGGTGCATTTTCTCAACATTCACAAATTGTGTGCGTTTGGCAGAAAAAAGCGCTAGCAAGCGCTTGTAAGCAAAATGACGAAACTAAACAGTTTTCTGCCAGGACACGTTTGCTAACTTCAGTAGCGCTGACATAATCCGCCATTTACGGTTTACGGTTTGACATTTATTTCTCAAAAAGAATACAATTCACTTATCATGAGAAATAACAAGTTAATAATTAGATACTAAATACATAAACTTATGAAGAACGGCAGGTACTTGTAAATGATGTGTTAAGTAGTGGATAGGCACAATCTTGTTACTTGTTGTGGGTAATAAGGAAAGTACGTGTACAATTACATATCGTTATTGTAAGAAAGTCTATAGCAATTACACATTGTTCATATTTGTAAAATCAATTATATAATTGGTAAAATAAAATTAATTAAAGAAATTATCACGCCGAATGGCTCGGTTCATGTTTAACCGATCATGCGGGGGAGATCTGTTCATGATTTTGCCTTGGCATTTGGTCTGACACAACTGGTTACTTCGCCTACGCGGATTCCAGATGTGGAGGATCATGCACCTTCCCTGTTGGACCTTCTGCTGACCTCTCACCCGGACGGATATCAGATTTCCGTCGACGCCCCTTTAGACTCCTCAGACCATTGTCTTGTCCGGAGTGTGGTGCCACTCACGCTGAAATCGCGATTGCATTCTGCAGGCTGCCGCCGTGTTTGGCACTATAGGTCAGCCGATTGGGATGGGATGCGGTCTTTCTTTGCATCCTACCCTTGGGGGCGGGTTTGCTTCTCGCCGGACGATCCCAACGTTGTTGCGGATTCTGTCGTTGATGCGGTACTTCAGGGTATGGAACTTTTTATTCCTTCCTCTGTGGTGCCCATTGGAGGCAAATCTCAGCCATGGTTTGGTCGCTCCTGTAAAATAGCATCATGCTATAAGCAGGAGTGCTACCGAGCCTGGGCTGACGCATCAGCGTCCAGGGATGTAAACACCAGCGCTCTAAAAAAAGAAGTATATCCTTTCAGCTGCGGAGACTCTAACCGTAATTCTCCGTTGACTGCGGAGCTGTTTAATAAAATTGACGGCTGATTGGGCCCAATCCGTTTAAACGCAAATATCTTGATTTTGGTATATCGAATAGTATAATATGTATACATTTCTGAATTCTCTATGAAATTTCCTATAAACGAGTACATATATTTAATAAAGTTTAAAGTAGTTAGTATAACTAAATATAGAATAAAGTCAAAACTCTCATGAAACTCACACTCTCTCACAAAAACTTTGTGTCATTTCTCAATAACACAAAGTTTTTTAATAGTTCAATTTTATTTTATTTTAATCTTAGGTCTATTATTTACAATATTTTATGTGCAAAATCATAGGCTACAATACAATTTTTTATCGTAAAACGCATTAATAATAAGCTTACAAGAACCCACAATCAATTTACACCGATGTAGCATGTAGTTCGGACCAGATGCGGCATAATGCGGCGTAATGCTTTAGTCAATAAAAATAGTTTTTTTTTATTTCATTACAATGATTCAGTCTTAAATCTCTCTTTTTCTTTACATGATTCAGTCATCTTTCAATAGGTCTTGCTAAGTTTTAGAAATCCGATAAAGTATTTCATAAGTACTCTTAATGCCGATATCAAAATTTTAGTCGTAAGTGCCATATTTATTGAAAAATTAATTACTTTATTTGAGCAAACAAACTTTAACAGCACCTGTACAGAAATAAAGATTCATTAATTCCTTTAAAAACCATAAAACCACTCAAGAGTCACTCCCGCTGATGTAGAGTTATAAATAACGTTTTTTGTAAACAATACCCAATGCACCATAATATGTATCGAGTGACAAAGGCGCCGCGAGGTGCGCAGCGGTTATGTTACATTTTCAATAACCAATAACATTATTTCTCCAAACGATAACATATTTCCTTTAACACAAACAATAGCTACGAAATAATAAAATTTAAAATAAATATATCTCTTTCTGAAATAAAAAAAAATACTATTTATGGATATTTTCAAAGAACCCACTTTTTATGCATTATACAAAAATATGCCACAATTAAAGTTCGATTCTGCACTGTTTTGTGCATCATGTACTAGTTCATTAAAACATTTTTTTATACGTGGTAGAGCCATGCTGCAGTTATATTAGTAGTATAGTTGTAGCACGAATAGGCCGGCTCGACCGGGGAAGGACCACGCTCTCACAGAATACCAGCGTGAAATAATAGCTTAATGCTTCTGTGTTTCGTATGGTGAGTGTAGAGAATCGGAGAGCCTTTTTGCTGGAAACGAGGCGTTCCGTCTTAGTCCTCACGGGTGACACGCATTTTTGCATTTTGATTTGTAATCGAGGATAGATGTGGATGTCTATGGGCCGCAGCAAGCACCACAGGTGGACTGCGTGCTCGTTTGTCACCCTATCCTATAGAAAAAAAAAACATACAAAATAAAGAGGTGTATTCATTTCAACGATGAGAGCCGTGGTGGCTCAGAAGAGCCGTGGTAGCTCAGATGGTTAACTCTCGCTGTAAATTTCATAGTACGCAAGCAAGCAGGGTTCGATCCCCGCTAGCAATAATGAAATTGTTAATTGCAATTTTAAGTGCTGATCTACCACGTGCTCGGCGGTGAAGAAAGACATTGTGAGGAAACCTCCACGTCTGTGAAATAAAAAAAAATATTTCGAAGACATGTGAAGTTCGCCAATACGCATTGGGGCAGCGCGACGGAAACTTATTTGCCTTTGCCCAGCTGTGGGGCGTAAAAAGGCTGTAACTTAACTAACTTAAGTATTCATTTCAACGATGAGAGAGCCCTGGTAGCTCAGATTGTTAGGTCTCGCGTTAAATTTCACAGTACGCTAGCACACCGGGTTCGATCCCCGCCGGCATCAATGAAATTATTAATTGCAATTTTAAGTGCTGATTTACCTTTGCTCGGCGGTGAAGAAAAACATCATGACGAAGTCTGACTGTCTGATAAATAAAAAAAAATATTTCCAAGGCATGTGCAGTTCGCCAACACGCATATGGGCAGCGCGGTGGATACTTCTTTGCCGTAAAACCCTTTCAGAAGTGAGGGAAGGCCCAGCAGTGGGACGGAAATAGGCTGTGTAACTTAACTAACTTAACAATTTCGACGATGATAGTCTGAAATAATTAGCTGAACAAGTTATAGCTAGGCAACAATAAAAACTAAATGGATGGATAGACATAAGTATAAAATTGAATAAATATATAACATAGGTACTTATTTCTTTAAAAGGCTCCTGGTACTTGTTGGATTTACTGTATCTACAGTACAATTCATTTACGAATGGTACTGTAGGTAGCAGCAATCTTGCTATAGGTTGAAACATAACGCAACGTTACACGATTTGCAAAGTACATACAGATAAAATGTACGTTAAAAAACCAGCATAAGAAATATGTGTCTGAGGTGACCTTAAAAACTACAACCTGTTCATATTAAATTAAAAAAATAAAAATTTCAAATACTAAATATTAAAAAATATTAAAAAGCATATTATGTAAATACTATCTAACTTTCTGTTTTAATAAATTGTTTAAAAAATTCCAAAGTCTGGTGTTAACATACATGACATATCCAAATGCCACATTCAATTTTTTATAAATCATCGAATAATCGTGGAGTTAACCAAGCTCCATTTCTCTGCTCGAGGGCGCTAGATTCTTTACCATTCTAACCACTCAAACGAATTTGAACTTGATGCAGTATGGCAAACTTTAGTTCCTTTTTTCGCCACCCGCAAAACGGAGAACTAGAATTGACTTCTACGGACGTCTCAAAAATGGACACTATTGCAGCTATTGCGTCAGCGCTCGGTTCGCAAAGCACTCCTCTCCCTGGACATCCACAAGTCGAGTGGGCCTGACGGAATCCCCCCAATTGTGCTGAGGACGTGTGCTCCAGAGTTGGCACCGGTTTTAACGCGTCTTTTCCGGTACTCCTACTCCCTAGGCGTAGTCCCAAAATCATGGAAGACGGCTTTCGTCCACCCGATCCCTAAAAAAGGCGACCACTCAGACCCGTCCAACTACCGGCCTATCGCCATCACCTCCTTGTTCTCCAAAACAATGGAGTCCATTGTAAACTGCCAGCTCATGAGATACCTTGAGGATCACCAGCTGATTAGTGACCGCCAATACGGTTTTCGCCGTGGTAGGGCAGCTGGTGATCTTCTGGTCTACCTAACTCACAGATGGGCGGAGGCAGTAGAGTCCAAGGGGGAGGCATTGGCCGTTAGTTTGGACATTGCGAAGGCCTTCGATCGGGTTTGGCACAAAGCGCTTCTTTCGAAGCTCCCTTCCTATGGGCTTCCCGAGAAATTGTGCGATTGGATCACCAGCTTTCTTGCAGATCGGAGCATCAAGGTCGTTGTAGACGGTGCAAGCTCCGATTGCAAGCCTATTAATGCTGGTGTTCCACAGGGCTGCGTGCTATCGCCAACGCTGTTTCTTCTGCAAATCAATGATATGTTGCAAACCCGTAGCATTCATTGCTATGCAGATGACAGCACTGGTGATGCTCTTTACACCGGCCGAGCCAATATTTCTCGGGAAAACGTCTCTGAGTGCCGGGACAAACTTGTGTCTGAAGTCAAGTCTCTGCTGTACAGAGTCTCGGATTGGGGGCGACTAAATCTAGTCCAGTTTAACCCCCAGAAGACACAAGTTTGCGCGTTAACCGCTAAAAAGAACCCCTTTGTCGTATCCCCTCAGTTTCAAGGCGCTCCCCTTGTTGCCTCAGCCAGTATCGGAATCCTCGGCGTCGACATATCGAGTGACGTGCAGTTTCGTGGTCACTTGGAAGGGAAGGCCAAATTGGCCTCTAAAAAGCTTGGCGTGCTCAGCAGAGCGGGACAGTATTTCATGCCGGCACACCGCCTGCAACTTTACAAGGCGCAGGTTCGGCCGCTCATGGAATACTGTTCCCATCTCTGGGCTGGGGCTCCCCAGTACCAGCTCCTTCCACTTGACCGCATCCAGCGCAGAGCGGCTCGAATCGTCGACGACCGAGTGCTTTCCGATCGGCTCGATTCACTGGCGCTGCGAAGAGATGTTGTATCTCTTCGCAGCGCCAGCGTATTTTATCGCATCTATCACGGGGAGTGCTCTGAGGAATTGTTCGGATTAATCCCAGCCGCCAAATTTCGTGAACGCACTACACGGCAAAAGTCCCGATACCATCCACACCATCTGGATGCTTGGCGGTCCACCACTGTACGTTTCAAAAGGAGTTTTCTTCCGCGTACAACCTCTCTGTGGAATAATTTACCACCGGCGATTTTTCCGGACCGATACGACCTGGGGACCTTCAAGAAAAGAGCTTACTCCTTTCTAAAGGGCCGGCAACGCACCTGCAATTCCCCTGGTGTTGCGGTTGATCATGGGCGGCGGTAGTCACTTAACATCAGGTGAGCCACATGCTCGTTTGCCCCCTCTTCTATAAAAAAAAAATTAGCTTTTTGAATAAGCTATTGGTATTTAAAATCGAGAAAAATCTTTGATGTGGTGCTTTAATGTTTTTTTGTATAAAATAAAGGACTGGATCTCTTTTATGTTATTAGGCAATTTATTATATAACTCTGCTCCTTCGTATAATATATTTTTTCTTCCCTAGTTAGTTCGAGGTTGTCTAGGCAAGTGTTATTTTGTCGTCCAGTAATAAGTTTTTGTATTAGTCCTTTCTTTGTAAACGTTATTTTAGAGTGTATATCTTTATTTAATAATTTATGTACAAATATGCATGTATTATATTTATAAATCTGTGATAGTGTCATTAATTGAGTTTCTTTGTAATTTTTTTCGGTGGAGTTAGATAGTGATAATGGAATAATAGTTTGATTATTTTGTTTTGACATGTTTCAATTTACTTTAGATTTTGTTTTCGCCGCAGTACCCCTCTATTAGGTAGTCTAGATGAGGTTTTATCATGGAGTTGTATATAATATATCTCACTGATTTTGGCAGACAGCGAATAATTACCTCAAAGCGCACCCATGATAAAAGATAGCTTAGATCTTAATTTATCTATTAAGTGTTTATCTAGGTGGAGTCCAAGATACTTTTCTGTACTAACTTTGGTTAAGGGTTCATTATTTATGCGGAGAGTTAAGCAATTTTCGTTTTTTTTTTTGTTTTTAGCACTGAAAATAATGTAACTAGTTTGAGATATGTTAACAGAAATTCAAAAGTCAAATTTTCTTGGAACCATCCCTAGAGAGTGTATCAAAATCCTGCTGTGCTTGTTTAATGATCTGCTCGATGTCCTTGCCAAATAAAAATAAACATGTGTCGTCAGTGTGTGTTTTCGGAGAAGCAGGCTATGGCTAATTGTATCAAATACCTTTTTCAGATCGATAAATATACCGAGTGCTGCGCGTTTTTCGTCAATATTTTTTTTTCAACTTTGTCACAAGGTCAATTGTTGCAGTTAGTGTATTAGATTTTGAGCGGAAACCATATAAGAAGTTAATAGTTTTAAGATAATTATCTAAGCGTTTATATAATAATATTTTCTCGTAAATTTTAGAGATAATTGGGAGAACCGAGATAGAGCGATAATTGCCTGGGTCGGTCTTTTTTCCTGATTTAAAAATTGGACTCACTTTTGCTACTTTAAGAGAATCGGGGAAGAATCCGTTTTGTAAACAATGATTGATATTCATTTGTTAATTAGTGTAATATTAAAGTTTTGATGCATTTTATGGTTTTGCAACTAATTCCGTCTAAGCCCGTGCTAGTATTTGGATTAAGTTTATCTATAATTTTACCTACTTCCTCTTTCGTAGTTGGAGTTAGATAGAGCAGTTCGTATGTACTAGAATTAGCCGTTTGAGAGCTAGGCTGTGTAAGTGGTTTTTCCTTATGCATTTTAATTTTATTTGCTAAAATACAACCTATAGTAGCAAAGAAAGTATTGAGATAATTACATATTTCTTTAACATCTGTAATTAGACCCATTTGTGTATCTAGTTTTATAGGAGCAGAGCACGACGGACCACAAACCGACAACTTCCACATCTTTAAAGGTTTTCTTTCACAGTTTTTTAAGGCTTTGTAATAGTAGTTATTTTTAGTACTCTGAATTTGCTCAGTCACGGTATTTCGTAGGGCAATAAAGTCTTCTTATTGAATCGTCGTTGGGTTTTTTTTTTTGTAAATGGACCACAGCTGATTTCTTTTGGTTATCATATTAATTATGTCTTTATTAATCCAGTCTGATTTAAATACATTTTCAAGTTTGAATTTCGGTATTCTATGTTTATTTACTGCTTCTTTTATTATATGTTCTAGGCTATTGTAGTCATTATCGGATATATTCATTATTGTATTTTCTTCTTTAGAGTATATAGTTGTGTAATCTAAGGTATGATACTTTACTCTCTTTTTCATTTTCGGTTTATAATCTCCAATTTCTAAATATATTTGCTTGTGGTCTGACATTGGCGATTCTACTATAGTCATATGGAATTTATGAATTTTCAAATTGGATAAGACATGGTCAAGAACTGATTTTTTTGTCGGTGTATCACGGGTACTAAATTTTGCATCAATTTTGTTTAGGATTGTGTGTCCATTTTCTAACAGTATATTTGTATAGTTATTAATTGATTGGTTAGGATTGAGCAGATCGTAGTTAAAATCGCCAAACACTAACTAAAGCTCTTTACCTCCTTATCAGCTGCTGTGAGTATTCCTCCAAAAACTCATTATTGTTTGATTTTGGAGCTTTATATATAGCTCCAATGTCCAACGAGTTTTAAATGAACCAATGAACAAAATGGTTTACACACCCAGGAAAGACCGGTTGGTTCTGGAAATATTGTAGTGTACCTTTGACATATTTTATAGTAAGGTTTTTTCACCTCCATCTAGTCGCCGTTTCAGTTCGTCTTTCAAATTACTTCGATACTTTTGTTGATAGGGTGTCTCATCAGAGTAGATTTTAATATTGTCAGATTTTATGTTGAACCTTTTGCGTAGAATTGATTTTGCTACTTCGGATGTCGAGAATATAATCTTTATAGTCTGCATTTATCAGGATTATATTTACCTAAACGGATAGTTTTCGTCGGTTCTATGCAATCTGGAACAGCCATTTTATTATTTTCTTTACTTCTTCGCTATCGTGGATGTTTTTCTCTTCGGAGTTTGAGGATCGTATCTCTTTTATCCCTCGTATGATAACGTTTTTCTCCCTCTGAGATCGTTCGTAGGTCTCCGATATTAAATCTTCGTAGCTAAACGAAGGCGCAGGTATCGCAGAAGTCGATCCAGATTTTAGTGATGCTATTTTATTTTCGATAGTCTCCACTTTTTTCTGAATGTTAGCTCTGAAACCTGAGATGCAAGATTTTATTTTGACCTGTTCTGAGGACAAAAGATCAGTTGTTATCTTGATCAAGCTGATCTCTTCCTTTATTGCTGAGACATCTTGAGCAATTCTGTGAAGATTTTCAGTTTGGGTTTTAGCCATATCCTTTATAAGCGACTCGATTTTAGCTTGAAATTTATCAAATTGTACGCTAAAGTCATCATACGGCTGTTTTCTTTTTGACGCGAAGAGTTATCTGGTTGGTGTTATCAGACAGAGTAATCTTTCGAAAATCTGGTTGTGAACCACTAGTCTTTTCAAGCTTATTAACACTACTTGTGGTTGCTATACTTGATATCTCGCTCGCGCAGAACCACGATAAATGCGAGCTGGATATTAGTAGCCCTTCTCTTTTCCTCGAGGAGAGGAGTAGCAGTTGACGCTCGCCGCTCACTTAAGTATGTTGACATATATCAATAACGACCTAGGTTGCGTAAATAAGTTATTAATAAATAAGAACTTGTGTGAAGAGCACTTTGTTTCACTTTTATTTAAATCACTATTATTACTTTTATAAAATTATCGTCGACACGTCCGTACCGTAAGCTTCCTAAGTACGTTATCTTTGGTTATTTAATTTGTTTTGTTTTTGGCAGAAAAAAGCGCTAGCAAGCGCTTGTAAGCAAAAATGGCGTAAGCGGTAATCGCTGTCAAATTATAAGTAGCTATTTTCCTCTAGGACTCGAAGTTAGTTTTAACCGGGGAACCAAACCTAATTTAAATATATGTTTGTAAAGTATTCATATTAAAAACTTACCAATCATGAATTTTAATAACATATATATGTTTATTCATGTCATTATATTACTTAAAACTAATATTGCACAAAACAACTTATAAAGTCTACTTCAAAACAAACAAATTAAATAAGCAAAATGGCGGATTGTGTCAGCGCTACTGAAGTTAGCAAACATGTCCTGGCCGAAAACTGTTTAGTTTCGCCATTTTGCTTACAAGCGCTTGCTAGCGCTTTTTTCTGCCAAACGCACCCATTGATAAATAAACGACGTGGCATTATAATATATATAATAAATTAAATAATAATAACATACAATAATCAGATTAAACCGAATGTTTTTATTTGGAATCATTATTCCAATAAAAGTATTCTTTATTTTAATATATTTTTTACTTCGACAAACAAGAATTAGTTTTTAAACAATTTTTATTTTACTTTGGACATTAATGCCATCGAGATTTGATTAACTCTTATACAAAAGACAAAGAGGTACAATAATTTCTTGAAAATGATATGAGTGGTAACCATTAGAATTGGAATAAGAGTATGTTACGTGAGATGTGAGTACCTAACATCACTGAAACAATACCCAGAGTAAAAAGTTACTACACACAAGATAAAGGCAGCCGGGAGTACATAATATGTGTTAAGGTTACAAGACTTATAACTTTTTTAAAACTGTTAAAATAATAACAAACTATTTCATACTGGCCTTAACAGGTCATTCTTTATTTCTTTGAAAGATAGCTGAAAATTTTACATAAGTTATGAAAACAGTAACTAAAGTTTAGAGTTAATCGTTTTAATAAACTTAAACAACACGATTTAAATCATGAGCTTTGATGATGTGAGAATAAGAAGGAACAACTTCCTTCTTCGGGATCAACATCCTCGTTATATTGTATCATATTGTAATTACTTGCTTCTGGTTGCTGGTTCCCCTCTTTTTTGGTTCCACAACTTCTTCATTTAGAATGAAGGACAAAGACAGAGAAGTTATAGAAGAGTGAGTTATGATAGTCACAAGAAACAGTGAATTCCGACTATTTGGTTCCACAACTTCTTCATTTAGAATGAAGGACAAAGACAGAGAAGTTATAGAAGAGTGAGTTATGATAGTCACAAGAAACAGTGAATTCCGACTATTTGGAAATAATGGTTTATCCAGATAACTATTGTAGACAAAAATGATGTAAGTAACAAATAAGCATCTTTTGATATCATTGTATTTTACCCAATTAGTTAATTCCATTTTTGAGTGTAAGAAAATACATAATTAGATTGGTCGATAAAGTTTTACTTACTTTTGCTACCCACTAATATCCAGTTACTGTAAAATAAAAAACCGGCAATAACAAATTAATTTTATTAAATTTTACGTAGGCAAAATTGTCGTAACTCTGAATGCTCGTAGAAAAAAGAATGTAAAATCAAAAATATTGAGTATTATTGGCAGATAATGGTCAAAACTTAAGACGATTAATGTAGTTTTATATTGCAAAATTTATTTCTTTACAAAAGTGTTTGATTAAAGTACTATATATTTTTTAAACTTTGGAACGCTATATCTCGAAAAAACGTTTTTTGAGTTAATACAGTGTTACATATCAGGCGCTATCTGCTAGTAAATTTAATCAAAACGAATCACAGTGTCGTTGTTACCCCTACGGACTTGCACTCCCTCTGTTCTATAACCATATCTTTTTTTTACAGCCTTTAGTTTAACTTGATATGTTTATCCGGGTCAAATCTTGCAACTGAATTTTAAAGAAGTTATCCTCAACCGATTGAACTAAAATTCAGTATACACGTTTAATTTGGTTGACAATGCATGGTTATAGCTCAGTGACGACATTCTAAATCCAATATGGCGCACCGTCTATGACGGAGGGCCAGTTATTTTTTATACACTTTCAAGATATGGGTATATTGTATTTTTCTTAGCAAATCTTTTCATTTGATGGGTATCAAATGAAATGGTTTGTTGGGAAAAATACGCAAAATAAAATGACGTCACTCTAAAACCATTACGGTGAACTCCCAAAGATGGAGGACTATATTGAAAAAAACATTATACGGTATTGTTGGTATTGAGTGAATTCACAAGAATTGAGTGAATAAAATTCAAGTTAAAATTACTTAAAAGTGTACTATCGTGAAATCGACTATTGTAATAAGTGTATAAAAAACGTTTTCTACTTAAATCAATAAACTAAGTGAAATAGTGATTAATGTAAATTAATAACTTTTTTTAATAACTACCGCCAAATCTTTCGAATTAAGTTAATCATATACGGACCATTTGTTTCGTTAGTTACTATTAACTCAACTTGGCTCATATGTCGCAACGTATGCTATAACGCATGACTCAAGTTCCGAACCCAGTGAAAAAAAAAATTTATAATTAATTTTATCTATAATTTATTTTAGGCTTTATATAACTAAACTAATATTTTCCTATTTTGTGAGTGGAATTGTTGCATCTAGACAGTTACAAACGATTGATTTTCTTATTAAGTTTCGATAAAACTTTATTTTTTTATTTTTTCCTTTTTCTCGAACTGTCAGTGAACTTTATTTTAGTGCTTAGAAAATTTGTATTATTATTTTTTTTATTTTTTTATTCTGATTATTGGTAAAGAACTAAAAAAATGGCTGATCAAATATGTAAGGAATGTAATGACACAATCATTGATAGAGAGTTTTTGATTTGTTCCGACTGCGATGAATACTATCATTTGAAGTGTACAAATATTTCACCGAAATTATATTATTTAAAAAGTCCAATTAAAAGAAGACGATTCCAGTGTAAGTCATGTGTAAAAAAATTACAAGATAATGACTGCGTGCTAAATCAGTCCTCACCTCTAACTGAGAGCTTAGAAACGGCTACCAGAAATGTTACTACACGTAAGAAAATAATTACAAATAAAGTAGCCTCTAATTCATTTGGCTCCTTATCTGTTGATGAGTACTTTGAATACTCTTCCTTAACATCAACTCCAACACACGTGGACATAGGTGGAAGTAATCTGACTGATAAAAATACCAAGGATTGTATAAGCAAATTAAATGAAAAATTATGTGAACTACAAAGAAAACTTGATAATGCAGACAAGGAGATTGAAGACCTGATATCAGAAAACTATATATTAAAAAAAGAAATAGCCGAATTTAAGTCGAAACCTGAGAGATTTGTGTGTATATTATCATCTAAGATCAAGAACGTATCAAATACAAATAGATCACAAAGCATTAACGAAGTAGAATCAAACCTAATTAACAGTGCTGAAAATAAGGAAACCCCTAATAATATTGAAAGTAAAAACCATAATTCAACAATAAATCAAAAAGAACAACACAAGGTATGCGTAAATGAATATAAAAAAATTAATTGGGTAAAAAGTAAGCAATGCAGAACTGATGAACCGATACCCTTGAAGCACACTAGAAAGCTATGCATAATCAGCAGCAACAACAAAAATAATATAAAAGGCATTGCACAAGACTATTTCTCTAAAGATTTTGAATTCTGTCATTATATAAAAACAAATGCTGGTATATTAGATTTAATTCAAGGCCTTGACAAAAAACTGATTAATTACACTTTACAAGATTATTGTGTTGTTCTAATTGGAGATTATGACTTCAGGATGTCACAAGATTATAACAGACTAGTGGAGAGCTTAAGGCAAACCATACAATGCATCACTCACACTAATATAGTAATTTGCATACCAACTTTTAGATGTGCTAAAGATACAAATATTTTTAATAGAAGAATCGAAAACTTTAACTATTTGCTGTACAAAAATATTAAAGCCCATGAGTATGCATATTTACTAGATTCAAATTTGAATCTCACCTATGATTATCACATGTTCTCTGGTAAACTTGGTGCCGTGAATAATAAAGGCATGAGAGCTTTGTTTGCAGATCTTAAAAGTTTACTATCAGAAATAGAGAGTTCGTATATGTCTATAGACTACCATAAATCCAACAAAGGGACGCAAACTGATAAATTAGTTCAGCAAAGTGTTAGTGAAAACGTTTCGGATTTAAAATTATCTAATGATGACTTTTTTCGAAAACAAGAAAAGTAAATTTCTGTATGTAATGAATCAAAATATATGTGGTGCGCTAGGTAAAATGGATAATATTGAGATCATATTGGAGGATTTTTTCAAGTGAAGGAAACTGTATTGACGTTATTTGTCTAACTGAACATTTTGTCAAGAATGGACATGAAACCAATTTAGTATGTAATTACTACAATCTAGCTGCCATATACTGCAGAAAAAATTCAAGAGGAGGTGCATGTATTATGACTCGAAGAGGACTTAATTACCGAGAATTACCTGAAATTACAAGAAACTCTCTCAGTACCGTATTTGAATGTTGTGCTATTGAACTTGTGTCTTTTAATGTTATAATTATTTGTTTATACAGAACTCCTAATTATAGTAATATCTCTAACTTTTTCGAAAAACTTGAAACTTTGTTGGATAGAGTTAGCAAATATAGAACTAAGAAAACTATAATATGTGGTGATTTTAATATTGATGTTTTAAAAAATTGCATGACAACTAATGTATTTATTAATCTTTTGTCGAGTTATAACTTTAAAATTGAATTCATGGATGCGACTAGATTACAAAGTGGAACGTGTATCGATAATATCATTCATAATTGCCGTGGGTGTAAAAGCAAAATTTTACATTTAGGATTATCCGACCACACTGCTCAAGTGTTGCAATATCCTATCACAATAAATTACTCCTGCTTGCGATACTGGTTTATCAAAAGACGTGACTATAGTATTGAAAAACTAACCAAATTTAGAGAATGCCTGGAAAGCTTATCCTTTTATGATATTTATCAAAGCAATGATGTAAACGAAGCGTACAATTTGTTTTATGAATTGATTAAACTCTTTTATGACTTATGCTTCCCGTTCAACCTAATTAAAGTTTCAGCTCAGCGGAAGCCATTTTGGATTACAAGTGGTATCAAAACATCGTGTAAACGCAAAAGGAAAATGTACTTTCAATTAAAATCTAAAAATGATAAACTAAAATATAATGCTTATACAGCGCTTTTAAAAAAAGTTATTAATAAATCACAACGCATTCAAAACAACAATTACATCAACAAGTCTAAAAATATAACAAGATCTATGTGGAAGATAATAAATTCAAATAATTTCACAAAGCCAAAAGAAATTATGAAGAGTGTAACTTATAAAGGGAAAACAATTACTAAACCAGGTGATATTGCAGAAGCTTTTAATGATACATTTATGAATCCTGTACAGAACTGCAAACCAATAAATTACAGAAGTAACATTGAACGTATATCAAATTCATTGTTTATGAATCCAACAACGCCCGATCATATAGTTAAAATAATTAATAGCTTAAAAAATAAAACAAGTGTTGGTCACGATGAAATAACCACTAGAGTATTGAAATTTTGTAATTTTCAGTTTGCTCGGCCGCTTAGTCACATTATCAACTTAACTATAAATAAAGGGATTTACCCTGATAAGCTAAAAATAACAGTAATTAAACCTATTTTCAAGAAAGGGGATAAAGAGGATTGTAGGAACTATCGCCCAATTGCTCTGGTTTCTGTCATTTCCAAAATTTTTGAGAAAATCATATATACAAACATATATAATTACTGCGAACGATTTAATTTACTAGCAGACGAGCAATACGGATTTAGAAAGGATAGATCTACGAATCTAGCCATATATCACATGATAAAAGTTGTATCGGAATGCCTTGACGATCGCGTTCCAGTAACTGCTATTTTTATGGATATGTCAAAAGCTTTTGATTACGTAAATCATGAAAAGCTTCTGCAAAAGTTATATATGTATGGTATCAGAGGACTTATATTTGGTCTTGTATCGTCATATTTAAATAACCGATTTCAATGCACAGAAATCTCTTATGTTAATGAGGAAAATCGATCTGAAGTGCAAGTACGATCTCAGTCACAGCTTGTAAAGTGTGGTGTACCCCAAGGAAGTATACTTGGGCCTCTTCTTTTTCTATTGTACATCAATGACCTACCTAGACATGTGCAGCATGAAATGATCCTTTTCGCAGATGATTCTACTGTTATGATAAAAAACAACAGCAATAAACCATACGAATGTGTTATTGCTGAAGCTTTGTCTGATATTATTAATTGGATGAAAGCTAATGATCTCGTCATAAACCTAGATAAGACTAAATATATGCAGTTTCATCTTCCCCAAAACCGGAAACAAGAGACTGTTTTTGTTAAGTATGAAGGGCATTTGATTGAGCGAGTAAAACAAATACGTTTCCTTGGTGTATTGGTTGATGAATGTGTAAGCTGGAAACCGCATACCGAATTTCTTGCAAGTAAAATTAGTAAATTTGTTTATCCTCTAAGAAAATTAACACAAACTGTCTCACAAAAAGCTGCACTTACTGCTTATCATGGATGCGTTGCCACCAACTTAAGATATGGTATCATACATTGGGGAGGCGCGGCTGATGTTAACCTGTTGCCATTGTTTAGTATGCAAAAAAAGTGTCTCAGAGCAATGTTTGGTGCCAAACAAACAGACAGTTGCAGACCTCTGTTTGTAAAATTAAAAATTCTAAATCTGCCCTCGTTGTACATATACCACGCCTGCTTATTCGTCAAAAGTAATTTACATTATTTTAACTCGCACATTGCTAAGCACCCGAGGCAAACAAAGAGTAGTGTTACTGTTGTACCGTTTCACACATCTAGGACAGCCTTTTTCTCAAAAAGTTTTTATGCATTAGGACCAAAAATATATAATCATTTACCTGACAAATTAAAAGAATTAGAAATAAAAAAAATTTAAGAATAAATTATTAGAATTATTGACTGAAAGATGTTTTTATTCCTTAAAAGATTATTTGAGCTACAAACTTACATTTTAAATTAATTGACATTTGAAATATTTTCTGAATTATGTTTTAAGCAAAGAGTATTCAAATCACTACGTTTTAGTTATAAGCTTACATGTATTTTGATATATCAATATTCCATTCATAGACTTAGATTATACTGGTATAATACCATTGTACTTTTGATATTATTATTTATAATCCACTTTTGTTAAAATAATTCATTGTATGACATTATGCTTTATTATCCGTGTTATTTGATTTGATTTAATGAATAATGAGATGATGTTTTAAGTTCCATAATTTTAATAATATTGTAAGCCTTATCTAGGCAGGTTGTGGTGATACTTAATTATTTTTATGGTGTTAAATCTCTTAAACCTGCAACTAGCACAATAAATGACTTATTCTATTCTATTCTATTCTATTCTATGTGTTTGAGAGAGAGAGAGAGAGAGAGAGTTTGCTGAGAAGAATACGAAATGAAATGACGTCCGCGTTCAGCTCTTCGAGAAGATGGTGCACTACTACCCAGCTAAACGGTAAGAGGTGTCTTAACTAATATCGACCTACAAAGGAGTACACATTTTACCGGTAATGAAAAAAAATCAAAATGGCAGAAATCAAGACGGCCGCCATACTGATTTTAAAAAGTTATTACGCGGCAAAGATTAGGGATAGTTTAATGGTGCTCAAAGAAATGTTGTAGGGACCGACAAGGGTCAACTGCTGGCAATAAGATAGAACACTTAGTTGCTCCAAATGAAAGCGAAGTTAAAATGGCAAGAAAAATTTTCCACCGAAAGCGATGACGCTATACGCTAACAACTTAGTAAATAAACGGTATTATTATTATTATTATTAACTTAGCAAAAGGCGTAGTCAGGTTGTGACGGCCCAATATTATTATTAATAATTAAATTCAATATAAAGGGGCATCAAAAATATTCTTAAAATATATATATTAAGCAATAAAATTACATTAATAAACATAAAGTTAATATAAATATATTTCAGACATTAGACCAATAACATAGTAAATTAAAGGCAAAATATTGGCTTTCATAATAAATAAATTTATTATAAAAACTTGTAAAAATATTTAAAACATGATAAACAATAGAAGTACAAGTCGAAAATACTATAAAAATAAAGATAAATAACGTTTATAAGATAATTAGAAAATTTGTTAAAAATTGTCTAAGTTGTGGAAGGAGTTCACGTATAAAAGAAAATTTTCCTAAGTTATGAAAGGTGTTCATGTATAGATGTCTTATATAGAGGAGCTGTCGGAGATACATACCTGCAGTTGTACATATATATGGGGTGGTCGGGAGCCCGACTGCCTGAAGTACTGTAGCACAATGACTAGTCCTATATTAGGGACTTATGATAATAAACTCAATGATACAAAAGCAATACTATAGAAGGTCTCTATGATGAATATGAATTACAATAGTAGGGTCGTGGGTTCGAACCCTATATATTAATGACTTATGAAAGTAAGGTCTATGTTACAAAAGCAATACTATAGAAGGTCTCTATGATGAATATGCATTACAATAGTAGGGTTGTGGGTTCGAACCCTATATATGAATGACTTATGAAAGTAAGGTCTATGATACAAAAGCATTATTATTGAAGGTCTCCTTGATGCATAAGCATTGTATGGGGTGGTCGGGTGACCGACTGCTCCTAGCACTGTAGCAAAATGACTAGTCCTTATTAGGGACTTGAAAAGGAATATTATGGTGGCGTGTATGCTGCTTCACGAGCAATTGGTCCGAGGTAAACTTGGACTCGCTAACCGATGTGTCCTAGACATATCATCTTAGTGCTGGTGGTAAGCGTGTTTGTTGTAGCAATACGGCTTTCCCGTGGACATCGCACACCCATACCGTTTGTGGGCGACGTCGTAGCGCATAGCGATGCGTCGTCTATAGTTCGGATTGGGATAAGTGTGTTTGGTAGCACTTTTAAGTGTAACAGCCATACTCAACTTCATGTCTTAGTGCATTAGCGATATGATACGTGGAGTTTTGTTCATTGGCGTCTTAGTAGCGTGCTACTATGATACGTTGGTGATATTTTTTATATAACAACAATAAAAACTTTGTTACCAAAATCGATAGGGGTCATGTGGGTGTGTTGTTAGGGGACGCCACCCGTATGATAGTTGCATTGATGTTTACTGCTACTTGCGGTATTGCGTCTTATGATGGATCTGCGGGTGTGCTGCGCCTGATTCGACGCATTCTTGTGGTTCCGGTCGATGGAGGTATACAATTAACATCTTAGTGCCGGTGGTAAGCGGGTTTGTTGTAGCAAGACGGTTTTCCCGTGGACATCGCACACCCATACCGTTTGTGGGCGACGTCGTAGCACATATCGATGCGTCGTCTTTCTTTCGGATTGGGATGATGATTGTGTTTGGTAGCACTTTTAAGTGTAACAGGCATACTCAACTTCATGTCTTAGTGCATTAGCGCTATAATACGTGGAGTTTTGTTCATTGGCGTCTTAGTAGCGTGCTACTATGATACGTTGGTGATATTTTTTTATATAACAACAATAAAAACTTTGTTACCAAAATCGATAGGGGTCATGTGGGTGTGTTGTGAGGGGGCGCCATCCGTATGATAGTTGCATTGATGCTTACTGCTACTTGCGGTATTGCGTTTTGTGATGGATCTGCTAGTGTGCTGCGCCTGATTCGACGCATTCTTGTGGTTCTGGTCGATGGAGGTAAACAAATAACATCTTAGTGCCGGTGGTAAGCGGGTTTGTTGTAGCAATACGGCTTTCCCATGGACATCGCACACCCATACCGTTTGTGGGCGGCGTAGTAGCGCATAGCGATGCGTCGTCTATATTTCGGATTGGGATGATGAGTGTGTTTAGTAGCACTTTTAAGTGTAACAGGCATACACAACTTCATGTCTTAGTGCATTAGCGCTATGATACGTGGAGTTTTGATCATTGGCGTCTTAGTAGCGTGCTACTATGATACGTTTGTGATAATTTTTAGTTAACAACAATACAAACTTTCTTACCAAAGTCGATAGGGATCATGTGGGTGTGTTGTGAGTGGGCGCCATCCGTATGATAGTTGCATTGATGCTTACTGCTACTTGCGGTATTGCGTCTTGTGATGGATCTGCGGGTGTGCTGCGCCTGATTCGACGCACTCTTGTGGTTCTGGTCGATGGAGGTATGCGGGTGGTGATGTCTGCTGGGATGTATGGGGGACCTTGGGATGGTGTAAGCCCGACGATAGTCGTATTGATGCTTGTTGCGTTCTGCAGCATTGCGTCTCTGCGATGGTTGTTTGGTGGGACGCTATTCTCAATGGCGCTCTCTGCGTCTTGGTTTGACTCACACCTAAGTAGCTTTGCCCAAGTCGGGTCCCTTCATTACGGGGCTGCAGACTGTCTGCCCTCCATGATGTTTTATATAACAACATAATAATATATCTCTGTAACTTTCCCACCTTTGAATGATTGAAGGCAACTTGTTGGTGGGTGAGGCAAACATGATCGAAAATGCATTTACTCAACGTCAGTGACACAAACCCTTTCTGATGGCGAATTATTACTCTTATCTTATAACTGCCTTTTGACTATTTCTGCCGTTGTGTTGGTTGGTGGAGTATATGTGTCGACCTCATGCGGGTAGTAGCTGGCGGGAGGATCTGAGGAGACTCTCAAGGCTGCGGCCGAAAGCCGCACAACGTGGGACGCCATTCCATTGAGGTGAGCGGTAGACTCATGACACGCTCTGCGGCTAGTAGCCGTGATGATCATGCAATTGGTGGTGATGCCATACACTTACATCACGTCTGCAGGAGCGGCGGTCTAACAGGTGGTGGCGCTCACGGAGGGTTTACGGCCAGTGTGCCTATTTGCTTAAACCGTGTGACGTACATTCACTGTGGCTGGATTCGTTGACATACGCGACTTCGGTCGATGTTTGTGCTTACTCACTAACAAGGGGCCAAGCCTCTTTTACTGGTTCGCCAGTTATTTTGCTGTGGACTACGGTCCAGTTCCCGAATTAGCGTTCCCTTCGGGGGGAGTGCATCAAAATGGTTGGCACTCACCGTGCACGGCGTGTGTAAAAAAAATATAGGAGAGCGAAGCCCTTGTATCGTGTATTTTGTATAAATATTTTGTGAGCCTTTTCCAAGCGGGAAGGGATAATTAATAATGTAAATCTGATACAAGTGGAATAGGATATTTTATGTTCTTAATCTTTCTCGAGCCCTGTCTTCGTGAACGAGGTTCACTTAACTTATAAGGCACTACCAACAGCTTTCAATTGCTCTAGTGAATATTCATTCTTCCAAAAGACACCTAAAAGAACTAAGTTGCTAAGCAAACACAACGTAAATAAGGGTCCTAACTAAGAAGATCACGCCAAAATATTACAAACGGCCTATTATTAAACCTTTTGAAAGATCATTTTGTAAGATCAAAACATATCTTATTTATCCTGGTCACATATATATAATTTTATTGAAGAGGGGCAAATTAATTATATTAATTATATTTAATATAATATTATTTTTATATAGAGGGGGGGGGGGAAGCGTTACAAGCTGAACAGTGAAACACGCACACCACGAAATTTGCGGCTTGACAAGGCTAAGAGAACGCATGCAACGATCCGTCCGTATATATTTTGATAAAGTGGGTGTTCACCTCATTCAACCCAAGTCTGTGCAAAGCTTGCACAGTACACAAAATGTAGAGTAGTTCTATCGACCATGCTGTTGTCTTTTAAAACTCAAAGCTCTTCGCTACTGATCAAGCTAGTGGCGTTAAGTAGAGTCAAATTACTAGAAGGTCGCCCTATTGAAAAACTGGATTGTACTAAATTAAAAAGCAAACGAACGTGCAGTAAATAAAACACACACACGTACACACACGCACACAGTATTAAATTCTTTTAAAATTATGTATCCTTTAGGTTATGTAAATAGTACTAAATTATAAATTGATAGCATGCTGTAATTACCTTTAAGTGATTGTACATTTAGATATAAGACAACTGTAAATTTTTTTCAAAGATGTAATAAGTATCAATCGTTGGTACTGCTAATAAATAAATAAAAAAGAAATGAACAGACTCCAAACACAGAAACATGTACAACAATAAACAAAATTTAAAAATAAATTAAAAGTAATTTAAAAATAAAACAAGAATTTATTTAAATGCTTTAAAAAGAAGAAAATAAACTTTAAATTAAATTATGCCCATCAATTTATTACAATACACAGTTTATACTCGCGCCGACGGTGTTCCACCTTCGCTGCATATTGGCAGGACCACGGGAACGCTTTCGCACATATCCTCTGCCGCACTAGCGCCGCGATCTCCTATTCTTCTTCTCAGGTAATGGCCATGAGATCAAGAAAAAAGGAGCATTCGGAGGCACCAGCTTTCAAGTTTCAGCCGCGGAGAGTAGGAGCGTATCGTAATACCGACTCTCCTCCCTTTCCGCAGCCTTACCACAGTCACACCTGCGGTGCAGCCCCGAAATCCTTGTGATTTTGTTTTCTGTAACCGTTATATTACTGCCCTAAGGTAGAGTGGCATTGAATTAGCATTAACTTTAGCAGCCTTTTGTTGCTCTATACGAGTAAGGTTCAACAAATAATAAATAAATAAGTAAAAAGAGTCGCGGAGGATATGGCGAATGGTGCAATACAGGCGCATCGTAGCGGTTTAATTGATCGAAGACCCTTTCATAAATTACAGGTGATCTGAGTCCAGCTTTAGACATATATAGGCTGCAACTTTACTTTTGGTAAATCATGGGACTCTTTTTTAGCCCTGGAGTCCGTCTAGGTAGGCTACCACTATATAATAAAATATTATTTCTTTTTGCAATGAATGTTTTTATATATTTAAAAAATGATTCTGCTGGCCAATTAGAAGTGTGTGCACTGCTACGTTACGAGTGACAACGCATTTGTAGCATTTGTTTGAAGTTGACAGATGTCAACTTCAATGTGTAGGTTTGATAGATTGGAAGACCAAAATATCTGAACAAATTTCGAAAATGCCAGGATTTTATGATTGTTGCCGGGAGATGAAAACAAAATTCAAACAATTTACTCCAAATTCAGTCTTATTACTAACTCAGCTTTTATTATATTAAAGGCCATACGTCAAATTCCGAGTAGCCGTTTATCTGGAGATTTTTAGTTTTGTCGGGAGTCTGGAGATCATTTAAAACGTCGGGAGAATTTAAACGAATCCCAACCAGCTGGCAACCCTAGATGTACCGATACTACTACTTCAATGTTATAAAAAATTTCAAAATTATGGAAAAAATTCTAAAGTGTATTAATTGATGTTCCAATAACGATTCGCGTATTTATGTTCATAAATACGATATACGAATAAACGAAGTAGGACAGGACTGCAGTTTCAGTAGTCCTTGACCCAACGCGACGCACTGCAGCGAACATACTGACTACATTAATGTTGCTGCCTCGTCATCCACACCCTTGAACTATTCAATGTAGATTATCTTAAATTCAGGGACAAGTAACTGGTAGCAGAAAACATTGGTATTATACGCTAATTTTAGGCGAGAGACGATGTTATCATTGCATCATTTAACAAGAGTAATATTTAAATATAATCATCATCATCATCATCATCACAGCCCTTCACAAGTCCACTGCTGAACATAGGCCTCCCCCAAGTAATGCCACAAAGCACGGTCCTGAGCCACCTGCATCCATCGACTTCCTGCATATCTTACCAGGTCGTCACTCCATCTAGTGGGGGGTCGCCCTACACTACGCCTACCGGTACGAGGCTGCCACTCGAGAACCTTTCTTCCCCATCGGTTATCGGTTCTTCGAGCTATATGGCCGGCCCATTGCCACTTCAGCTTACTAATCCGTTGGGCTATGTCGGTCAATCTGGTTTTACTGCGGATATCCTCATTTCTGAGTCTATCACGCAGAGAAACTCCGAGCATAGCCCTCTCCATAGCTCGCTGAGCGACCTTGAGCGTCCTCATACGGCCAGCAGTGAAGGACCACGTCTCTGATCCGTAAGTCATCACTGGCAACACGCACTGGTTGTACACTTTAGTTTTCAGAGATTGAGGTATACCTGACGAGAAGATATGTCGTAATTTCCCGAACGCTGCCCAGCCGAGTTGAATCCGTCGATTGACCTCTCGGTCGAAGTTGGACTTACCTAGTCGGACTATTTGTCCCAGGTAAACGTACTCGTCAACAACTTCGAGCATAGTGCTCCCAACAACTACCGGCATAGGTGTGACATGGACATTAAACATAATCTTTGTTTTGTCCATGTTCATCTTAAGACCTATCCGTTGGGAGGCACTATTGAGGTCATTGAGCATAGTGCTTAAGTCCTCCAGCGATTCTGCCATAAGGACTATATCGTCGGCAAATCGAAGGTGAGTGATGTACTCGCCATTGATGTTAATACCGTATCCTTTCCAGTCCAGTAGCTTGAAAACGTCTTCCAAAGCAGCGGTGAAGAGTTTCGGGGATATAACGTCACCCTGTCTTACACCTCTCTGCAGTTGGATAGGTTTCGAGCTCTGGTTCTGTACTCGGATAGCCATCGTAGCCCTACTGTACAAACACTTCAGCACTTCAATATACCGACAGTCAACTTGGCACCGCTGAAGGGACTGCAGCACCGCCCAAATTTCGACGGAATCAAAGGCTTTCTCATAGTCCACATACGCCCGGCAAAGTGGCAAATTGTACTCTTCAGTCTTCTGTACAATCTGCCGCAGGGTATGTATGTGGTCTATGGTACTGAAGCCTTTTCGGAAACCGGCTTGTTCGGGAGGCTGGAAGTCGTCGAGTCTGCGTGCGAGACGATTCGTAATGACTCTCGAAAACAGCACGTAGACGCGGCTCAGAAGGGAAATCGGTCTGTAGTTCTTCAAGAGAGCGTTGTCGCCTTTCTTAAAGAACAAGACCACCGCACTTCTGCTCCACGCCTCTGGAGTAGTGCCACCATGGAGGACGGAATTGAAGAGCTTCTGAAGGACTTCAAGTACCGGTGTTCCACCCGCTTTCAGAAGCTCCGCTGTAATTCCATCCTCGCCTGGGGCCCTGCCGTTTTTAAGGTGCTGGAGAGCCATTCTAATCTCGCTTAGACTGACGTCCGGGATATCATCGGAATAGTGTCGGATAAGACTTGCTCTTGGATCGTTACTCACACTTGCGTGTGGCTCCAACGATGATGTGTACAGCTGCCCATAGAACCTCTCAATCTCACTCAAAATCTCAGGTGTCCCGGAAACGATGCTGCCACACTCAGTCTTCAGCCTTGACAGTTGGCTCTTTCTGGCAGATAGATCTCTGGCAAAGACTTTGGAGCCCTGGTTCCGCTCGATCGCTTCTTTAATACGAGCAGTATTAAAGTTGCGTAAGTCTCGCCGCATGCATTTGGAGATCTGTCTGTTCAGTTGCCTGTATGCTGTCAAATCTGTTGACGATTGCAGCCTCATCTCCCGTCTAACAGCCATGAGATTAAGAGTGTGATCGGAGAGTTTTTGTGTTCTTCTGCGGCGGGTCTTGCAGAACTTAGCTCCGACCGCATGGACAGTTTCCACGAGCTTGTCATTCATATCGTCCACTGCATTGCAATCTTGTAGGCACTGAAAGCGGTTGTGTAACTCGAGCTGAAAGTTTTCGGGATTTTGGATCAGAGCACGAGGGGGACGGAGCGTTGACTTCATTAGACGAGACCTCTCCAACTTAACGTTTAGGTTCAGTGTGCCTCTAACCATTCGGTGATTGCTGCCAGTTTTCACCCTTGCGATCACTGAGACATCACTGAACAGTTGGCGTCTGGTCGTCATAATGAAGTCAATCTCATTTTTTGTCGAACCGTCGGGGCTCGACCAGGTCCACTTCCTGTGGGGCCGCTTCTGGAAGAAAGAGTTCATCATAAAGAGTCCCTCTTTCTCCATAAAGTCGGCCAGCTGCTGGCCCCTTCGGTTCCGTTGCCCTACTCCAAATTTCCCTAACTTCAGCTCACCGCTTTCTCTTGTGCCTAGTTTTGCGTTGAAGTCTCCCATCAACACCGTGTAGTGGGTTTTGGAGGAATGTATGGCTTTGGAAATATCCTCATACATTTCCTCCACCTCCTCATCGGAATGTGCCGACGTTGGTGCGTAAACCTGTATGACCTTCAGCGAATACCGTTTGGTGATTCTGAGTATCAGGTACGCGACCCTCGTCGACACACTCTCAATCTGTACAACGTTGTTGACGAGAGACTTGTGGACGATAAATCCGACACCTCCTTGGGACAGATGGTCGCCCTCCCGGTGATAGAACAAGTTGCCGGATTCGAGAATCACCGTGTCCTCCCCCTCTCTTCGGACCTCGGATAATCCTATAATACTCCAGCGCAACTTGTCTATCTCTTCTTCCAGCTCCAGGATCTTCTCGTCAGTCCTCAGTGTGCGTGCGTTAAATGTTGCCAGGTCGAGTCGTCGTAGGTGGCAACCGAACCTCCACCGGAGATTCTTAGCACCCCCTGCCCCGCCGTTACCATGGTCGCCACCGTAGCCAGGAATAGCGGGGCCGCCGGGGACTGGGGGCCGTCTATTTGTGTAATTGTTCATGGGGGGTATATTGCCATAGTTGCCACGCTTGGCGAGCGGGTTGGCAACCGCAGTTTTTTTTTTGTCGTACAGTTGCTGTTATCAGGAAGATGCTGCTGCCCATCTCCTGCCTGTCTCCCTCTGTCGCCTCTTACGACACCCACGGGAAGATATGGGGTAGTGGATATTCTTAACCGCCACTACACGGCAAGTATAATATTATATATATTTTTGGTTTATTGGTCTGAATGATAAGTATAATCATTCAGACCAATAAACCAAAAATGTAAGATTTTTTTTTATATAACAAGAGTGACATACGAGCTTACAGTCCACCTGATGGTAAGTGGATGCTGTGGCCCATAGACATCGCATCTATCCTTGAATAAAAATTAAAATGCAGATGTCACCCCTGAGAACTAAGACGGAATGCATCAATCCAGGAAAAAAGGTCTCCTGTTCTCTACACTCGGCATACATAACACAGCAGCAATAAACTGCTATTTCACGCTGGTATTCTGAGAACATGGTCATTTCCCAGTGAAGTCGATCAATTCGTACCACAACCATAATATAAAGATGCAACATAGCTCTACCACGTTATGTAAGATCCGCGCCCTGATCCACTTCTAAGCGTAGAACTTCCCTAAAGACTGCAGCAAACTACAACTCTAAGCTACCTGTTTCGATCGTAAGAGTACACTGAGTTTGCCGGTTAGAGGGTACCAAACACTCAAACGTTGGGAATATAAAACGAATTCATGGTTAATTGATCACTCTTAATCCACATCGCATACCTTTTAAAGGCTGATGTTGTTCAGTGAAAAAAAACAGATTGTTACGCGCCTTAGTCGACGGCACTAGCGCCTAGTTGAAACTCGAACTCTCGGTACCTTGCGCGTGTTTACTTGAATATTCTGGATATTTCCGTGCTAATTTATATAAATAGGCGCTGCAAGATGCGATCGAGGAAGTATTGAATTTGGCGAGACAAGCGAAGCTTCGGAGCGGAATAAAGTGAATCAGTGTGATTAATTGTTAGTGTTTTAAGTTTTAATTTGTGTAAAGAAAATTAAAGTGTTAATTTAGGTAATTTTATCGGCAATTTTTATTGTCACGAAACTCAAGCTCGTAACAAGATTATGAAACTTGTTGAAATATTTTTGTAATTTTAACTGTTTTGATTAGATTGTTAACAAATGCGTTTTGCGAAATCTTAATGTATTTTTTAAATTATAAATAGTATTTTAAATGTACAAAGTATTTAACACCTGGCGATATTTATTTTTGATATAAAATTTCCACTAAATGTCTAATATTCTCATGATCTTTGATTTTTGGCCAAAAATAATTCCTTCAAAATGAAAGGTACGTGGAAAGCAATATGGAAATAAACACAACTTTTGATATAAATGATCGTTCACAACCATAAAATTATAATAATTTTTCTTGGTATACTACAGTATAGATCGGTACGTATCTAATATACATTATATCATGTTAATACAAATTTAGTTTTATAATATTATTCTAAAATAATAGTAGGAAAGTAATTACACATCGTTATTTCTTGGTATTCTTTGGTATTGAAAACAAGTATATGTGTAGTCTCCAAAACATTATTTTGTTCTTATATAAGAACAAAATAATGTTTATATATATATATATATATATGTATGGATAAGATAAATGTATCGTACACGATAAAATCCATAAAAATAGTTTTCTCTAGTATATGCGCTTTTTGCGTTAATATGATATAAGAAATCATTACTTGTTGTTATTTACAGTTGTTTTTTTATTATTTAACAAATTTTTAAAGTTTATTTTTTAACGTTAGGAGCCTTCTAGCCTTCCTGTATCCATATTATGGTAATTGTACACCTCTGCGTGTAGGTGTCAAATTGGTTTCGTACATAAGATCTTACAAACCTGAATGGAAGTGTAGTTATAGATGTTGTTCAAACCACACTTTAAGTAAGAACCGTGTAACCTGCATATTTGAGGAATAAAATATCGATGATATGTGAAGGGACTGATGATGATGATGATAAATTATATTAATGTTAATGATGTTGAGTACTGGTAATGATAATAATGACTACCATTATGGCAGAACGTTAGTTTTTTATTACGGTGTTCAACTTTACGAAAATCAGAGTACAGATGAGTTATCTAACCGTCGTCCGAGCAGGTGGATTGGGTTACGGCTCTGACGGCTTAGCCTGTATCGTTCGATTTTGGCGTTTGGCCGCCCAAAATTTCGAACCGAACGTCAAGAACAGAAAAGAAGAGAAGCCTTAGCGAACATCATAAACGAATGCCTTACATCAGTGTCAAACAACCGCAGTATTATAGAGGTATTTGATAGAGGTGGGCCGAATATTCGTTTTATATTCGACATTAGGCAGGTTTACCGAATATTCGTATTCGGCCGAATATTCGGCTAAATCACCCCTTTCCCATTCCATACAGTGGATACTCAAAGTATCCACTGTATGGAAATGTACGAATTGAGTTATGCCATGTCTTTCATAATTTTACTGTTGAAAGTATATTTATTTATGGGTTAAATCTACTTGTATAACGATATGTTTTTGAAGGCAAACGCGGGCTTCACGGTAACAAGTTTCGACATAAATTGGTTAGGTACCGAGGTAATCCTGCCGATTAATGTTCGGCCGAATATTCGGTTCGGTAAAAATTTTACCGAACGTTCAGCCGAACAATCGTATTCGGTGAAATCCATATTCGGCCCATCCCTAGTATTTAACCCGACTCCACATGATAAAATTTTCTCCATAGACCGCCCACTATGTGCCGAGACGTATAACATCGAGTCCTCCCGCGTTACAAAGAACTATTATCTAACTAACAATTTCACGCACACATAGACACGTCTAAGCTAGGTATGGATGTCTTGTCTATGTTTGTGACACTAGGTGAGTGTAGTGTTTGACAGACCGGCGACATATGAGTAGTCGAAATCGAGCAGTAAAGTCGACACAGGTTATTCTCATGATTACATCGATGAGACATCTCGAGATGATACGATACACAGACAGACTTAGAACTAAAAGATTCCAAAATTTTTATGTTTTGATGAAAATCGTCGTTGTATAACTATAATATAAAAGACGTTAAAAATAAATTAGCTGATATCCGCGTAAAAATATGCATTATCTCGTTTGGAGAACAACTTCTGCATGTATCAAGCATGCCCATTCCCGTCACGACTAACCCCAATATCACTACTCCCAGTAACCACTACACTAGGAAAGACACACCACCATCGACGATACGCTATGTGTTACGCTTCTATACGAGGCATCAACAGAAGAAATACATATACTGCGATTGGTAGATATTTAGAAACGATGGCAATTGTGACTATGAAACTATAATGTCCCCATTGGATAAAATAAAAATGTGCTATGAAAAACCGTACAATTGTAAGTATTGTTTCTAATATAAAAATCTGTTGCTCTTGTATGAAATTGCTACAATATCAAGAAACAGTTTTTGTTTTTCTGTAATTGAACAGAAAGCTAGAATAATAGGGCAACAAATTAAGTGTTCACAACAATGGGTGTTGGTGTCATTACTAACTTTTTGATAACAATGTGTTTTTATCAGCTTAATGCTGCTGTGTTTAATATTAGTAAGTGTAGAGAACCGGATACCCATTTTACAGGAAACGAGGCCATCGTTGTCCTCAGGAGTAACAACGCATCTGTATTTAGACTCTTAATCGAGAATAAATGAAGATGTCTATGGGCCACAACATCAACTTGTTATCAGGTGGACTGTGTGCTCGTTCACCTATAAATGCTATAAAAACATGCTATAAAACATTTAAAAAAATGTAATAATGCTATAAAGCATCATGCCAAGAAGGCTGGCTGCGTTTCCTCACTGGTTCGAGAAAAAAATCGACTTCGAGAAAAAAAACCAACCCACTTATCATCAGAGAAGACGACCAGTCGCGGATAGAGTCACTTTAGGAACTTCACCGCACATGGACCCCACGGACCCGTAGTCTATACAGCAAATGGCACAAATATGTAGTAATCTCTCAAAGACTCATATTTGCGCCACTTACTTAGTTCAGCTACCTCTGAAGTCGCCCCGGTTCTAAACGAGGTACCTGAGATGTGATACTGCTAAAGTGTCTACGCAAGTAGCATCCCACACTAGGGCTTTATCTCTTTCCCAATGTCCATTTTTTTTTTCACCAATGTCATTGCTATCGTCTTTAAATATTTCATAAATCTCTAAAACTGTGGGAACATTTATAGAGACAAGAGCTCTTCGGATGACATTGCTTAAAGAACCGTGCAGTGAAAACTTACCTGCACTTTTCTTACGTGAAAGTCCTTGGAGCCCAAATTCGCTGACTCGTTGCTGCTACCACAAGGGCACTAATGAGGTTGACAGATCGCCACTCCAATTCGGATTCCTACGGTCATGCACAAGCTTTCTCCATCAAGTAAAGTGCCAAGATTATTTGATGGTAAAGCGTGTAACCAGTGATTAGATTCCTTAGACGCAATAGGTAGAAGGCGGGCCCGATCTTGGTAATTATTGAAATTATGAAACAAATCTTTCTGCAGACTCCGTACCAATGGAATATCCCACTGTTTTTGTTGGTTAACTTCCAGTTGAACAGTTTCGCTGCGACAGAACATTTGCAATGTCTGCCCCACCTCCGCAGCAAAGCACAGGTATACTTTATCATTCAAAATTATGTTACATAAGTCACTAACACTATGCATGGAAACAAGGAAAGCAGGCAATGCAATGCTAAAAAGATTTCTCACACGAATGCCACCAAATTTTATGAGTAAAGTTACTTGAGTCTAGGCTGTTGTATTTAAAATTAAATTTAACATTTTTTACTATAACTATTTTAATCTTTAAAAATATCCGAACATTTCCAGATTGAACTTGAAAGAAGTATGTAAATCTAGGTACAAGAAGACAATATTTTAAAATAATAAGAGCAATGTGGGGGTTTAAGATATATAATTTATCAACTTGGTTTAAAAACTGATAATTTTTTTTAAATTGTTTTAATACATTCGAAAACAGCGGGGCACCTAGCAGGCATAGCGATACCGCACTGACAGTTTACATTCCTGGAGAAATATGATTGAAATTTTTAGTTAAAGTGTCTCTGTAAGGTCTAGATAAATGTCTAGAAAAATATTTCACACTAAATCGGTATTCAACGATAATTTGAAGTAGTAGAGTTACAGCCCATATAAGTCTCACTGCTGTGTTCAGCTAGAATGTGTTCGCTACTCCAACGCGTGTTCACAACTTCACATATCTTGAATGTTTTTTTTTAATTTCTCAGACATACAGGTTTCCTCACGATATTTTGCCTTCACCACCAAGAACGTGACAAAACAGCACTTAAAATTGCAATAAACAGTTTCATTGATTTCGGCGAGGATGAAATATAAGTTGCTCGTGTTCTGTGAAATTAACAGCGAGCGCTTAGCCCTTTAGCTACCATGGCTATAACGTAATGGCTTGCTTCAAATTGTTTATGATTTTTCTTATTATAGCATGCAACTTTTGCTAGTATTATTTTTTCTTATATTGTACCAGGGTGATCTGAAAAGCTTCGACCTCGAAGTGAAGATGGCAGCACTCGTCAACAAAAGCTAGTGAATTTAGTTGTGCATCTTTTAGTACTTACTACTTACACACCATTTCAGCCATTTTGAACGCGTAGTTATTATTTGACAGACGTTTGAGTGAGTCGATGTGAGTGTTTTCGTAAACATGGAAAAATTGAGTCAATAAAACTTGAGGCAATACGCCTACACAAATCAAAAATGAGTTGAACTCTATGTATGGGGAGTCTGCACCATCATTGACCACAGTGAAATTTTGGGCAGCTGAATTTAAGTGTCCGTGAAAGCTTGGGAGACGATGAACGTTCGAGACGTCCAAAAAACTGCAACATCTGACGATACATCGCTAAAGTTAAACTAAGTGAGAGAGATAACAGAGGCTATCACCAAAGAACGTGGTTTTCACATATTAAATCAATAATTAGGCATGTATGTCTGTCAGCGCGTAGGGTGCTGCATTTGCTCACGTAAGACCAAAAACATGTTCGAATTAACATTTTTAACGCTCTTTAGGCACAGTTTAGGCGCAACAGTTCCGAGTTTTGCACCGATTAATTACTGTAGTTGAAACTTGGATACACTATTATACGCCCGGAACAAAAATACAGTCAAAATCTTTTTTCGGCTGGCTTTTCCGGCTATGTCGACTATTTTTTAGGATAGTCTTTCATCAAATGAGAAAGCGTGAACAGTTATTTTGCAGACGACAGATAAAAACGCCGTATACTATTTGGACGGTTTAGAGAGATCAGAGCAACACTGGAAGAAGTGTGTAGAGTTACAAGGAGACCATGTAGAAAAATAAAAATACATTTTAAGAAAAAAGTGTCACGCACTGTTTATTGTTTTTATTAGTAAGATTATTTCTCCATTTATAACAACATTACAATTATTATATTATATTATATTTTATTATATTTTATAACAACAACGTTAATCTGAATCGGTTTTCACTATATTCATATTATTTGTTTATTATATAGGCCTTGTTGTTAATACCTTTTTGAACTTAAAGGGCTACAAACCGCGGACTTAATGCCCTTTGACACTCTCTCCCGTCAACCCAGGCTAGGGTAAATATTTTGACAGGTACAAAGAAGATAAGAATCATTAAAAGAAAATAAACAATACAACAAAAATATTAACAAGCCAAGCTCAAAATTTCCTATTGATATAATTATAATAATAATAATTTATTTTATTTTGATAAACTGTACAAATTATTCCAATAAGTGTTAATTTAAAAATAGTTTACAATAACAGGCACCTGCACTAGGATAAACCTGTATCTCAGGTGTATGTGCTACAAGATACATTAACAAATATTTTCTGTTTCTTATATAAAATGAATAACGTACTAACTAATAATGTCTAAAGCATGCTTATTTACCGGCAGATATGCTTAAAGCAGTAATAAGTCCTGCAAGTAGTTTGACCGACAGTTTTAACTATAGAATCCATAGCTACAACTTGTGTTAAACTGTTTGACACACTGACCTCTATATATACAAGTACGCTGGACTAGCTATACCATACAAAATGACTGTGCCAATTTGAAGCGCCACTAAAGGATGTCTTGAAAAATAAAATTGACATAATATGCCAAAGTATGTTGTCTTAATCATATTGTCATATTTAATAAGTCCGTATTTTGAATTTTTAAACTAAAAAACGAAAGTATTTTATGTTGTTTGATTGTGTATAATATTAGTTACATAATAAGAATTATTTTCACTAATCATGAGAGGGTGCGTAATCTGTAAAACTCGTTACCAAAAGGGAAGTAGTATAACATTTCACAAGTAAGTGAATTTGCAGTAAATATTAAACAAATTAAAACTATTTGATAATATAAGTACTTTGAAATTTTTACTAACCTTAATATCATATGTAGCAACATGTTTAGCTGTATATTACTGAGTTTTGATAAACAATAAAATTCAATAGGGAGTTCTTGTCTATAATACTTATCGATGTTCTTTCCTACCCATATCTGTTAACAAACAAAGTCACCAACGACAGATGATTATCAAATGTTTATTAATTAACATGTTTCCAACTGAACCTAGACTAAACTTATGGCTTAATATCATAAATATTGTGAATTGGCGTCCGAAACAAAATGATCATATTTGTTCCAAACTCACAGACGACTTTTTATTAGACATGAGAACTCACCACTTTGAAAAAGTGCAGTATACCGACAATATTTTCTGGTAGTACCAGTACCAAGCACTACCAACTACCAAGTACTAAGTATTAGATTATTATTTCGAATGATTTTTTATTTCCTCTTTCCTCATTTTCCACCAAACTCAAGGGCCATAGCCAAACAAAACAAAAGTCATGTGTAATGTCCATGTCACACCTATGCCTGTGGTTTTTGGGAGCACTTAGCTGAAGTTGTTGATGAGTATTTTCACTGGGACAAATAGTCCGACTAGGCAGGTCCGTCGATTGATCAGTTCAACTTCGACCGACAGCTCAATCGACGGATTCAACTCGGCTGGGCAGCGTTCAGGAGATTACAACACATCTTCTCGTCAGGAATACCTCAAAACTAGATTGTACAACCAATGCGTGTTGCCCGTGATGAAATATGGATCTGAGACGAGATCTTTCACTGCTGGCCGTATGAGGAAGCTCGAAGTCGATCAACGAGCTATGAAGAGGGCTATACTCAGGGGTTCAAACTTATAAATGAGGATATCTGCAGCAGAACCAGAGTGACTGACATCGCCTAATGGATTAGTTAGCTGAAGTGGCAACTGATCGGCCATATTAGCTCGAAGAACCGAATACCGATGGGGAAAAAAGGTTCTCGAGTGGCACCCTCGTACTGGCCAAAGAAGTGTAGGACGTTCCCCCACTAGATGGAGTCAAAACCTGGTAAGACATTCAGGAAGTTGATAGATGCAGGTAGCTCAGGACCGTGCTTTGTGGCATTCCTTGGGGGAGGCCTATGTTCAGCAGTGGATTTGTGAAGGGTGAAGGGATAGATAAATAGAAAGGACGTTACGGTTAGAGTCCATCTATCCATAGAGTCCATTCCATTTATTTAGGTATAGGTAGGGTATAGAATTTTTATCGATATAATTTGGTACACTGTCTTATCCCTAGTATTAGTTCCGTGGACGTGCACTTCTGATGTCAGCGCCAAAATGGCGGAAATCAAATCGCTTCATCATGTCACGGTGTATAGCCAGTCCAGCGTACTTGTATATACAGAGGTCAGTAGTTTGACACCATATTATTAGGCGTTATTTCGAAATATATACATATTAGTATTGCTCAATTGAATTTAAAAAAAAAATAACTCTACGGATGCAGCGATTTTTACTTTAAAGCAAACCGTTAGTTATTATAATAAGCGGAAAACAAATATTTATGCATGTTTTATGGATCTGAGTAGGGCTTTTGACAGAGTCAATTATGATATACTCTGGAGGAAGTTACGTGATGCGGGAGTGCCGTCAATATGTATTAACATATTGATCACATGGTATAGTAGGCAAATTAATATAGTAAAATGGCGTGATACATTTTCGGAGGAATTTTTCCTACAATGTGGCGTGAGGCAGGGAGAGCTAACATCGCCTCTCCTTTTTAATCTATATGTTGATCATCTGATCAAGGAGCTAAGAAGCATCAGACTGAGTTGCCATATAGGTTCTGAATGCTTTAATAACTTGAGTTACGCTGATGATATGGTGCTGCTGAGTCCCTCAATTGGTGCGCTGCGTGCACTCATTTAGATATGTGAGAAATATGCGATGGATCATAACCTATTGTACAACACCAAGAAGTCTGTTTGTTTGCTTTTACCTCATATCCCCCCAGTGTATTTGTATAATTCGCAATTGGAGTGGGTAACGACGTTTAGATACTTGGGTCATATTGTTACTCAGAATCTGTGTGATGGTTCCGACATGGAACGTGAGCGACGTTCCTTGTCAGTGCGTGCCAACATGATAGCTCGTGTTTTTATGCCTCCAAAGTAGCGTTGTTTTCAACTTACTGTCAGCCACTTTAAACTCCTCAGCTGTGAACGAATTACACTAAAAAGGAATACCGCAGGCTAAAGGTGCAGTATAATGATTCGTTCCGCGTGTTGTTTCGTCAGCCACGATACTGTAGTGCGTCCCAGATGTTCGCAGAGGCCCGTGTCACTGATTGGATGCACTGATTCGTCACCGTATCGCGCGATTTAGAAGTTCCCTTTTTGGGTCTCAGAATAATCTCATTAAAATTATTTGTAATATTTGTGCATTTAGTGAACTTTTTAATAGATGGTCAACTTTATTAATACCTAATTAAAAATATTTAATATTTTGATTAATTAATCAATAATAAGAATTAATATTTCAGGTGTAATCTTTAAATTTTAATTTTGTAATGGATCTTTATTGTCTGTATGAAATAAATTATTATTATTATTATTATTATTATTATATAATTTTCTCGTCTGATTGGGTTCTATAAATATATAATTTTAAGTTAAAATGAAAAAATAAATATACATAAATTTATTTTATATTATTATTATTTTGGGTTATTGATAGAGTAATCACATCTGGTTGGGCTGGATAAATACATAAAAGGAAAAAATGTACTTAAATATATATTTACTATACTAACATAGACATAGAGAAAAACCTAGACCAATTAAGATTACGTTCAGTAAATTAAGCATTAAAATAAAAATTTTAAAAACAAAAAAGCGATTAGACTGTACTAACTACTATATTAAAGAAGATTTTACAGCACATGTACTGAAAATACGAATACTGGCTGGGATTAACCCGTTTGCAGACATGACTACAGTAATAATTTCGGTCGCAGACCACCCCACATGTCGGTCACCTCGTGAGCCAGGTCCAGATATTTTGATAGCTTATCTGTTTCGGCTTTCACGAGGTTCTCGTCATACGGAATGGTAATGTCGACCAAAAATATCCTTGACTGTGCCCGATCCATCAGCACAATATCAGGCTTATTCGCAAGAATAGTCCTGTCTGTGATGATGGCCCGGTCCCAATACAGCCTGGCGCGATCATTTTCGAGCACGGCTTCCGGCAAGTACTTGTAATACGGCAATTTCCGATCCACGAGACCGTATTTCAGAGCGAGCTCCTGGTGAAGAATTCTGGCTACTAGGTTGTGCCTGTGCAAGTACTCAGAGTTAGAAAGCGCCGAACAACCAGAGATGACATGCCTAAGTGACTCACCGGGATGGCGACAAGCTCGACAAATGTCGATGGTGCCATCCTTTAGGATGTATCTCCCATAGTTGTTGGTCTTAATAACCTGATCCTGTATTGCACAGACAAAACCCTCGGTTTCCCCGAAGAGGTCACCGAAACGTAGCCAGTTGAGGGAGGCGACTGTATCTACTAAGGGCTCATGTAGAGCCCTGTAGTACCTCCCGTGGAGCTCCTTCTCCTTCCATACAGTCTCCCGGTCGGAAATGCTAAGCACTGCTGGCTCCTGCCATTGCTCGTTGGCTAAGGATAGAGGGTTAGCCCTTTTATCACTAGAAATGACGTCATTATAGAATGGATCATCCGATCTCGCCAGGAAGTAATCGCGTTATAAACCCTTAAATAATAATAATAATAATAATTATTATAAGAGTTATTTGCGTAAAATATATTATAATTAATTTACTTCTGATATTAATCTTAACTTAAAACAATCAGCAACTTCTCCGTCCGCAAAAAATACATTTTTACAGTCTGCCATTTTAATGGATATATGTACAAAATTGCATTGACTTGATTATACAAAAAAAGAGCCGAGGAATGTAAAAAATCTATGCATGAAAGAATGCCTTATTCTAATGTTAGTTTCAATTACTTTATCTTTGCGTCTTTTATCAGTGACCTCTCTTCTGTAGGGCAATTTTAAGTGCTGTTTTAGTAACGAATAACAGGCGCACTGAAAGGACATTATAGGATTTATATAAGAGATGGGACGGAAATAGAATAGGGCGGAATGTTGCAACTTTTAATACAGCTCTTTGAGCGCGTTCCAGTGGTAGCAGTGTAGTTTTAGCTGCTCCTCCCCATGAGGTTATACAATAGGTGGGGATTGACTGACATAATGCGAAATATATTTGTTTTAATATTTATATAATAACATTCATATAGACAAAGATATATTTGTAAATTATCTTTTACCCGTGACTTCCTCCGCGAAGAACATAAATAAAAAAAAACTTAAGATAAACACTATTACAGTGGACCTTGTACAATTAGTTGATTTGCCAAAAAGTACTGAACAGTTTTTTGATAAGTATTATTGATGTTTGAATAAAAATTGAAGACCTATTAATTTAATGTAAAAAAGTTCATATCACTCTTTATGCTTAACGCATATCTTAGTTTTGTTGTAAAATGGTATTATTAATAATAATAATTTACTCTCATTTTGACAATCTACGCTTATCTATTATTATCTATTTTAAATTAGAATATTATATTTCAAAGACCGTTACTACCCTACTTTGGTCAGCGCATTGAAATAAGAAAGGTAAAAAATTAATTTTGCATCGAAAAATAGATAGAGAATTAAATGTATGGACCTTTCTTGTGTAAAATTGAGTTCTTAAAAAGTTTTGTTCGAAACATTTTCTTGTATCTCTTATAGTTTATAAAATATTCATCAAGAACCACTTATTTATCGGTTTTACGATTTAACAGAAACAACTGAATGTTTTTTGATAAAACATAGTCTGGATCACTCCTGGCATTGCTCTCTATCTGTGTGTAAATTTCATCGGAATCGCTTCAGCAAATCACGAGATTAGCTCGGACAGAAAGACAGAGAGACAAAATTTTTAAAAATAGTTATTCGTGTCTTAATAGAAGTATTTTATTTCAATAATTTTTACTAACTGAAGCTTCTAAAAAGGGTTGAAGAGCTAGTTGTTTGAAGGCTGTCCTATGTGCTTTTTATAGAAGAGGGAGTAAACGAGCATGCGGCTCATCTGATGGTAAGTGTCAGCTCATGAACGACTGCAACACCAGGGAAATCGCAGGTGCGTTGCCGGCCTTTTAAAAAAGAGCAGTCTCTATTCTTGATGGTTCCTAAGTCGTATTAATCCGGAAAAATCGCTGATGGTAGTCAAACAAAGAAGTTGTGCGTGGAAGAAAACTTCTTGTAAATCACACAGTGGTCGACCGCTAATCATCCAGATGGTATGAATGGTATCCCGAGTTTTGTCGCGATGTGCGATGGTAAAATTAAGTAGTTAGAATTAGTTAAAGTTCAAAGAATATATAATATATTCATAGCATGTTTTTTCTATGTATGTTCACCGATTTCTTGGAAATGGCCGATTCTGATGATTATTTTTTTTATCATCATACTTCAGTTGTGGTCTCATATTAAAGAAAAAGCTGTTTAATAATTTAGACAACTAGTTACTTCTTTGAACTTATTTTATTCCTTAGACCACTCGAACGGCTAAAAAATTAAACTTTTAATAAGACGTGGAATTTACTTTAAAAATTAAAATTAAAATTCCAAATAATAGCTTCTGAAGTCGTAAGTACTCGTATTAATTTACTCGTAATTCTTCGATACACTAGATCTAGAATATGAACTATAATGTGGAAAATATATCTTTTTTTAATATTTGGATTAGGGTCAGTTTTTTATCAAAGATTAATAATCTTCATATAAAAAACAGCAAACATAAACGTTACCATCCCAACTGTTGTTTTAGTGAAACAAAAGCAGAATGGCATGTAACAGTACCAACAACTACTACATAATTAAGTGATTAGTACCAGTTATATGATATTATACTACGAATGTAAATCTATCGCTATTAACAACATAGACATCCACTTGAGATCGACTTAGTAACAAACCGGATGGGGGCTGGATCTTCGCCAAAATAAAGAACCAGACTGCCATAGCATGAAGTGAAAGTGGAGATGGGGCGGCGATCGATGTAATTAACCCATAACTAAACAGCTGATTACAATACCTCGCATTTAAACAGACTACTTAACTTGGTTTAATTTAATTAAACATATTACATATTATGTAAAATCACTTAATATTATTATTATTAGCATTAAAAACATATTTCCATATTTCCAATTCATAATTCAATGAGAAGTCCTACGTTCAAAATAGTGAATGAATGGCATTATTAAACTTAGGCCTTCCCATTGATTGCCACTTAAGGAAGATATTTGCCACAGTTTGCCATGCCTGGTTTTTATTATTTTGAAATGTAATCAGGAAGGTGTTGCTGCTCACCTCCTGTTTCAATTTTACCCTGTCGTCTGTTACGACACCCACGTAATGATGCCGCGTAGTGTACTCGTCGCTACGCCACTACGCCGCTACACTGCTACACTGCTACACTGCTACACTGATATGCTACTGCTACACGGCAAGTACAGTACCTACTTCAGTGCATTTGTAGCTAATATATTTGAAGTGTGTAATAATCGTGACGTTGGTAGGGTCGAATAAAGTTTTTAGGGAACCCAAATCTCTTTACAACCTTCATCATTATTGTTACGGCTCTTCACAAGTTCACTGCTGAACATAAGCCTCCCTCAAAAAAACATCCCATAGCACGGTACTGACCACCTGCATCCTCGACTTCCTAAATTTCTTACTAGGTCGTCACTCCATCTAGACCGCCGTACACTTAGCTTACCGGTACATACGAGGCTGACACTAGAGATCCTTTATTCCTGTGTTGTCGTTTCTTTGAGCTATTTGACCGTCCCATAGCCAATTCAGTGTACTAATTCGTTGGGCTACTCCCAATAAATACCTAATAAAACCTATAAATATTTTTAAAACCATTTTTCTAATCTCACCTTTATAATCCCGTATTAAGTACAAAATAACACACCTAATGCCTCGTTCGCAGGCTAAACGATTAGAATTTCAAATGTGCATGTACAGTATGGTATTAGGGCTAGCAGTAAAAATCATAGCTCACCTGATATTCATGCAGATGTGTAGTAGCGTAGCGATGCTGTATAGTGGTGTAGGTTAGTTTAATCGCTTGCGGCAGACTGGGGCGCATGCGTGATGGTGCAGGCGCGCGCAACCCCAGCCGGCCGACTGTCAGGGCCACTCCGCCGGCAAACCGACTCGAAGGCACCCGCGCGGCCGAGCCTCGCTTACCCAAGCAACGCGGCCTTCGTGGCCAGGGAGCCCTGCTAGGCGCTTCGAGCACACTCCCACCTCGATCCTACAACAGCGGGAACGCGCTGACAACGCCAGCGTTCGCGAAAGAGGCTCGCTGGACCAAAGGTAAGCGGTGATTCTTCAATCGAAGCCAACCTAAATAGCGAATTCATCGCCTAATGACATATGTTGCTGGAGTTGCGTATTGTGTCGGTGTTCACCAGCTGGATATATGTCGGACTTTTCGTTAATCTCCGCATGTAATTTTCAGTTCTTAGTGCCCGATTACATTCAAATTGAAAACAGTGACGGTTAATTATTCATAAACGCCTTTAACGACGTTTTCTAGTTTCATTCATGGAGTGCCGGTCTATTTCAAGAACTCATATCATTTTTGTTTGACATTCATCCTACCTTATGTGGTGATTTCCTTCATTAAATTCTTTGTCAACTCTTTACCTATAGAGAAAATTGTAATAAACCTTTAGGTAATGTAAATATTATCTATAATGATAAAGGAAATATTTTATATTTCCGGATAGAGAGAATAATATATATATATATATATATATATATATATATATATATATATATATATATATATATATATATCATGATGGTAACTCTTTATGGTATCGCTTTTTAAGTAAATAATCAAACAAGGCAAAAGCCAAAAGATCTTTGTTGAGTTAAGTAATTGCGTTTTACCACCTTCGGCTAAATAACCACTTACCATACGTGGAATAGCAATCATGTACAGGCTTATAAATGTTAAAAAGAAACAAAAGGCTTCCCAATATTTCATTCATTATTATCTAAATCCATGATTATGGTCAATTCGATACACACACTCGTATTGAGAATATCAAAAGTTGCAGAACCGATTTATTAAAGGTATAATCTGTAATCTATAATACAAAATATACCACAAGGTGCGCGTAAAAGCCTTGAACCTTATTGTTACGTATAAAAAGCAGGATACAATGCGCAAAAATTGTTCAATGCAGTAACAGTTTAAGGTCATCGTACAATGTGCCAATATTTAAATAAAAGGATTTTATTCAGGTTTATAATTGTTTTTCAAATGTGAATCTAACAATAAAGACTGTTCGATGACTTGAACTACAGCAAAAGCAATAACGCTTAAAACTAAAAGGAACGCCTGAATTTCACAATAGCATGAATCTTTTATAAACTTCATAAAGAGATGACTTCTATTCAACGGATATCGATCTCAAGTTGAAAACCACTTTGGTAACAATGCCCTAATATTTGGCTTCTATAACGCTGATCCGTATTAACTTCGTGCTTTCACTTCTAGAGTGAAGGTCGTTTATAATGTGAATTCAAGTTTAAGAATGTATTACTACACTTTTACATGTAAGAAGACGTTTTGTGCAAAGCTGTAAATTTATAATTCCGCATATTTTCACATATTTACGTTAACATGATATGATTTTGCTGGAAATCGCATGTCAAAAAGAAACGCGAAGGATTAGAGATTCGCTACAAAAACATACTAGCTACTGAAAAAACACTACACGTTAGCGATACAATCATTGATTCATTCATTCATTACAATCTATCTAAAATACACTTCAGAATTAAGAGTTAGTTGCCACGCTTAGCTGGTGGATTGGCAACCGCTGTTTCTTATTATATAAAGTTGTTATCAGGAAGATAACAACTTTATACTTTATACGAAACAAACCGAAGTTAGGTGTAGAGGACATTTACAGGCTGGCAAAAGTCAATTACTGAACATAGGCCTCCCCCATTTATTGCCAAGCTGGTTGTCAACCGCAGCTTTTATTATCTTCATTTGTGATCAAAACAATACTGTCCGTATGTCCCGTTACATTCCATCTGTCTCGTCTTACGACACCCACAGGTTGATATGGGGTAGTGGACTATCCTATGAGACTACTACACAACAAACATATATACATACTCGTAAATACTAAGTATAGTAAATTTTATTTTTTTAATAGGAGAGGGGGCAAACGAGCATATGGCTCAACTTATGGTAAGTGATGGTAAGTGATTACCGCCGCCCATGAACAACTGCAACACCAGAGGAATTGCAGATGCGTTGCCGGCCTATTAAAAAGGAATAGACTCTTTTCTTAAAGGTCCCTAAGTCGTATCGGTTCAGAAAAATCTCTGGTGGTAGTTGATTTCACATGGAAGTTTTGCGAGGAAGAATACTTCTTTTAAATCGCACAGTGGTGGACCGCCAGTCATCCAATGGTATCGCGAGTTTTGTCGCGATGTGCGATGATGAAATTGTGCGTCTGGAATAAGTCCAAACAACTGCTCAGAGCACTCCCGTGATAGATTTGATAAAATACGCAAAGAGATGCAACATCTCCTCACAGTGTCAGTGAGTCAAGCCAATAGGAAAGAGCTCGGTCGCCGACAATTCGAACTGCTCTGCGCTGGATGCGATCAAATGGAAGGACCTGGTACCGGGGAGCCCCAGCCCAGAGATGGGAATACTATTCCTAGTGCAATTGTACCTGTGCCTTGTAAAGTTGCAGGCGGTGAGCCGGCATAAAATACTGTCCCGCTCTGCTGAGCACGCCAAGCTTTTAGAGGCCAATTTGGCCTTCTCTTTCAAGTGACCACGAAATTGCACGTCACTCGATATGTCGACGCCGAGGATTCCGATACTGACTGAGACAACAAGGTGAATGCCTTGAAATTGAGGAGATACGACAAAGGGGTTCTTTTTAGCGGTTAACGCGCAAACTTGTGTCTTCTGGGGGATTAAACCGGACTAGATTTAGTCGCCCCCAGTCCGATATTTCGTTCTATAAAGTCTCGACTTCAGACACAAGTTTGTCTTGGTACTCGGTGACGTTTTTCCGAGAAATATTGGCACAGCCGGTGTATAAAGCATCACCTTGTTCTGGTACTGGTTCATTGATTTGCAGAAGAAACAGCGTTGGTGATAACACGCAGCCTTGTGGGAACATCAGCGTTTAATGGGCTTGTAATCGGAGCATGCACCGCCTACTACGACCTTGATGCTCCGATCAGCAAGAAAACTGGTGATCCTATTGCACAATTTCTCGGGAAGCCCATAGGAAGGAAGCTTTGTAATAAGCGCTTTGTGCCCAACCCGATTGAAGACCTTCGCAATGTCCAAACGTACGGCCAAGGCCTCACCCTTGGACTCTACTGCCTCCGCCGATTTATGAGTTAGGTAACCAAGAAGATCACCAGCCGAGCGATCGCGACGGAAACCGTACTGGCAGTAATTAATCAGCTGGTGATCCTCAAGGTACTGCATGAGCTGGCTGTTAATAATGGATTCCATTATTTTAAAGAACAATTATTTATTAATCATATGTGTTTGAAACTGGCCTACTGGAAGAAATTTCATTGTGAGATAAGCCGAGCCTTTGTACAAACTTTTTATCATGATGTGTCCTCTCCCTTACTTGTGTGTACATAAATTGTGAAATAAATAAATAAATAAATAATAAACAAGGAGGTGATGTCGATAGTCCTTCAGTTGGATGGATCAGAGCGTTTACCTTTGTTTGGGATCGGATGCACGAAGGCTGTTTCCCATGATTTCGGGAGTACTCCTAGGGAGTAGAAGTACCGGAAAAGACGCGTTAAAACGGGTGCCAACTCCGGAGCGCATATCTTCAGCGCACTAGGAGGCCCACTCGGCTTGGACAGGAGTGCTCTGTGCACCGAGCGTTGAGTAAACAGCACATCCTGCATGGAGCACTCACACTGCGGAATGGTCGGCGGTGTGTTCCCCCCGTCATCAAGAGTCGAGTTGCACAGTTGCAAAGAGAGAGCCCAGTAGATCGACTTTGTACTTTGCGGTATATGCCAGTGAGTCATCATCCCTGTCATCCATGTGCTGAGATGGGAGAGATGGCTGGCGGAAGTTCCCTTGGATAGACTTGACGAGAGACTAGAATGCACCTGTTCCCGAAGGAAAACGAACTAGTTTCTCGTCAATACTACTGATGTGCTCTGACTTAGCCTTGACAATGACACGTTTGAAGGACCTGGAAGCAGAATTATAGTTTTTTTAAGAGCGCTAGTATTTGCATCCCAAGACGTAGATGCGCGAGCCCAGTCAGGCGACCAAACCAAGGCTCAGAATCAGCAACAACGCTGGGATCATCCGACGAGAAGCAAACCCGCCTCCAAGAGTAGGATACAAATAAGATCGCATCCCGTCACAATCGGCTGACCTATTATGCCAAACACGGCGGCAACCTGCAGTACGCAACTGCGATTGGAGCGTGAGCACTGTACTCCGGATCAGACAATGGTTCGAGAAGCCAAGAGGGGCATCAACGGAGACGTGATATCCGTCCGGATGAGAGGTCAGCTTCAGCTTAAGGTCCAACAGGGAAGGTCCACTTCTGGGATCTGCGTAGGCGAGGTAACCAGTTATGTCAGAACATATAAGTGTGAACATATAAACATATATGTGACTAAAAAGCATAAAATTTGTAAATTGGCGTCCAAAGGAAATTGATTATGACCTCAATGATTATGTTGTAATGGTTGTATGGTATTTTATGTTGTAATTGTTGTTTGGTATTTTATGTTGTAATTGTTGTATGGTATTTTTAATGTAATTTAAAGTTCGTAAAAATCTAATTATACCTATAGACATTGTTGAAATAGGCATAATATTTTTGGCAGCATTTTGATTTTCTCTTTTAAAAGGCTTAAATTAATGGTTGTGTTTTTGTTGTTGTTTGAATTGGAACAATCAATTCATTAAAAATTATATTTTATTTTATATATGGTACTTACCTACACTAGCTTTTCCTAATCATTGAACCTTTTTAAACCTCTCGAATCCACACTTACTTAATATTAAAAATGCGAAAGTGTGTTTGTTTGTTTTTTTGTTTGTCCTTCTTTCACGTCTCAACAGATCGTCGGCATGGCATGATTTTTTGTATGGGTATAGTTCGGTGGCTGTGGAGTGACATAGGTTACTTTTTTCGCGGAAAAACATCTCATTCCCGTTCCCGTGGGAAATATTCTATTTTCCCACGGGAATGAGATGGAAATGAGATGAGGTGTCTCCCACGGGAATGAGGTGGTAATGAGATGAGGTGTCTCATTCCCGTGGGAAAATAGAATATTTCCCACGGGAACGGGAATGAGATGTTTTTCCGCGGAAAAAAGTAGCCTATGTCACTCTACAGCCTCATTCCCGTGGGAAAATAGAATATGTTGCAAAAATTTGTCCTTCTTTCAATTCTAAAAGCAATGGATAGTTCATTTTCCAGTGACCATGCGGGCGAAGCCACGGGTAAAAGCTAGATACGAAGAATAACGTAGATAGACTCACGCAGCGTCGATTTCTGTTTTATATGAGGTATTAAGCTTGTCTCTTAGACGTAAGTATCAATTGATACATTTATTTATCAGGTCTCCGTATAAAAATATCGATATATTTTGTAACACTGTTTTATCTCTATTTAGTCTGTGGACGCTCACTACTGCTATTAGCCCTAAAATTGCAAAACTGAAATCGCCTTATTATGCCACAGTGTATGGCCAGGCCAGCGTACTTGTATATATATAGAGATCCATTGATCCTGATCCATTCGCGCTGCGGGAATATTGCTCTATTGCGCCGCTACCACGTAAAACTAATATGTATAAAAACAAAATAAATTAAACGAATAGATAGCTTTGTTGGCTAGTCGCCTACTGGTAACAGACACTTCAATTGATTACAAAATTAGTCTCTCTTTTACGAGAATTTAGCTCTAGCTCCAACTGCGCATTTCAATAAATAATTCAATTCTTTGTTGAAATGCGCACACTTACTTTCTACTTTACTGTTAATTAAACGGAGAGTATCATCTCTTTATACACACATAAATAAGATAGGTTTACCATTATCTCACTCAAAGGAGGTTTGCTTTCATTTTCTGTTAATTTTCCTTTTGTTAGCTTGCTTGCTTGCTTATAAATACTTCCTGTTTACTTCCCGTATAATGTGTGCATGTGTGTGTATGTATATATGTAGTATATGTAGTAATTTACATATTATAGCAGGCTATATGTAATTTAAGTAATTAAAGAAACGCTAATTTATATGTACGGCCTCTACTGCTTTTGGCAAGTACACGGCTGACTGTGGTAGAATTGTCTTGGCGCAAACTCAACGTACGATTCCGCTCTGAGAAATTTCATAGTTTACTCAGAATGATGTAACTGTTTTCTCTTCCTAATTCTACATAAGTACAGCGCAAGTTGATTTATTCAATGCCAGTCAACTTCTTTGTTTGTTCCCAATAAAATTTGCAAACAATTTTAAGCCAAATTCTTGATGGGCCAACTTCTTGACTTAAAACTTTAAAAAGCTCAGCGCTGGATGACAATGCATTAAGTATTAGATCGACGAGTAAGCGATTTAACCTCTTATTTAAAACGTAAATAAATCTTTTTTGTTAAAGAATAATGGTGACAAACGAACACACAGTCAACCCGAGGGTCAGTGGATGCTGTGGCCCATAGATATACATTTATAATCAATTAAGAATCATAATGCAGATGCGTTAACAACCCTGAGTATAAAGATGGAATGCTTCGTTTCCAGTAAAAAGGGTCTCCGGTTCTCTACACTCACCATACGAAACACAGCAGACCATTGAGCTGCTATTTTACGATGGTATTCTGTGAGAGTGTGGTCTTACCCCGGTCGAGCCTACCCATAATTTGTTAGTATACCCATAGTTGTGCTATAACCATAATTTAACTGCAACGTGGCTCTATTACCTAAAAATTCACACATACTAGATTGCAAACATTCACACATAGAGGACTAAAAAGCAGAATAAAATAATTTAAAAAAATAATTTTTCTCGTTTTTAAAACGGATCAAAAAAGTATTAAATTATGTCTCTAAGACCCATACCAATTTATAGCGCCATACTCATAACCTAACCCAACCAAACGTAGGGCCTAATTCACTAACAACTTTATGGTGCTGTAAATGGTATGATCTGTTGTGCGAATCATCTCCAGCCAGTGCTTGGCGACAATCTTACCAGGTGGCAAATGGTGATGAACCTCCTATTATCATAACGATTACCCTTTGCATGCACCCCACTTTTTCCTTTTAATTCTTACAAGTATTTTCATAGGCATTAAAAATTCACAATCACAAATTTTCAGGACAATCTGTATGAGACAAAGAAAAATTACATTTTTAATCCGCTTTAAATTTTTTAAGACGAAGTATATTATATTTATTTTAGCACTATACACTTTTATTTCTATACCCCGATGATGAAACTTCAAATTCAGATGACAGTGCAAAAATATGTTAAAAAACGTGGTATATTAATTTTTTTTAATTTTGTTTATAAAATTGAAGTGACAAATAACTAAACCTAAGAAGAGATAACAAAAATTATAGCTACCTCTCTTCAATTTCTGTTTGAGTTAAATAGTAGTGCAAAACGTAATATTGGTCTTCAGGGGTTAATGTACACTTACTCTTTATAAGAATATAGTTGCTTAGAAAACACTACTTAATTAAAAGTACTTAGGAAATATGACTAACAACCGTGCAAGTATTATCTTTTCTTGCAAGCATAAAGTAAGCTTGCTTGTTATATTTAAGGAAATTCATCTTTTCATTGCTCATTATTTACTGTTTTTAATCCTACACAATTATAAGCATACTTTATTTCGTGTTATCTCTGTGAGACTTCACTACTCGCACATTTAATTGGATTAGCCCATATTTACAAATACTGCAAAGCCGGCAGCTTTAGCCGTTCTTAGTCGGATATATCAAGGTTTTTAATAATGCTTGGTAGGTACCAAATAATTTGTATATTTGAATTAAAAATAAATATAAATTTTCGTAATCTGTGCAGAATTAAGAAGTAATAAATATTATTCATGTCATTATGATTTACTTACATATAAAAGGTAAAGCCATCTTTTTGTAAATTTGACGTGGCAGATCTCTTTTTGTAGCAAAAAACTAAATAATTCGGCATTTTTGTAGGTCGTCGATTCATTCGCGCAACTAAATTTAGTCTAGTTAGTAGTGGGGTTGCAACTTGTTTTATTGTTGGGTTTTTTTATGATTTTATTATTTTATTTTATTGGACCGCCGTGTCATATTTATTTTGATATTTGGACTTGTACTTTGACACGGGGGAACGTACGTATATGACTACTTCCTATGGTACTGCGTATGATTGTTTTATGTATTCTACTAAATATAATATAAAGAATGGGTTTCGGATTAGGGAGTCACTTTACCATATTTCCACTATTTGAAGCGGTGTAAGAATACCCACTATCATATTTGTACGTTGTAAAGATATGCTGCAGATATATTATGGTTGTAGCACAAATGGGTTGGCTAGACCGGGGTAGGGACACGTTCACAGAATAACAGCGTAAAATACTTGCTTAATGCTGCTTTGTTTCGAATGGTGTGTGCAGCGAACCGGAGACTTTTTACTAGAAATGAGGCATACCACCTTAGTTCTCAGGAGTGACAACACCTCTGCATTTTGATACTTAATTGAGGATACATGTGAATGTATATGAGCCACAGCATTCACTTACCATCAGGTGGACTGTGTGCTCGTTTGTAACCCCTATTCTGTAAAAAAAAATCGTTCCGTGTGTCGTAAAAGACGACAGAGGAAAACAAATGAGGAGACGGGCAGTAGCGTGTTCCTAATAACGACTGAAAATAAAATAAACTGTGGTTACCAACCCGCTTGCCAAGCGTGGCAACTATGGCAAATATCCCCACTATGAGACAACCTATGGGGCCTAATAGTAAATCGCAACAGTAACAGTAACGGTAACGGTAACGCAAAACGAAACGCAACGTTTTATTAAGTGTGATTATGATTAGTAACAAAGGTTCGCTCATACCTTTGTATTTCAACCGAAGATATTCTTAGTTTTGAACCAATCTCTATAATAAAAATCAATTGCTGTCCGTCGATTTCTCTAAAACTCAAAAACCGCACAACCGATTGTGATGAATTTTTTGTGTGTGGGTTTTAATGTGTCCCTAGATGGTTTAGATTTACATTTGAACCCAGAAATCACCCGAAAGAAGCCGGGGTGGATCGCTAGTTGATTCATATTTGTTCTAAACAACTCCTTCTTGTGAATAAATGCTTACCGCCTCGTTGGTCTAGTGGTTATAGTAGTGCGACTGCTGATCATGAGGTCCTGGGTTCAAATCCCGGGTCGGGCCAAAAAATTAATTATTGAGTTTTTCCGTCAAGAAATTCTCAGTAGTTGCCCGGAGTCAGGAAGTTGGCGGTGTCTCACCCCCGTGCCTCGGAAAGCACGTAAAGCCGTTGGTACTGCGCCTGATCTCTCTCCGGTCGTGTCGGTTTACCGTCCCATCGAATTATGAGAGCGAGATAATAGAGAGTGCACCTGTGCTTGCACTTACACCTGGGCACTATAATCCTGTCCTGTTGAGGCAGGTCGCCGTTGCCGGAATTCGGTCTGGAGGACATCAGAAAAGCTTACCGATACCAATCAATATTTACACAATATTTGAAATTCTGAATCAACGATTGAAGAGAAAGATCTACATATAAATCAGTTTAATCATACACGTCATTAGTGTTTGCTGTTATACATTGTCCGAACACGAAACGTTAATTGCATCTTAATATTATCATATTATTATCATATTATAATATACATTTAACTGTATCCAGTTAAATGTATATTATATGCATTATGTATAGCTCTACGTCGTGTTGTCGTAATCGTTCCTTCCTTCGATCTCATCGCTTGTATATCAGATTCGAGATCACATCACTATTATTTACTGTATGTAAGATGACACCGTTATATCCGTTATAATCATATTGTTTTATTTATACTATTTATTACTTGGATGAGGACATAAAATTCATTGCTTTTAAATTGTGATGTTAAATCGATGCTGCCTATAAACGAGTGCATACACTTACATTAATCCTCTTTTTAAGAATCAAAATTCAGAAACGTTGTCACGCCTGAGGACTTAGATGGAATATCTAGTTATCAATAAAATTGTCTCCAGTACTCATCAGTCACCATAAAAAACACATCAACATTACAATGGTATTATGTGAGAGCGTGGTTCTTCACCAGTTGAGTTGAATTTTGCAGGTAGGTATACTAAGCTGTAGAGCAGCTTTGTCAAGTAAGTATAAGAGATCGGCTGTATCTTGGGGGGATTCGCCGAAGTACTGGCATAACCTTCTGCTGTGTGTGACTACTTTATTTTATTTTTATTTTAAGAAACAATTAACATATGGATATGCCTCTTCGTCATGCCCTTATAAATAATGTACCTTACTCATTAATTTAAGCTAAGATATATAATATAAAGGTTATATCATATATTTTTATTAAACTAAAAAAGAAAAAATATCTGACGTCCATTCGCGACACTACATTTAATGCTACAACTACATTCAGTAGCCAGTAACAGCGTAGCTCTACCAATAGTTCTACGGATAGTAGTTATTTAGTTTAGATCTTAAAAACGGGATCATTTTCTATAAGTTTCTATAAGTTTAATTAATAATATTAAAGTAGTGCATCATTCGTGTTGGCTCTTTAATTAATTTGTGTACGTCTCTGAATATTAAATGGCGATAGGGCATAATAGCAGTTTATCATATATTACACTCTAGCAATTTAGAGAGGGGCGGGTTTACCTGCAGGTTTGTCTGCAAAATTACGTTACGTATGGTTAGTGTTTAAATTAAATGAAGCGGTACAGTTAATTAGCAGTTTAATACTACTGTGCTTCCGATGGTGACTGTAAAGAACGGGGGGCCTTTTTTAATGTAAATGAGGCACTCAATCTTAGTCCTCTGGGGTGATAATGCATCTGCTTTTTGATTCTTGCATCGCGGACAGATGTAGGTGTCTATGGGCCATAGCGTCGACTTACAATCAGGTGGACTGTGTGCTCGTTTGTCACCCTTATTCTATAAATATAAGTTTTGTAGTCAATGAAGTATTATTGTGAATCACTCTTTTAACAATATTTACGTATTCTTATGTTACTATAAACGCTTTTTAAGTGAATGGTAAATTTTCATTATTTGTTGCGTTTATAATGGTACACCAAACGATTAAAAAGATTATGCAAAATAAAATAAGAGGATAAAAATTTTTGATTGCATATATTAAACCCAATGACGTTGGTACTAAACATTTAGGTACTGGAATTCAAAAATGCATTAAAAAAGCAAAGAAACTCTATTGCATTTATTTAACTATATATATATATATATATATATATATATATATATATATATATATATATAAGTTACTATATAGATACCGAACTAGACACATTCATACATACGATTTGTAAGTGGCGCTATGATTTATCCTATGGTAAAAGGTAAAACTACTATCCTTCTATTAAGCTCCGCTACCAGTCGGATTACCGACCTATATATCTCGCAGTTATGCCATGGTTTGTCTATCACAATTTCATAAAATAAAAATATAAATTTCTTTGCAACCTTCTGCTAAATAAATACAATGATGTGTCTTATCTGAATTGAAGAGCACTTCCCGCCTTATAATTTTAAGATTAATAATAATAAATAACTATAATTGCGAATATCAATAAACTTTTTTCCCGCTTATAATAATTTTAAGATTAATAATAATAAATAACTGCAATAATATCAATAAAACAATAATAATAATAGTATTTAAAAAATATTAATTATAACAATAATGATAATTAGTAGCAGGTTTGTTATCGCACGGCGCGGTCACTCGCTACTTTGGTGGGAAGCGATTGTGTCAGCGTGTATAAATAGTAGCTGTTTCGGCTCGCCGCTCACTTAGCGGTCAGCCGCCGAAGAGTCTACATTACCTGAAGATGCCTCGTGTAGAAAAGAAACACGTATCGTATTATCGTCGATGGTGTGTCTTACCTGGAATAGTGGTGTTGAAAGTAGTGGTGACGGAGTTAGTGCATGCAATTGAGGGAGGGCGGGAAGTGCTCTTCAATTCAGGTAAGACACATCATTGTATTTATTTAGCGGAAGGTTGCAAAGAAATTTATATTTTTATTTTTTATTATAATGGATTTCCGCAAAGTAACACCTAATTCTATCAATTATATCACAATTTCAATGTTCTATTGAGTCACTTCAATTGTCAATTCACTGGTAAAAGAGTTTACTGATAAAAACTAGTTTGCTGATAAAAAAGCGCTAAGAATGCCCGAAGTTTTGTAAGCGAGAAGAATGTTCATTATGTTGTCATTAATTACAGCCATAAATTAAACATTTTCAAACCTATTACACTTTACTTACCTTAGTGGCGAGACTATGAAAAATGCCTCAAAAGGCGAGACATTACAAAAGATGGGTGACAGCATTCAATCTGGTTCATATTCCAAATGAAAAATATCCAGACCGGTGACGTGTAGCAGCCTCAAAGATGAAAAAAAACCCTTGCTATGTATCGACATCCAAGGTACCCCATTTTTCCTAAGCGTACTTAAACAGGGTACCCCGCGTAATATGAGGGTGGAAAGGGAGTAAAATTCCTAACAAAACGCACAGTGATAGACCTCCTGTCCTCCAGACCGAATTTCTCTCACGGCGGCCAGTCTCATCGGAGACTTTGTGCATGGGACAGGATTAAAGTGCCCGAGTGTTCTCTCTATGTCTCATAGTCTTTTATTCGATGGAACAATTATCTGACACGACCCGAGAGAGATCAGGTGCAAGACCAGAGGATTTATGTACTTTCTGAGGTAAGGGGGTGAAACACCGTCAACTTCTGGACGACATTCTGAACATGCTGAAATCAGTCCTAAGACTAATTTTTAAAATTTTATATTTTTTTAGTTCTGTGAAGTTGGCTTTTACTTTTTATTATATTAAAAACTCTTACTCAACTCTTAATATCATCTAAATACTTACAGTAAAAACTTCATTCCTTATTAAGCAAACCTTAGAAAATGTATTTTTTATCTAAGTTTATATAGAACTACTCCTGAAGTGTAACCTATTCAATACAAAAAGAATCGTCAAAATTCGTCCACAATCGATGAAGATATTGCGTACTTGTATGTATAAGGACATATGGTTGTCGAATGTTTTTTTATAGAATAAGGGTGACAAACGAGCACACAGTCCACTTGATGGTAAGTGGATGCTGTGGCCCATAGACATTCTCGGAAAGGACTAAGATTGACTGCCTCGTTTCCAGTAAGAAAGGGTCTCGGGATTTCTACACTCACCATACGAAACACAGCAGTATTAAACAGCTACTTTGTGTTGATATTCTGTTAGATTCTGCATAGTCCTTCCTCGTTCGAGCCGACCCATTTGTGCTACAACCATAATAATATAGCTGCAGCGTGGCCTTACCTAGTTGTCGAATTTGACCCTGAGGTTTATGGACAACGAGGCTCAAATACCTATGAGTAACAGTCGACAACAGAAACAGAAACTTTTTTATTCAGTAGAATATAAATAATATTTTTTGAGTCATTCTTTTGTTTAATTTACTATTGGTCCAAAAAAATCTCTGCCCTGAGAAGGACCAGCAAGAAACAAAAAAGCAGCTCACAGTCATGTATGCTAACCATTAAATAACACAAAGCAAATTAGAAATAGCTTCGTAGCGATCACCTTTCCCAGGGGTTATTAATATCCATAAATTAAAACTTGTGCTGCAGAACTAAGTCTGCTTGCTAGTTTTGATATATGGGGACCCCACTGAAGCTTCGCGTCTAGTGTTATTTCAAGAAAAATTGTGTTATCAACAAGACTCAGCTCCTCTCCATTTTAAATTACGTTGGTATTTAGATATTTGACATTTGAAGTTATGAATTTCATACATTTAGTTTTATTGCCATTTGAATGCAAATTATTAACATTAAACCAATTTACTAATTTAAATATAGCATTATTTACTTCGCCATATTTTAGTAATTTTCGTATTAATTTTAAAATTAATAAAGTGTCATCGGCAAACAATACTATATCATAGTTATCCCCAATTATGTAAGGTAAGCAAGAAACAGAAAGGGGGAACGCATACTATCAATGACAAATTATTAACAAAATTAAAGACCTAAGAAAAACCAATTTACTAATTTAGATATAGCATTATTTACTTCGCCATATTTTAGTAATTTTCGTATTAATTTTAAAATTAATAAAGTGTCATCGGCAAATAATACTATATCATAGTTATCCCCAACTATGTAATGTAAGCAAGAAACAGAAAGGGGGAACGCATACTATCAATGACAAATTTTTGCGGTCTGTTACTTAAATATTTAATATTTAATTAAGATCATCACTTCTTACAAGGTAGTTTTAAAGTTACCTCATTAGTGTTTCGTGGCGAACACAATCGAAGGCCTTGGATTGGTCACAGAATATACCCAAAGCATATATCCCTGTGATATATCCCATGCATATATAGATATATTTTATCAACATAATACCAGCATCAGTTGTCAAACGACCCCCTGTAAAACCAAATTGATTTTTAAGAATAGCTCTATAATTGGAGGGGTCCAATGTACTACCAGATTTAAATATTTGGTATATTTCTTGATTTAATGAAATATAATAGGTATTATACTTTATTATATTTCATTAAATCAAGAAATATACCAAATTCGATACTATTATTAAAAATAATAGATAGTTGAGTTGCGATTGTATCTATTATAGACGCAATATCTTTAACGGTAATCACAGATCTGTGGTTATCTTAATATCAATAGTTTTAAAGTATTACCGTTTATCCTTCGCGGATCATATACGTGAAGTGTTCAACCGAGCAAATTTTTTTGTTGGCCGCCTCTGCCTACTTTTCTATAAACGTTATAGCCTACAGACGTACCACTGCTGGGCACAGGCCTGCTTCCATTTCTGAGAAGGTATTAGGGCAAGAAAATGTCCGCCGCGCTGCTCTAATGCGTGTTGGCGAACTTCACACGTATTCGATATATGTTTTTCTTTACTTCTCAGACATGCAAGTTTCCAAGTTCAGTTCCAAGTTTAAAACGACACGCGTCGCGGCGTAACTAAACAAGTTAAATAAAGCTATATGTAATTTTTTTCTTTTAAAATTAGTTAAAGTTAATTATGAGCCATATATTTAGTTTAAGTAGTTAATTACTAAAACAACAATAAACAACAAGTGATAAAGTGACTTGAACATCAATTCGAGATAAGAATTATTAAAGGGGTTTTTAACTCTAAAAGTGCTTAAAAGCTTCGTAAATCCCTACGGACAATAGTTTATAGTGAATAAAATAATTTTTCAGTGCGTAAAAAGATCAAATAATCTTTTGAAAATAGTGTGTGGTGGTAATAAATCGTTACAAAATTCAAAAACCGGTCAACTCATTCTTATAGGAAAAATATTGTACGACATCTATCGACGAGTAGCTAAACTAGCACAGTTCATCGATATTATAATACTAATATGGTACTGCGATTAGCCGAAAGAAGGCATTGAATAACGTTACTATACAGAAAGTAAATAAAGATTTGAAATTAATAAATACTGAAATGGAGTACCAGAATGTTACCTTTCGTTCTCAAAAGACTAAAAAATTAAATGAATAACTAAACATGTCATTTATATCGAAAAAAAGGCTTTACATACAAAAGTTATTTACTCCAAGACTGCAAAATTTCTTCATCCGCAAAGCCACCGGAAACCGGTAGTATCAGCGGAACTTCGATCTACCCAGAGATTGTACAAACTTCAACGGAAAATCTCCGCATCCGCTTCGCTGTGGCAAACGCAATCAACGTTGTTCTGACTCCTAGCGCTGTGCTCGGTTCCACTCTACTTCAACTATCCAACCGTCGGGGACTTCTCACACAACGACACTAAACATTCTTAAAATGTCACATATCAATTTAGTACTATCGATTGCACCACACACACGCTGCGTTCACACTCTCAGGAAAGACCTTGCGGGCTGTGAGTGATAAGTCAAGTAAAGCTGTAAAAGCCAAAAAGCTGCAAATGTCTCAAATAGCAGCACTAACATCTCAGAACAAAGACAAAAAAACATACGTACATACATAAACATACATACATTTGTAAACCTATCCCTTTTCTTGAAAAGCTAAAAGCTATAAAAGATTTCGGCTAGATAAAAGGGTGTTCGGTTCTCGGCACTAATCATATGGAACACAGCCGGCAGTATGTCACAGTTACTCGTTTTTGTTCAATTATACTCGTAAGCAACAGCACGAAATAATCAAGTTAAGCGTAGTCCTTACTAGAGTTACTTAATAGACCCCGATCGAGCCAACCCTTCGTGCAGCAACCATACTCTAGTTGTTGCACAAATACTCTACAGCGTTGTTCTTAACGTACTATTACGTACAAAATATTCATAACCCGTAGTCGTTATTGCAAGTTGGTTACTAGTTAAGTCACGTAATCCGGTATAAGAATCTATCCAAATTTTGATCATTAACCAATCACGCGATATTATAACGATATCAACACTTTGGTATGTAACAATGTGGTCAATAACCTTAATTAATCATTCTACGAACATATCAAGCCACAAAGAATGTAATTTAGAAACTGGCAAACCAAATTCCAAAAAAAAAGAGTTTGCGTTATGATCAAATAGTGATATTGAAAAAATAAAGTTTCAAAGTAGCAAATGAATTCCTTTGGCCACATTTTCAACCTAGCCATACAGTTGCAGAGTCACTATTACTTCTACACTCCATAGTCACTATAAATAATGTTAGTGTACATTTAATATATATTAAAATAGGATTCTTGATTTTCATTTTAAATTTTTTATCCGTGTGGATATTGTCAAAGCAGTCAGGAAATTAAACAAGTAGTAAACGGAAGACCTTCAGGAACCTTGAATGTCGATAATTAATATAATTAAAATTGATATAGCCCCAAAGCATGCAATAATTTTTTATCTCTGTGTTGACTCTAGTGCGTTTCCTTATAAAATAAAGCAGTTGTTCCATGTATTTAAATCGAAAAGCAGAGAAAGTCTTGAAAATTACGGTATCTATCTATTCGGTGGTTTTAAACATTACCATCATACTAGAATCATCTGCAGTATAGTGGAGGCAGTTTACATACATAAATTGTATCAGGATAAATATCTAGACCCTAAACAATTGTTTGTAGACCATACAAATATTTGTATCGGACCTGCGACCCCTAATCGCCACTACTCAATGGCTAAGCCAGTGGGTACGCTAAAGGTTCCTAAATTTAGAGTAGCTAAAGCTAAAAGATCTTTTCTGTGTAAACATATATTTATTTATTTATTTGACATTCTTATACAGAATGGCAACAAGGCATTTAAAAAAAACAAATATCCTAGAATCTCAGAGTTACTTGCCGGTTCTTCACTAAGGTCTTGTTTTCCGACTAGTGTTGTCCAAATGCAAGAACAAGACGAGACTTAGCCAGTCTTGGTTTTGGTCTTGCGCCAATACACCTGGTCTTGTTCTTGGTCTTGGTATTGCGCTCTCAGTCTTGTTCTTGGTCTTGGTCTTGCAGCAAGAGTCTCGCAAGTCTCGCAACTACCTATTAGCCTATTGTTATTTATTAAACGTTACTTTAGATCTTAGAACAACTTAACAGAGTAGGCACATTTTGAGCTTGAATTAACATAGCCATAGAAAGACCAACCAAATTAATAAATGTCTAAACATTTAATGAGAAATTCGAAAAATCAACTAATACCGGGTGGGGTTTGAACCCACGACCTAAGCGATCCGTGCCGATGCTCTAACCAACTGAGCCGTCTACCAAGTCTTACGGCCACGGAAGTTAGTCTGTTTCTTAATAAGCGTTTACATTTAATAAGCTTACATGCGCTAAAACTTAGTAGAAACATATAAAAAACAAATTAATGACATTAACTTGACTGTATTATAAAGAACATTATCTGTCCAGAAAGAGATTGATAGACCCTTATATGAAATGGAATAAAAGACAATTTACCATTTATTTAAATAAAAACATAAAATACAATACAAATTTAATTACATAACAGTACACAACAGCTTTGACATTACTGTTACTTTATATTAATTCTTTTGACCAAGAATTAATACAAAGTAACCATCTGGTTGACTCATCACTTAACCTATTTCTGTGTTTCCTAATTACTAATGATGCTTTAGAAAATAATCTCTCAGCAGGTACTGAAGTTGCAGGTATTGAAAGAAAATCACGGGCCATCTTCGATAAAGTCGGATATTCTGTCTCATGCGTCCTCCACCACTCCAAAATATCTTCCGAACTGGCGGCTCTGTGTTTACTTAGGTACTCCTCCAACTCGTCTATAACTAATCCTTGATGAAAAGATCCAGATCCAGATGATGTCGAGGGACATGCATACAATATCTCAAAGTCTATTACGTCTTCATCTTCATCATATTCACATACTTTCTTTTCATTTCTTGGTGATTCTAGAGATGTATTCACTGAGTGTAGACTTTTATATTCTTTATAAAGTTCATTAAATTTGCGCAGGCTTTCTGTTTTAATTTGCTTCCCCCATAATGTCATGTCAAAAGTCTGAGTCTTATGCCTTGGGTCTAAAATCAAAGAGGTACAATAAATCCAGTTGCTCTTTTTATAATGTTTAAGCATTTTGTCTCGAGCTGCTTGAAAACCCAGAATGAGCCTTTCATCCACTTCAGATCGATTAGGTTTCTCGTCTTATTGTTTTACCATGGATTCAATTTTATCGAGCAAGAAATTGAATGATACGATGACTAGCGGTAATATAACATATTTTTCTCCACTAAGTTTCGTTGATAGAAGTTTAAAGTTTATTAGAAACTTATGCATTTTTTCGAGTATTTGCCATTCACTATCTGTGATTTGAAAATCATTCAATTCGGTGACAGAAGTGCACAATATGTTAATGCCAGTTCTCACTTTCAAACCAAATCCAATCATATCATGTGTGGAATTCCATCTCGTTGGACAGTCGAGTATGGGGTTCAGATTTGATGGCACGCCAGCTGCTTCACAAGCAGACTGAAACTTCCTCTTCAATATCTCATTTCTTTTTATTTTACTGGAAATACTGCGTAATTTTGTTATAGCTGTACGTGAGTCAGCAATATTTGACGCATATTCTTCATCTTCCTCAGTTTCGTCTTCATTATCTTCATAGTGCTCTCCTTGTCCCTTATTGTCAGTTTCACTGTGTAATGCTAAGGTCTTTAATAAATCTTGTACACCAAGGTTCAAAATGTGAGCAAAGCACCGGAAATGTGATGATGTCTGAATCAAAGTGTGGCAGCTGTTTGTCCAATTCATACATAAATTTGGTATTTGCATTTGCGTTGTCGACCGTGATACCCTGTATTTTATCAATTATGTCATATTCCAATAAACATTCGTGGAAAATCGTTGCAATATCTTCCCCAGTATGTCGGACCGCGTGATGGTATAAAATCAAGGACTACAGATCGATACTTCCATTCGTTGTCTATATAATGAAAAGTGACCCCGTAGTAACTCCTACCAGCAACTGACGTCCATCCATCAATGGTAAATGACATTTTAAATGAAAATTGTTGTAGTCGTTTCTTAAGATTCAATTGAAGCTCTTCAAACCGTTCTTTGACCTTCCTTCTAAGTGTTAATCTTTTAGGAAACACAATATTTGGGCAAATTGATCGAAAATATACTTGTGTAGCTTCGTCATCGAAAAATGAGAAGGGAAGATATTTTTTAATCATCGAATCAACTGTAACTGTCGTGATGTTGTCACTGCTATTTTCAGACTGAAATAAAACAGTAAATCATGTGTCTCGCCGATTATAAAAACAAATGAAAATATGAGTGAATTATAAATACATATTTAACACTATAATCATATATATATATAACTACCACTCACTGATATTTTTAAAGTATAGATATGAAGATCGACATTTACTTTATTAGTTTTAAATAATAAATACTTGCATAGTTAAACTTTACCTATATAGCCTCTTTATACTTAGGTAAGACTTTTGCAGCGAGAAAATTTCAAAATCTCATAGGAAATCAGATATTGTACGCGGACGAAGTCGCAGGCAGCCGCTAGTTACATAATATATGTGTTATGTAATTGTGTGATAAGTATATTTTATCTTACCTGTCCACTTTTTCCGGTGGTTATTAAAAAGCTTGTGATATCTCCACTTAATTTTGGTTTTTCAGGAAGAAATATTTGTGATTCCTTTTTGTGGAAAGATTTTAGATGCTTCCTTAAGCCTGAAGTGTTTCTGTTTTTCATTTTTATTTCAACCTTTTTATGTTGGCATAATTTACACAAAGCAATTTGGGATGCATGAATTATGTCGAAAAACTCATCAAATTTACTTTTAGGTCTTTTAGATCTATAACTCCAACTCTCACTACTTCGACTAGAACAATTCCACTCTTCGTCACTCATGTCAAATTGTAAACTTATCACTCCGAGAACAAAAAGGATTAGAGTAAAAACAATTAATACATTAGACTCGAAGCAGAGCTCAATTGGGAATGACTGGAATTAAAATAAATACTACTATTTAAGTATATAAATATTACTTAGTATATATTTAAGTATATAAGTATATACTAAGTAAGTACACGCCGAAAGACTGACAAAGGAAAGTTCGGCATCCTTTGATAAAATTAATGATTCTTCAGAAGATTAATAAAGTAGATGCGTTGCCAGATAGGTATAGTGTGCCTACGTAAAAATGAAATGTAAATATGTAAATAAAATTGTGTATATTATGTTCTTCTTGTGATTGAATTAATCTAGGTTAATTAAATTAAATTTGCCTTCACTCGTTTGAAATTCAAAATTCAAATATGTTTTATTCAAGTAGGCATTAAAAATACACTTTTGAATAATCATATAATCACTGTTTTCCCCAATTTTTTCTTTTCCATGTCCAGGGGTTCTGATTCTACTGAGAAGAATCATGGAAGAAAGTAAGAAACTCAGTAGTTGCTCTTTTCAAAATATTTTACAATAGTTTTATAATTATGTAAAGCGATAAGTCAAACATAAAATGTCAAATGTATATGTAGATACCAAATCGGTTTAGAAATTTCTAGTTAGTCCTGTGTAGTACGAGAAGTCAGTTCCAAGCATTTTTGTCTGACTTAAATTGAAAAGGTGAAAGATCTAACATTTCTTTTGGAATCTTATTATAAAAGCGTATATTGCTACCCAAGAACGCATTATATACTTTGTGTAACCGGAAAGCAGGTATTGCGATTTTATTTTTATTTCTACTATTAAAATTGTGCAAATCACTATTATTTACACCAATTCGATGCAATTAATTTCTTTAAACGGTTCTCTAAGAGATACTCGGGCTCCTAAAAAGTACATAGATCTTATTTTATTTTCATTTAATATGCACACTATTTATATTATTCGATTAGCATTGTACAAAACGTTTACACGTTTCAAGTGTGTTAAAAGTGTCTACAATATTTATCAAATGGGTGACGACACATCCAAAAATCGAGATTTGCAGTGAACTTATTGAACATGTTTATCTATTAGGTAATAATAATAATAGTAAGTAATTATTATAAACACATATAGTTAATATTATAATAATTACTTACTAGAATAAATTATTATGGTATCTACCTATCCTTACCATTATCTAATTACAATATTCCTTGCGAGATCAGCATAATGTATTCGTGTCCATTCTGAGCACCCGGAAACTTATTTTATTCTTTGGAACATGTACTCTGTGGCGGCATTCAAACAGTGTCAAATGTAGTGCGTGCGGCGCGGCGGTGCGGCGACGACGATTGAATGCGATATCAATAGAAGCCGCCGGCGCATGTATCTTGACCTTGTACTTCCGAATAGCTGCAGAATTTATTTGACAGGTCAGTATTCGACCTTTGATGATGCCGACAACAAGACGCCGCGCACTATCAAAGTGCCGATGGTCAAAACTAGGGATGCACTGTTTTTTCTTTTTAATGGATATTTTCATGCGCTATGTATGTTTATGGTACACGCTTAGGGACTCTATGAGACGCAAAAAATATATAAAAAAAATTACGAATAATTCGTAATGCGCATAAGTCCAACTTTCCAATTTTTTTTTATATATTTTTTGCGTCACATAGAGTCCCTAAGCGTATACCCAAACTCCTATACTCCCTGAAACGACACTCATTCCTAATTGCAAGACGCAAGTCTCGCAGGCTTAGTCTTGTTTTTACTCAAATCTTGCACGGTCAGTCTTGGTCTTGGTCTTTCTAAAATTAGGCGGTCTTGCAAAAATGCAAAAACAAGACCAAGACTGCAAGACCAAGACCGATTTTGGGCAACACTATTTCCGACCCAGTTTAGATTTGGACATTCATAAATAAGCCTAAATTGAATTGAAAGTTTTTACTTTGACTACATTGACGGTACCGTGGCGCAGTGGCTTAACATTGCGTTAAGGCGTTGACGGCCGCGGGTTCGAATCCTGCAGGGAACAAGTATATGTATCACCTACAGATAACTATTACGGGTCTGGATGTCTGTCCTTGTGTGAATTTGACTCAACTAGTCTATTAATTGGAGAGCAAAAGAAAAACGTGCCAATTAATTGTAATTTTTACACTTAGTTCAATCTATTCTGCACGCGACGCGGTACATTATTCTTGTTGGCGGATGAAAACCCATTCGAAAACAATAAAAATTACTGTCACTATCTTAGAAAAATCAGGATATATTACTTAAAAACGCTGCTGATATAAATAACTCTCTTCTATATCTTATAAGGATGGATGATCCTGAAATATCCTTGATATTACAGCATATTATGCAACAACTTTAATATATAAAGGAAAATATCCTTGATATTACAGCATATTAAGCAACAACTTTAATATATAAAGGGCAGGGTATAGTATAGTGCAACGCGGTGAACGTAAAGAGACAATCGGTCCTTCACATATTTAGTAGCGTCAAGGGCGAGAAGCAATAGGGGATTCAAGTAAGACATATGGGGCGCTAGGCACAGTCTGATATGGCGCTGTTAGTGATTTGCAAATATAATAAGATAATAACAACAACAAATATTGTTTATGTTAAAAATAAAATAGCATATTGAATGATGGTAAATACCACTTGCACTGTTGTGCATGTGCCAATGATCAAAACTAAGATGCAAAAATTTATTTTAAACTGAGGCACAACTCAAATATACGTGATACCTCCACGCTGCAGCTTTAATGTGCTTGCAGTACGAATGAATCGGCTTGACCGAGGTAAGACAGCGCTTCCACAGCACCACCACCATCGTGAAGCTCTACCGACGTTAAAGTTTCTTATTTTCATTTTATAATAAATCACAACGTAAAAATAGGCCGTGGTAGTTTAGAAACTAAGCGTTTGCTGTAAATTTCACAATACGCGTGCAACCCGGGTTCGAACCGGCCGGCACCAATAAAATTGTTAATTGTAATCTTCAATGATTTAACACGTACTGGGTGGTAAAGAAAAACATCGTAAAGAAACATGCATGTCTGAGAAATAAGAAAAAATAAATATTCCAAGACGTATGAAGTTCACCAACACGCATTGGGACAGCGCGACGGACATTTCCTTGCTAAAAGCCTCTTAGAAATGAGAGGAAGCCTGTGCCCAGCAGTGGGACGTATATAGGTTGTTACTTTACTTACTTTTAAACTATGTAAAGTAGGTACATAAAACGCTATTATAATGAGTGGATTTTCTAATACTTATATTCTTTAAATTTTATATTATATATATAACTTTAAATTTAAAGATCGTACTGGACTGAATTTAATGTATTTAATATTATATTTAATAACGGTCGTGTCATTGACGGTTGGAATATTTTATTTACCCTTAATTGTAACTAACACGAATAATTTGTAAAATTTTCGATTAAAAAAAGAAAACGAACTTAAGTAGTTTAAGTGGTTATAATTGTTAAAATATTGATTGGTGGTTTTTAAAATGCGCGATGATAACCATTACCATCCTATTTTAAATATGAATTCATTGTAATCGCTTATTTTAACCTTTACTACAGACGATCATCATCAACATTCATTGCAACCCTTCACAAGTCCACTGCTGAACATAGGCAAGGAATGCCAAGAAAGCACGGTCCTGAGCCAGCTGCATCTATCAACTTCCTGCATCTATTGTCTTACCAAGTCGTCACTCCATCAAGTGGAAAGTCACCCTTGACTTCGTCTACAGGCACGTGGCTGCCACTTGAGAAACTTTCTTCCCCATCGCTTGTCGGTTCTTCAAGCTATATGAACGGTCCATTGCCATTTCAGCGTACTAATCCGTCGGGCTATGTCGGTTACTCCTGTCCTATATCCTATATCTTCATTTCTAACTTTCTCATACAGAGAAATCTCGAAACCCTCTCCTTACTTTCTGAGTGACCTTGAACTTTCTTATACTGCCAGCAGTAAACGACCACGTTTCAGATCCATAAATCATCACAGGCAACACGCACTGGTTGTACAACCTTGTTTACAAATTTTGAGGTATAGCTGACGAGAAGATTCGTCTTAATCGACCGCGTTGAATCCGTCGATTGACGTCTCGGTCGAAGTTGGACTTACCTAGTCCGATTACATGTCCTTGGTAAACATACTCGTCGATATTTTCGAGCGTATTACTCCCAACAACTACCAGCATAGGTGTGACACCGATGTGACCTTCGTTTTGTCCATGTTAATCTTAATCTAGGTCATCCAGCGATTCTGCCATAAGGACTATGTCGTCGGCAAATTAATGGTGAGTGAAGTATTCGCCATTGATGTTAATACAGTATTATTCTCAGTTCAGTAGCTTGAAAACGTCTTCCAAGAGTTTCGGGGATATCATCGTCACCCCGTCTTACACCACTATGCAGTTCTATAGGTTTCGTACTCCGGTTTTTCACTGGGGTAGCCATCGTATTCCTACCGTACAAACACTTCAGCACTTCGATATACCGATAGTCAACTTGGCACCGCTGAAGTCTATGTAGTACCGCTCAAATTTCGACGGTGTCAAAGGCTTTCTCGTAGTCCGCATAAGCAAGATAAAGAAGAAGATTGTATTCTTCACTTCAACCTGCCACTTGAGGTTTACTGGCGTTGTAAATGACTATTTTGATAGATGAAAATGATTGTTATTCTTAGATTATGTTTAAGATGATTATAAAATTCTTACAGAATAGACATATTGTTTACCGATTTTCACAATCAACTAATTAAATATGCCGCAAGTAACTAGTTCTTATAATGTCAAATTTCTTATAATAACAAATAAAATCATGTAGGTATATTTACGCGTAAGTCGAATGATATATGCATGTAGTTTTTCTTAAACTTGCATTACATAAAGCGGGGGATTTCCCGAGAGCCCGCTCCACAACAAAAGTCTTGCGGCGAAAATGTGAACTAACAAGAAAACTTTATTTCTTTCATCTACAGTGCTGCATTTTAAAGTGTCAAGGATTTTATAACCTACCGTATATGATCTAAATCTTACTGGGTAATATCTTTTCCAACAAATGCATTGAAATGATACATTTTTTTAAATAAAATTTTCACAACAAAATTAGATCTTTTCCTGTATCATGGAGGCAGTTTTCAAGCATACATTACACTAGGCCAAACATCCAAACCCAGAACAATTATTTGTAAGCCATACAAATACTTGTTCCGAGCGGGATTCGAACCCGGGACCCTTAGCGCCACAACTCAATGTTAAGCCATTGTGTGTCTCACAAAGCCGTCGTTTTTTATAACTTTCCTTTTTTATAACACTTACCTACCATCAGTTAATTAAAAATAAAAATAATACATTTTACTAAATGTTGTAATAATTAATGTCACGATCCTCTTGTTTTCACGGCCCTCTAGGGTCGGGAGCCCCTTCCAGCTGGGGGTCCGTGGCATTTTGCCCGGCTTGCCACCCTATTCTAACTTGATTGGTAGAGAACCGAAGACCCTGTTTATTATTAACAAGGCATTCCATCTTAGGGGTGACATAACAACTGCATTTTGATCTTCAATCGAGGATAGATGTAGATATCTATGTGCCACAACATCCAGTATCAGTTGAACTAAGTGCTCAATTGTTACCCTTATTAATTTGAGGTATAATTTAAGAATTATGCATTGCACAATTCAGCCAACCAAGTCAACTGCTAAACATGGGCCTCTCATTTGCCTCATATTTTGATTTCGTCATAGTTGTCACGCTTGGCAAGCTGTTGGCAACCGCAGTTTTTTTATAATTTTGAGTTGTTATCAGGAAAATTCTGCTACCCATTTACTGTTTCGATATCTCTCTGTTGCCGCTTACTACACCTACAGGATTATATCGGGTACACCGCAACAACACGGCCTGCGATTAAAATTAACACTTAACAATTAACCCTTCCAATTATAGATCTAATTTGTAACCAAAGAGCAACACGGCCCACCGGCGGCGGATCGGAGGAGAATAGCCGTAGTGTTTTTTCTTGGTAGAGAACTGTATGTTTATTGCGGGGGAAAACCTGCGCACACAAAAACAATAGACTACAGACAAATACACAGATATACAGATTCGGATCAGTCGCTCGACCTATCTGAATTTTGTATCAGGGCGAGTGACCTGTGTTGGTATGCAAATCCGAAACAGCACGACCGTTATTATTGTAATTGTAAAGTTTGAAAAGAAGTAAAAAGCAATAATTTCACATTCGTATCATAATGTGATTAAACATTACTTATATGTGAAAGGAACCGCCATCGTTTTGTAAATTTGTCGTGACGAATCTTTTTTGCAAAAAACTGAACAACTCGGTATTTTTGTAGGACGTCAAACTAGATTTAGTCTAGTGACCAGTGCGCTTCGATCATTGATCGAAAGCAGTGCGGCTGCAACTAGTTTTATTGTATGCATAGTACCGTGTGGACTTATACTTTCACAGAGGGGAACACCAGCATATGGATATTCCCCTTCGGTTCACCGGTGATTCCTGTTACTCTATGCTTGTAACTTATTTATCGTGAAGAAAACTATTGATTCAAAAAATTAAATATATTTCGAAGATAAGTATGGTTTAAGAACTTTATTCTCATTAAGAATACAAAAATTCACTTATCATGAGAACATAAAAATTTAAAAGTTATAACAATATCTGGAGAAACACAGAAGTTGGGGTTACATTACAAATACAGTTAAAATCAGTCACAAGTAAGTATATAGTAGAGACACGCTGCAGCGTTATTATGTTGGTAGGATCACATCTAACATAATACCAGCGTAAAATATGAGCTTAATGCTGTTATGTTTAGTATGTTGAGCCGTTGAGCGTAAAGAACCGGGGATGCTTTTTACAAGGCATTCAATATCAGTTTTTAGGTATGACAACGCATCTGCATTTTGATTCCTAACTAAGGATAAATGTATGTCTATGGGCCACAGCATCGTCTTATCATCAGGTTGACTGTGTGCTCGTTTGTCGCCCTAATACTATTAAAAAAGTAATTTCAACAGTAAGCTTTGAAACTACGGTGCTAACTTTTCTTGCTTCATTGTCTTTAATTAAAGAGAATCCGTCGCTAACAGGTCAAGAAATTACTTTATTTTATGTTGTTTTTGTACTTTTTTTTTTGCTTCGTTAATTAAACACATTTGAACCGTTTTGTTAATAAAGTAATTCAACTCATTGTTCAAGCTATTACCATTGCGAAAACCAACCATTATTTAGTCTATGAACTTTATCATAAATAGGTTGATGTCAAGTCACGAAATTAAGGGTTAGAATGGCGTCAACTTCCAATCGTCAACTCATCACGCTATCTCTACACGCGAACTAATTTTAGAAAAGAAATGTGTATAATCCAGATTTCAAGACGGAGCCAAAAAAAAATGCAGCTCATAAAATTAATTAGCAATTTATTTTAATTATCATTGATTTATTAATTACATTTAAAGCAAAACCCACCCTTGCGTCCTCAACTTTCCATAATAATCTTGCACTAATGATATAAGATCGGAAGAAGCTACAGATGCAGTGTTAGAGACATGAGTACACACACAATATATCCATACATGAATCAATTTTTTGTTATTTTTATAGTTGCACAAATGAGCCTGTCTGAAATTCGAACCCAAGATCCTAATATACATCAACACCAACTGAAACATGGATCAACAAAACAACAAAACGATCAAGCAAGCCATATTAAAATCGTTGAATAAATTAGTTAGTGGTAAGAACAATATTTTATCAAACAATAATAGTGCAAATAATTAAAATCCATGAGCGTAGAAACCAACAACACATTATCATTGTTAAATAGGTGCCGTTTGTGGGGGGTGGTCTTCTCGGGTTCGCTGTACACTAATAAACTACCCTGTTTTTAATCGTCTTTTTGTTTACATCGTAGAATATACTTCAGACACCGATGGGACTGTTATCGTTTTCATTTTTTATATACTATGCTGTTTATTAACAATAAAAAATGACGAAAATCTTGTGTTTCTAAAACTGACTTTAAAAAAAGTTTCTCTAGCCGTTTCTTCTCTAGTCGAAGGAATCTCATTTCGGTACGATAGTAGATATAATAGGTTTAAAATCGTACATCGATGAAATTATTGTTTTTCATTTCATTTTTATTGAAGTTTACTTCTTAAAAATATTTGGAGCTTACTCCTTAAGAACCGTTTTCATATATATCTTGCGGTTTGAAAAATAGATGGGCGTAAAATCAAGCGTTAACAAAGAGGCAGCCCTTATGGTTTTTCCCCTGTGCAATACACTCGCGCATCTCAAGCATTTTCCGCACCACTTTCGCTGTCTCTATTTTTATTTATAGTACCCGGATGACCGTTTTCGTTTTTTTTTTAATTACATTTAGATAAAAATTACATATTGATGAAACATGAATAATATTTTTTGATCTTATTGACATAATGGAAAAAACTGAACTGGTTATTTGAATAAAAAATCATGAGTGCAATTCGTTTAATTAAAATTTTCTAAATAATAAAAATAAAAATTTAAATACTAAAAAAAAGGCTATAAATAATAGATTTTCTCACAAAAGGAGGAAACTTGAAAAAAAAAAAGGAAAAAAAGTCGGACCGAAGCGAGACGCGAACCAAGGCATTACGATTTTGCGACCGCTCGATATCCACTTGAGCTATTACGGTGACTAACACAGAGTCAAAATTTACCTTCTTATATTGCAGCAGTTTTTTATTGCCTGAAAACACGGACAAAAAGACATTTTCTAAAAATAAATCCTAGCTAGATCGATCTATTGCCCCCGAAACTCACTGGACACTAAATTTTATGAAAATCGTTGGAGCAGTTTCCGAGATCCCGATTATATATATATGTGTATATATATATATATATATATATATATATATATATATATATATATATATATATATAACAATTGCTCGTTTAAAATTATAGGATGCGAAAAGCGTGTTGACTATTGTATTCGGTATACATGTAGAATATGAGTCATAAATTTTAGTATTATATATTTTATGAATAAATACATAGTTTAATTTACTTCCTTTGCCTGTTGTAAATATTTATACACTAACTCTTGTTACGTCTACGTCGTATTTTTGGAACATTCCGCGAGTAAGTGTTGTATATATTCTATTGTTTTGCATGTATCGCAATTTGGAGATTGTTTCTTTTTCATCATGAAAGCGAACTTGTTACACGGAATGTGTCCGGAACGAAGTCTAATACAATATGTTTTCTATTCAACAGACACTGATTAAACCAAGGCACTTTCGGAGGCTGACTCTGGATTGTTTTGTACCAAATCCCTTTTTCTTGCGACCTTTTATCAAAATATTCTTTCCAAATTGTATAACATTTATCTTTAGACCATTTTCTTAAAATATCGTATAAGTGTTTTTATGACAAACATGTCAATTATTTTGTTATTCGAAATTTAAATAATGTACAATTGTTTTTATAACAAACATGTTAATCGCTTTAATCTAAATTCAATTAATGTACAATTGTTGTATGACAAACATGTCAATTGTTATTAAAAATATTATTTCGAAATTGAAATAATACTATATATTCAAAATTCAAATGCGAAGGTAATGCGTGATGAAACCGCGATGTAAAAAGGCAAAATAATATATTAATTTTGAATGAAATCTTAGACTCTATCAAAGAGCACCAAAATCCGTTAGAGGTGGAGGTGGGTCCTTACTCCCCAGACAGGGATGCTGCCCCCACCAGGAGACGTCCTAAGAACGTTCTTCTAGATCCCGATGACGAGATTATCTTCAAGAACAGGTTAAGCCAGTCCCCCCCCCCCTCCTTGGGAAAGGGACATTACACTAGTACAGAACACTAGGGCACACCGCGCTCGTCGGCGAGCGCGAGGTCATATACACAGCCCGTATACGAGTTTTAACAACCGCGATACGGGGCGTTTTTAGTTACGACCCCGTTACCCTCATTATCATAGTGGTTCAAGCTGAGGTTCGTACCTCCTTCAGAGGGGCCCTTGAATCACATCAAGCCGCCTCCTAGCTTGAGGAGCCTCACTCCAAAAGCTGGAGTCGGAGTGCCTCAGGACTGCAGTCGGCGAAGCGGCGCTTAGCGCCGCCTCGTCGACGGCAGAATCGTTGCACTCAATAGCTCATGGGCTCTCACTCACGAGCCTATTTTGATGAAGCTACAGTAGAAGGCCGCAGGTCCATCAGCATACACTTTCAAAAAAAATTCGTATGCACCAAGCGAAAGATTGATTTATTGGGTTAATTAGAACAGTGCCTTCGAATTCGATGAAGCTGTAAACGCCGCAGGGCCAACAGCGTACACTTTCAGAAAAAAAATTCGTATGCACCAGGGGAAAGATTCATTTATTGGGTTAATTAAAACAGTGCTTACGAAACCTATTCACGTGGTCTATTTTGATTAATAATTTAAACTTTAGATAATGTACAGATACATAAGTGAAGAAGCGTAACAATTATTGAAGCAAATTACACTATCGGAACCGAATTATTAAAAGTTGTGGAGTGCACTCAAACGTTATGAAACTAAGGAATATTTAACAAAAATTATTTTAAAAAGGTTATTTAGTCTAACATATGCTATTAGGGATCCTACTCAACGTTTAAAAATTTGTTGATACCAAATTATTTGAACGCTTTTTAAGCTAAGATATTAATTTTTCCCATTGGGATACTAATTTAATTTATATGTTGTGACTTAAACTTGACTCGGAACTAGAAAGCAACGGGAATTTACTAATGATAGTAATTCTTCAGATGTTTTGTTCACATTCGACGAAACAAAAGTATTTTTACTTTATGGAGTTCGGGATTTGGAGTCTTTAGATTCGACAATATTAAATACATTTAATGTATCAAGACCTAATATAGTACGACCTAAAGAATTACATGTACTTAATGTTAAATGTTATTTTATTCTGAAGAACATAATGTACATTCATTTAATAATTTAGATCTCTAATTACAGAAGATGAAATAAAATGTGAAAAATTTTATGCAAAAACTACATACCGCGATAATGACGGAAGATTTGTAGTAAGCTTGCCTTTTAGAAGCAAAGAACCGAGCTGTTATTACGGAAATTCTGGAGATGTAACTGTAAAAAGTTTTAATGCGTTAGAAAATAAGTTAAGGAAAGTTATTTATATATATATATATATATATATATATATATATATATATATATATATATATATATATATATATATATATATATATATACAAGAATTGCTCGTTTAAAGGTATAGGATGCGAAAAGCGTGTTGACTATTGTATTCGGTATACATGTAGAATATGAGCCATAAATTTTAACGTTATATATTTTATAAATAAATACATAGTTTTATTTACTTCCTTTGCCTGTTGTAAATATTTGTACACGAACTCTTGTTACGTCGCAATCAAAATAGACCACGTGATGTGAGTAGTTTTCTTAACTGTATGGGCCCTGCGTAATCAATTCCATTGCAAACTGATCCATTAATGGAGTTGTAATATTTGCACTATATTTGACACATGATAGTTATTCATTTATACCTATCATGTGTCAAATATAGTGACCACCAAACTAAATTAACTGTTTGTGTCCGAATGAACAGCATTTAGTATGGTCATCATAACTGCGGTTCACCGTGAGCGTAGAATGTGTAGCAGATAAATAATTTAGATAGTTTTCTCGTTTTGAGAAGATGTTTGAGTATAATCGGATGTTTGAGTGCGCTTAGAAGTTGTTACTAATCTAAACAACTATCCAATCTTGGAACATGACGCTCATCAAAAAATTTAAGAAAAAAGGAACCAGTCTCTGTTTTTCCAAGTTATCTACATCTTTTTTGAAGTGATTTTCTTGACACTGCCTTAATGAAACTTCCAAGGCTTCCCTTGATTCCTCTCTTGTAAGATTAGCTTGGTATTTCTGCCATGAAGAACTTCTCAATCCAAGAAAACGTCTAGCTCGTGCTGTTATCTTATTAACCTTGATAACGATGACTATCTATCCCAAGTGACATATATTCTTACAATGAACTTTGACTTCTTTCAACTCAGTGGCAAGATTTATTTTTGTTTCGCATAAGAGATAATCGTTCTAGTATATAAAATCAGGACCATTAATCCACATATTCCACAAGGATGTGTCGGTTTTGTTCCATAACGGAAGAAACGCTTTTGCAGATCCTAACTGATTGGAGACCCTTAATACGCAAACGTAACATTCATTTGGCAAACTATACTAACTAACTACTCTGCCCAGAGGAAGTGAAATTGCTCACAGCTACGCAATTACTTCTATTCATTGAAAACATAGGGCTTAGCAGTGAAATAGCCATAGCAGCAATCACAATAGATCTTTTAGGTCGCAGTGATACTGGTCTCTTTCCCAAGACCTGCATAGCTGCTAACACATAATAAAAAAAACTCAATGGATCAAATAAACGTGATATATCTGAAATAATGTGTCTCTTTGGTTTCTTAAGCTTCGATAAGTTTACGGTGTAACGATAAACATTTGTTCTACGGTCCAAGGTAAGTTCTATTATTTTTATTACTTCATTTATTTTAATTTGTATCCCTTTATCTTGCTCATTTCCTATTTCCTTTTAGATATTTCTTCTAATATATTATTATCATTACTCGTCCATTTTTGTAACTCAAAACCAACTCTTTTCAGGATTTCATTTATTTCTTCGTATACTCCGATCCCATTAATCACATTTTGATAACCTTTCATAAGACATCCATATAAAAATCGTTTAATGTTTGTTCGCAATCCTGCTGAAATTTTCCCTTTTCAATATCAGCTCGAGCTGCTTGTTGCAAATGTCTTACTTCCAAGTATGGTGCATAGTCTGTGCCAAAAATTTACTTGCAGAAGACGGTAATCGATAATTTCATCTCGCCATAACAATCTTTGAAAATCAACATCTGAATTATTTACCTTAAATTGCCGATATATTTTTACTACATAAGCTGCCATACATAAACCATGTTGTCTCCAACGTAGAATAATATAATGTCTGAGGTCGGCTTGCAGAGTAGGACCTGCTATTAACGCATTGTTTAATGATGATCCATTTCTTCCTTTACAGGACGCATCAAAAACTACTCTAAGTTTTGTAGTGACTTTATCATCTCACACTACAACACTTTTTATCAACACTGGTTTTCGTACCTTCTCCATGTATTTTAATTGTAAGTATTCATTTATAACCTGCGTATATCTATTTTTTAAATTAGTTATTTTTATTTAACTTATTTTCTAACGCATAAAATCTTTTTACAGTTACACTCCAGAATTTCCGTAATTACAGCTCGGTTCTTTGCTTCTAAAAGGCAAGCTTACTACAAACCTTCCGTCATTATCGCGGTATGTGGTTTTTGCATAAAATTTTTCACATTTTATGTTATCTTCTGTAATTGGAGATCTAATTTTTTAAATGAATTTATATTATGTTCTTCAGAATAAATAACATTTAGCATTAAGTACATGTAATTCTTTAGGTCTTACTATATTAGGTCTTGATACAATAAATGTATTTAATTTTGTCGAATCTAAAGACTCCAAATCCCGAACTCCATAAAGTAAAAATACTTTTATTTCGTCGAATGTGAACAAAATATCTGAAGAATTACTATCATTAGTAAATTCCCGTTGTTTTCAAGTTCCGAGTCAAGTTTAAGTCACAACATATCAATTAAATTAGTATCCCAATGGGAAAAATTAATATCTTAGCTTAAAAAGCGTTCAAATAATTTGGTATCAACAAATTTTTAAACGTTGAGTAGATTCCTTAGTAGCATATGTTAGACTAAATAACCTTTTTAAAATAATTTTTGTTAAATATTCCTTAGTTTCATAACGCTTGAGTGCATTCCACAACTTTTAATAATTCTATTCCGATAGTGTAATTTGCCTTAATAATTGTTACGCTTCTTCACTTATATATCTGTATATTATCTAAAGTTTAAATTATTAATCAAAATAGACCACGTAAATAGGTTTCGTAAGCACTGTTTTAATTAACCCAATAAATGAATCTTTCGCCTGGTGCATACGAATTTTTTTTCTGAAAGTGTATGCTGATGGCCCTGCGGCCATAACAGCTTCATCGAATTCGAAGGCACTGTTCTAATTAACCCAATAAATCAATCTTTCGCTTGGTGCATACGAATTTTTTTTTGTGAAAGTGTATGCTGATGGCCCTGCGGCCTTTACAGCTTCATCGAATTCGAAGGCACTGTTCTAATTAACCCAATAAATCAATCTTTCGCTTGATGCATATAATTTTTTTTCTGAAAGTGTATGCTGATGGCCCTGCGGCCATAACAGCTTCATCGAATTCGAAGGGACTGTTCTAATTAACCCAATAAATCAATCTTCCGATTGGTGCATACGAATTTTTTTTCTGAAAGTGTATGCTGATGGCCCTGCAGCCTTTACAGCTTCATCGAATTCGAAGGTACTGTTCTAATTAACCCAATAAATCAATCTTCCGATTGGTGCATACGAATTTTTTTCTGAAAGTGTACGCAGTTGACCCTGCGGTCTTTACAGCTTCATCGAATTCAAAGGCACTGTTCTACTTAATCCAATAAATCAATCTTTCGCTTGATGCATATAATTTTTTTTCTGAAAGTGTATGCTGATGGCCCTGCGGCCATAACAGCTTCATCGAATTCGAAGGCACTGTTCTAATTAACCCAATAAATCAATCTTTCGCTTGGTGCATACGAATTTTTTTTCTGAAAGTGTATGCTGATGGCCCTGCGGCCTTTACAGCTTCATCGAATTCGAAGGCACTGTTATAATTAACCCAATAAATCAATCTTTCGCTTGATGCATATGATTTTTTTTTCTGAAAGTGTATGGTGATGGCCCTGCGGCCATAACAGCTTCATCGAATTCGAAGGCACTGTTCTAATTAACCCAATAAATCAATCTTCCGATTGGTGCATTCGAATTTTTTTTCTGAAAGTGTATGCTGATGGCCCTGCGGCGTTTACAGCTTCATCGAATTCAAAGGCACTGTTCTACTTAATCCAATGAATCAATCTTTCGCTTGATGCATATATTTTTTTTCTGAAAGTGTATGCTGATGGCCCTGCGGCCATAACAGCTTTATCGAATTCGAAGGCACTGTTCTAATTAACCCAATAAATCAATCTTTCGCTTGATGCATATAATTTTTTTCTGAAAGTGTATGCTGATGGCCCTGCGGCCATAACAGCTTCATCGAATTCGAAGGCACTGTTCTAATTAACCCAATAAATCAATCTTCCGATTGGTGCATTCGAATTTTTTTCTGAAAGTGTATGCTGATGGCCCTGCGGCGTTTACAGCTTCATCGAATTCAAAGGCACTGTTCTACTTAATCCAATGAATCAATCTTTCGCTTGATGCATATATTTTTTTTCTGAAAGTGTATGCTGATGGCCCTGCGGCCATAACAGCTTTATCGAATTCGAAGGCACTGTTCTAATTAACCCAATAAATCAATCTTTCGCTTAGTGCATGCGAATTTTTTTTCTGAAAGTGTATGCTGATGGCCCTGCGGCCTTTACAGCTTCATCGAATTCTAAGGCATTGTTCTAATTAACCCAATAAATCAATCTTTCGCTTGGTGCATACGAATTTTTTTTCTGAAAGTGTATGCTGATGGCCCTGCGGCCATAACAGCTTCATCGAATTCGAAGGCACTGTTCTAATTAACCCAATAAATCAATCTTCCGATTGGTGCATACGAATTTTTTTCTGAAAGAGTATGCTGATGGCCCTGCGGCCTTTACAGCTTCATCGAATTCGAAGGCGTTGTTCTAATTAACCCAATAAATCAATCTTTCGCTTGGTGCATACGAATTTTTTTTCTGAAAGTGTATGCTGATGGCCCTGCGGCCATAACAGCTTCATCGAATTCGAAGGCACTGTTCTAATTAACCCAATAAATCAATCTTCCGATTGGTGCATACGAATTTTTTTTCTGAAAGTGTATGCTGATGGCCCTGCAGCCTTTACAGCTTCATCGAATTCGAAGGTACTGCTCTAATTAACCCAATAAATCGATCTTTCGCTTGGTGCATACGAATTTTTTTTTCTGAAAGTGTATGCTAATGTACCTGCGGCCTTCTACTGTAGCTTCATCAAAATAGGCTCGTGAGTGAGAGCCCATGAGCTATTGAGTGCAACGATTCTGCCGTCGACGAGGCGGCGCTAAGCGCCCCCCATCCTGAGGCACTCCGACTCCAGCTTTTGGAGTGATGCTCCTCAAGCTAGGAGGCGGCTTGATGTGATTCAAGGGCCCCTCTGAAGGAGGTACGAACCTCAGCTTGAACCACTATGATAATGAGGGTCGTACTAAAAACGCCCCGTATCGCGGTTGTTAAAACTCGTATACGGGCTGTGTTTATGACCTCGCGCTCGCCGACGGGCGCGGTGTGCCCTAGTGTTCTGTACTAGTGTAATGTCCCTTTCCCAAGGAGAGGAGGGGGAATGGCTTAACCTATTCTTGAAGATAATCTCGCCATCGGGATCTAGAAGAACGTTCTTAGGACGTCTCCTAGTGGGGGCAGCATCCCTGTCTGGGGAGTAAGGACCCGCCTCCACCTCTAACGGATTTTGGGGCTCTTTGATAGAGTCGAAAATTTCATTCAAAGTTAATATATTATTTTGCATTGCCTTTTTACATCGTGGTTTCATCACATGTCATCTGTTGACAAAAAAAACTTAAATACATTCTTATATGTCATACCTTTGCATTTGAATTTAGAATATATAGTATAATTTCATGTTTGTCATACAACAATTGTACATTAATTGAATTTGGAATAAAACGATTAACATGTTGGTTATAAAAACAATTGTATTTAAATTTCGAATAACAAAATAATTGACATGTTTGTCATAAAACCACTTATACGATATTTTAAGAAAATAGTCTAAAGAGAAATTTTATACAATTTGGAAATAATATTTTGATAAAAGATCGCAAGAAAAAGGGATTTGGTACAAAACCATCCAGAGTCAGCCTCCGAAAATGCCTTGGTTTAATCAATGTCTGTTGAATAGAAAATATGTTGTATTAGCAATACGACTTCGTTCCGGACACATTCCGTGTAACAAGTTTGCTTTCATGATGAAAAAGAAACAATCTCCAAATTTCGATACATGCAAAACAATAGAAGATGTACAACACTTGCTCGCGGAATGTTTTAAAAATCATCATGAAAGGAAACTATTAGTTGCCAAAACTGATATTAAAATTTGTAACCTAGGGGAATATCAAAGCATTCTGTCTGAACCATTGTCTAATGCTGCTCAAATGGTATATAACTTAGTTAATATTTTGTGTAAATAATTTAAGAAATTGTAGTGTGTTATTTAGTTATAAGATGCAATGAGACTGACATGTTAAAAACAACCTAAGTACCTAAATTAAAAAAAGAATTAAATAAAAAAAGAAAATAGTCATTAGGGATGTCCTCCAGTTATGTGTCGGATTTGTCATGCCCAATTTTCCTCATTTTATTTCATTTCATCGTCAGAATATATCAAACAGTCGACTGACAGTTACTTAGATAATTATTTTGTTTTATAGAATAAGGGTGTCAAGCGAGCATCGACATCGACTCTTGATTCAGAATAAAAATGCAGAAACGTTGTCACCTCAAAAAACTAAGATGGAATGCCGCATTACTGGTAAAAAGGGTCTCCGCTTTTCTACACTCACAATAAGAAAAACAGTAATGCTGCTGTTTTACGTTGGCATTCAGTGAGTATGTGGTCCCACCCCGGCTGAGCCCTTCAGTCCACAAATATATATGCAGCTGCAGTGTGGCACCACCACTTAAAATATTTATTGTAATTATCTGGGTATACCTACGTGAAATAGCAGCATAACGCTAAATGTTTCATAGGGTGAATGATCGAAGGTCCTTTTTAGTGGGAAGCAAGGCATTCCATCTGAGTCCGAGGATAGATTTATGTGTCTATTAGCCACATCATCCAGTAACCTCTTCTTCTGGTAGACTGTGAGCTAGTTCTGACCCTTAGTTGTGTATATAATTATTCTTTAAAATATTATAACGAGTTTTCGGAAAGCCAAATAAATCATATAACCACCAGAAGGAAAGAAGTCGCAAAAGTGTTTTAAAGTAAGAAAATCTAATAACAACTTGAAATAGTCATTTATATTTCATTTCAGTCATTACTTTGTAGGTTTTCGTGTTGCTACATAGCCAGCCAAAATTATATTGACTCTAAAGCACGCATTTGCGCTTATCGAGGTTTAGGTAGATAGGTATATAGCCTATATTTTGGAAAAAGTCACCTCCTTAACTTTTTAAATGATGTCAATAGTCTTAAAAATTCTGAAACATAGCTCAACAATATTTTTGATTAAAATATAATGAACACTGTAGAATTAAGTAAAAGGTTACCAAATACCAACAGTAAGTTTAAAACATACGTTATGTACAATATTATTATTTTTTTAAATTACGGATCAAAAGAGCGGCTTTTTGGGCTCTGTCGGTTCCGGGAACTAGAAACCGATGTTACGTCATTGTCTACAGGTGTTGGAATATCTCACTGCATGTAATTTAGTCTGCAACTAATTATATTAATTTTTTTTTGTCATGCGAACCAGAACATAGTAATAGATGCGCTACTGTTTGGCGGCCGATGTATGTGAATACTCGTATTTTTGAGGTTAATAGCTTGATTCTTCAATGCGATGGCTCTTACCTGGTAGAGCTACACACATTATGGCTGCGGCACGATTGAGTTGGCACAACCGGAGAAGAAATACGCTCTCACAAAACCTCAGCGTCAAATAAATTACTTTAGATTGGTTTGTGGTGTTATAATTAGTGGTGAGAACCAGAGATATTTTGTTGATATTCAGTTATTTTATCTTAGTACGCAGTACGCATTTCACGTCAATATTATTTCTAAGAAAAACAGTGGAATCTACTCGTACAGGACCAACTTCTTCTAATTGAAAACGCATGTGCCTGTGCAATCCCACATCATTCAAATATTTAATTAAAGTATTGAAAGTTTCATTTATTTTGTTTTATTGCCCCTAAAAAGAGTAAAGAATTATCGCTGAACATACCTACATTAAAAAATTGGTTGATCCTGCAGGCCATCCCTGGAAATTCCCGCTAATTTCAAAAACAAAGCGCTCCAAATTTCACCAAATCATGTTGCGAAATCTCGAAGTTATGTTAAAAAAAAACGTTTTTTAAAAATTCTTTCTCCTTCGATATCTCACTAACAAATAAAGCGATTTTTATTTTCCAAACAGCATTCGACGTCACTTTTTGAGGTTAAGAGTTGATTAGTTTTTGAAATTGGTCGGTAAAGCCGTTTAAAAGTTATTCCAAAAAAACAGTTTTATGAAAGGTTTACATACTTACACACATACACACGCGCACGCACGCACGCACGCACGCACGCACACGCACATATATATACATCCATACGGACGTCCACGTGAAAGTAGTCAGAATAGCTTCCTGGGATTTAAAAACGTCGAGATCTTAAACCAATAACTTCCCTATTATTGAATATTCTCAATTTTCTTATTGGGAAGTTAAAAAAATCCACGAATTGAGAACCTCCTCATTTTTTAAGTCAGTTGAAACAAGCCTTGACATCGATACATATTTTATATAATTGAATTGGATGGACCAGATTGACTTCTAGACATGACAGAAGTCCTCCCACACATAAACTTTTTGGTGTTTTAAACGTCAATCGCCTTATCTTCAAAACGGTTGCTGGCTTTGACACGAACACAACCAACTACTAACCCTTTAATGCTTAGTTTAGCTTTTAGAAAATAAAACATCGAGGAAAATAAAGTCTGAACCGCATTGCGACTCATCTTAATATTTTTATGTAAAAAGCTTTCAACATGTTTTAAGACAACGTACATCTTTTACCTCCATGTCGCATTTGTGACGTCATAATATTTTAAAATGTTTTAAAAGCGTAACTCTGCTTTAAATGTTTTAAGCAAGCATGTTTTTATGTTATAAGGTTTTCAACATATTGGCATTCAGTGAAGTTTCTGTTCTTTCACAGTAGACAGTTTAGCTTCGAGGGCGGTGCTGAAGGTTTTTTAATAACTACAGATATATCTCGATGTCATTTGTAACTATTTCATTACAATAATTAATTCAAACCAACTACTAATTAAGTACAAAACTAATTTCTTTGACCATTACATTACCACGTTGGGGACCATAATATTATAAGTCAAAATGCAACGGCTTTTAAAAGGTTGTCAATACAAGTCTGGTTACTAAAAGTATGCCATTGCTATGCTTTTTTTCTTTCTATCTTTCCTATATACACAACTTCGACTACAAATAATTAAAAACTAAATTATAAAGTTCTCTCTACGTACTAATTGTAGACATGATAGATAAAACTACGCAGAGATTCAACAGCCCGACAAATACTGGGTTGTGATCTCTTGACTAACATACGCATTTTAAGTACTGTGAAATTTTCCACGAGTGCTTAGTCTCTAAGCTACCACGGCTCAAAGATTTATTTTAGAGATTACAATTATTTTAGATAAATAGAATATTTTAAAGTGTCCATCAACCAACGGTATAACATACTTCGTGTCATGAAGACCATATTATTATATTGTATTTTATTTAAACTAATATTTCTTACGTTTCGTGTGCTCATCAATATCAACAGTGACGGTCTCTCTCCGAAAATATTATAGTGTTATTTAGTTACTATTATATGGCTGATGATTATACTTAAGCCCTGGAGCCTCGGTGTCGAAAAAAAACATCACGACGACACCAGCACGTTTGAAAATGTATAAATATTTCGAGACCATGTGACGATTGTTAGGTCGGAATTCGACAACCTATTTTCTCCGATGTCAGTGCTGTTAATTATTTCGCTGTCACAGTCTAACACTAAGAGTATCAGACAAATAAATTAACGATACCAGAAGCTATTGGGTGAGATTTATTTTTTAGATTTTGATGTCAGTTTTTACTTTTTAAGTAAATAAAAGTTTAACTTTTTACCCTACTAAGTTATCTTATAATGGTGGAATATCACAATTATGAGGTAACAATTAGATTGTAATGTTAACAGTAACATTAAATTTTATTTCGCTATTTTCCAACTCTTTGGAATATAATATTTTCTTTAAATTTAAATAAATACAAATTCTACAAATTTAAATTTGAAATCATGATGTTTATTCAAATTTATATGGGATCATCGCTGAAGCATAAATATTTTTTTTTCATGAATACGGTGTAAATATAAAAAAACATACACGCAAATATAATATTCGATACCGAGTCCAGTTTTACAGAACCTCCTCGGTTTTTTTTTTCAAAACTTTATTTTGTAATGCTAGCAGTGCAATCAACATTACTAATATTCTATTTTACCACTCCTGGTAACTTCAAAATGCTTGTGTCAGTATGTTTCACGACAGTAGTCGAATGGCGGATTCAAACCCACGACGTTTTGAAAGAGTCGCTGTTATAGGATACGAGAAAAGTTTCAAAGATTCCTAAATAAAGTATGCGACCTCATCGACATCATCATTACAGCTACCTATCAAAAGACCACAACTAGACTACTTCACGTCCATGTTTAAGAAACTTTAACCCCCAACGGCTGTACTAAGTAACATAATAAATATATTATAAATATATACTCTATCTGTATAAATACCGTATAGAAAAAAATTTAAGTGACCATTCTGTCAAACATATAAAATCCATTGGTAATGTATATTATGTATGAGGTATCACACTCAGCGATTTTATTTGTTCTAGAGATGGAAATCGTGCCCGAGGGGAAAAACTTCCGATTGGTGACAGAAGACGAGCTCCCAGCGTTGGCCGATTTCTTAGTGCAGTATATGCCTGAATCTCTAAAGGTAACTTAGCCACACTATATTATGTAACCACTTCGTATATACTTTTTTATTAGCCACGTCTTGAGACGTGAAGCAAAGAGAAATAAAAATTAAGAAGAAAAACAACAACTAAATCTTATGCCGTAGATGTCATGAACTTAGAAGTGTCCATTAAGGGAAAATACTAATAAGATCTTAATTCACTGGCAGAGATATTAAACGTGGAGTTTCCAACGTACTTGAAGAAGAAAGCAATAATAATAATTTTTAACAATATTACATAATAATATACAATATTTATTACAATAAAAAAGAACTGAAAGCCAAAATTTTCATACTGTCCAGTTGAGGAAAAAGCAACTCAGAGTCAACGCAACTCAGTTTTGTCCCAAAACTTTTTTTTTTTTGCTTCTGAATATCTACAAATGTTCCTCACAGCGTGTTACTCAGTATTAAACTTAATAAACGGTCTTTAGTATATCAAATTTATATAATGTATAAATTTAAACAAAAAAAATTATTACAGTTATTACCAGTGGTATCTTAATTTTTTTTCTTTCCCAGTTTCAGCAGACGATTCAAACATATCTAAACAACAAGGTTTGGGACTTCCATTTTTATGTAGCAAAGAATTGGCCCGAAGATCCAATTTGTCTGCATTTTCCTGGGTGTACAAGTACGGTAAGAAACCTTTACAACGCCATTATATTTACGACTTTGCCTTAATGTTTAGTAAAGGATATTTTAAAATACACTTATTTCATTCCAAGTTCAATATCATCACCATTTTCACGGATGCCAACAACTTCCTGAGCCGTGGTAAGAGCCGTGGTAGCTCAGAGCCGTGGTAACGCTCGCTGTAAATTTCACAGTACGCGAGCAAACCGGGTTCGATCACAAATTGTTAATTGCAATTTTAAGTGCTGATTTACCACGTGCTCGGCGGTGAAGGAAAACATCGTGAGGAAACCCGCATGCCCGAGAAATAAGAAAAAAAATTCGAAGACATGTGAAGTTCGCCAACACATATTGGGGCAGCGCGGCGGACACTTCCATGCCCTAAAACCCTCTCAAAAATGAGGGGAGGCCTGTGCCCAGCAGTGGGACGTATGTAGGCTGTAACTTTACTTTACAACAACTTCCTAATACTATAACAATTTTCCGACACTACAAATCGTACTGTGTAGCAGTAAGCCTTGTGTGTGAGACGTAAGCACTGAGACAATTTCTCGTTCTAAACTTCTCTGGTCTGGGTTACTTACACATCATAATATTTAGTTCCGAAAACACCCGATTTCTCAATAACCAATCACAGCGTGAGGACTTTGCGCCCTCATTAGCTGCCGGCATGCTTCAATAAGCTATCTTTCTCGCACCTATAATAGAAACTATATTCATTTGTAAAATTCACATCTGGGAATTGTTACAGCCGCCAAATTTGTCTGGCTATTTGCAGGTATTATTAAAATTACTCAGTAAATACGTGATTTTTTGAGATTGTCAATAGTATATTTATTGGATATTTTAATAACATATTTTGGAGAAGTATGATACTGTGATGAATACTTTATAACTAACAAAAAAACGGATCTATTTTTAAATTAAATGAAAGCTAAATTAAAAGAGATAAAAGAAAAATCAAGTTGCCAAAAGAAATTTTTATTATTTTTTTTTTTTTTTGCAAATGTTATATGCTGCACAGTAACGAAACAACCGCAAACGCTTTCCCAGACTCGCGGGACTGGGTTCACCAATTGACGAAATTATATTTTTTCGCCAGCTCTTAGACTATAACAGGTTTTTAGGCATTACATCTGAATCCATAGATGTGACTACGCGCTGACTGAAGCCTTCTTTATATACTATGGTTGCAGGTATCAATGGATTGCAGTGGCCACTTACTGAATGGTGGATTTTACAGCATATAAGAATGGCTTAATAATATATTTTACGGAGATTTTAAAGAAAATTTACTAGTGATTTCGTGAGGCGCCAATGAAATTGACGCATGTTTACTTTTTTCTACTATACCATGACACCTGACTGATTAAATACGCGTTAATGTATATCCTTCGATCTTTTTTCCTATTCTTCTGATCAAGTCTTATTTTGTGCAAATTGGTGAAAACGTTTGGTATTTCTGTGATGTTTTAATATTTAACTCTCAGATTTTGTCCTATTTTAGACAGGTTTTATTCCAAAAACCTAAGTTTAAGTTAAAGGGGTTTCCCTTCAAATTTACTTCAACCGCCAAAAAATCATGCACAGTCTTGACCTGATATTTTTCTAACGTGTCTAGTGATGTAAAATATCATAAAATTGCATATTTTTGCTTATTTCGTATCGCTTAATTGAATTTTCATATAAACCCAGGAAAAAATGTAATATTACTATGATGCATTCTCAATAGACTTTTGGAGACAGGACGTGTTTTACAATGCATCTAAGGCCTAGAAGCCATGTCAAAATATATAAAAAACGTGTTTTACACGTTCCGTTTCAGACTACGAAAAACTTGTTCATTCGCCATGTGGTTTATGAATGTTCAAAATAACCAATTGCTTTTTTTTAAACTTATTAATTTATGACTAGATACGATTTTTTATGATTTTACACTATGGTGTGGAAAGAAAAATAAGTGTACAGACCTTATCTGACAGTTGTCCTCAAAAACTTATTTACTTAATAGCATTTTTTCTGGCCTTATGAAAAGATAATAAGTTATTATGTTTTATATACAATAGTTGCTTTTATACAACACTAGTTGTAGGTAGACGACCTGTCAAAGGTATCAAGTGACAGGTCAATCAATGTGTGGAAAGTGGGCATGATTATTTATGTTGTTATTTTAATTTCAGATGGGATTAAGTGTTTTCTATGTATTATATGTATTTAACGTGGTAGAGCCATGCTGCAGTTATATTAGTAGTATAGTTGTAGCACGAATGGGTCGGCTCGACCGGGGAAGGACCACGCTCTCACAGAATACCAGCGTGAAATAGTAGCTTAATGCTGCTGTATTTCGTATGGTGAGTGTAGAGAACCGGAGACCCTTTTTACTGGAAACGAGGCATTCCATCTCAGTCCTCACGGGTGACAACGCATCTGCATTTTTATTTTTAATGGAGGATAGATGTAGATGTCTATGGGCCGCAGCAACCACTTACCATCAGGTGGACTGTGTGCTCGTTTGTCACCCTATTCTATAAAAAAAAATTACTTATAATTGCGTATCCCGTGTTGTACTTGTATGCCATACAACAGTAAAAAAAATGCCATTACCTCAAAGGTTTTTAGATTGCTTAAAAAGTTTTCTGTTTCCGCAATATAACGAAATCCGCAAAGTAAATGGCCTCCCTTAAATATGGAACTTTTTCAACGGTACTTGAATTTTTGCTATTTTATAGACACGTTTCTTGGGAGGTGGCTCCGACGAGATCTACTCGTTTGGAGTGTTTCATTAAAACTATTTCAATAAAACGTAAGAGAAAAAAGGTTTTAATTCTTGTCTTTTATAGCAATTGCGGTTTTTTCTTTTCTCTTTTCTTTTTTTAATTCCTTGTTTGCTCTTTTTTTAATTCCTCGTTAAAAAGTAATTGTTAAATTAAATACAAAATATAAACGTAATATGTTTCCACGAGCCCTTTTTAAATTTACTGTAAATTTATTATCATCAGTGATCATCAATCATCTGTGCAGGATTAGAGTGAACGAGTGTGCGAGCAAGCCCAGGTCTATTCCCATACTCCCATAGTCCGACGGAACACAATCCGACATGACCAGAAAGAGAATAGACGTAGAGCCATTGACTTTACGTGCTTTCCGTTGCACGGGGTTCAAACACCAACTTCGTAACTTTGGGCTGCTACCGCGAATTCCTTGATGAAAAAACCCATAACTGATTTGTCCCGAACCGGGATAAGAACCCAAGGCTACAAGTTTAACAGTCGATAGTTAAGTTACAGCCTATACACGTCCCACTGCTGGGCATAGGTCTCCTGTCATATATGAGAGATTTTTTTCCAAAATGCGTGATGGCAAACTTCACACTTCTTCGATTTTTTTCTTTCTTATTTGTCAGACATTCAAGTTTCCTCGGGATATTTTCCTTCATTACCGAGCATGTGGTAAATCAGCACTTAAAATTGCAATTAACAATTTCATTGTGCCGGCGGGGATCAACAGTCGTGCTTACGAACATAGACCTTTTTTATAGAAGAGGGGGCAAACGAGCACACGATTCACCTGATGTTAAGTGACTACCGCCGCCTATGAACGTCCGCAACACCAGAGGAATTGCAGGTGCGTTGCCGGCCCTTTAGAAAGGAGTAAGCTCTTTTCTTGAAGATCCCCAAGTCGTATCGGTCCGGAAAATCACCGGTGGTAAACTATTCCACAGAGAGGTCGTACGCGGAAGAAAACTCCCAGTGAAACGTTACAGTGGTGGACCGCCAAGCATCTAGATGGTGTGGATGGTAACGGGAGGTTTGCCGCGTAGTGCGTTCATGAAATTTGGCAGCTGGGATTAATCCGAACAATTCCTCAGAGCACACCCCGTGATAGATGCGATAAAATACGCAAAGAGATGCAACATCTCTTCGCAGCGCCAGTGAATCGAGCCGATCGGAAAGCACTCGGTCGTCGACGATACGAGCCGCTCTGCGCTGGATGCGGTCAAGTGGAAGGAGTGGTCTTGTTGCTTAGCTTTCTCCGACCGTTATTGTCTTGAGGGAAACTGATGAAAGTAAAATATTGATGTTTAATACATGTAATCAATTAAAATTCAGTTCAAATGAGCAAACTTTTTCAATAAAAGAAATTGATGAAGTAACTCGTTAACCGTGAAAGGGTTCACAAAGCAATCGCAAAGCAAGCGAAAAACCTCCTCGGGCAAGCTTTGAATATTTAACAAACACATTGTATGCCCACAGTTGTTCTCACAGTGCATATCATAATTATTTAAAATCGAATAGAAAGGTGCTTTCGCTGTGAATCATGCATAAATAATATGACCTATTTTACCTCCGTAATATTGAAATAACTGACTGATGAGAAATATATATGTCGTAATCTCCCGAACGTTGCCCGGCTAAGTTGAATCATCAATTGACCTCTCGGTCGGAAGTTCAACTTACCTATTCGGACTATTTGTGACAACTTCGACAACTAACAACTTCGAGCGTATTGCTACCGACAACTAACGGTACAGGTGTGACATGACCGTTACGCAACAAAGGTCATGTTTAGTAGCCGTGTAACGCACTCGCGTAAATATAAAATAGAAAAGTAGTAGTTTAGGGTATAGATTAAAAACGAGCTCGATCCTTCCAACAAATATTTAAAAGAAAACATAGTGAGGAAGCCTGCATGTCTGACAAAACCGCATCGGGGTAGCGTGATGAACTCTATCCTGCTTCAAAACACCAAAAAGAGAGGAGAAGGCCTGTGCCGGGATGATTTTGAAGCTGAAGCTCAGAGATTAGGTCAGTTAAGGTCAGACAAGCTATACTGCAATTTTACCAATGAACAAAAGGCTGCAGCTTGAAAATTCTAAAATTAATTTGAAATGTCAAAAAGATAAAAACCTTTAAACAATCGTTGGAGAGCGGAAAGGAAAGTACCGGTATATATTTTGTGATATTGATAAATAAATTCGGAAATTCAATATCGGAATCGTCGAATAAAATAAGTCAAAATTATTTAAATTGTCAAAAAATATGAGTCGTACATTTTTTGAAAAAAAAAATTGTCTATTGTGTGTTTTCTTGTCATGTGATTGCAGTCTGAAAAAAATATAGTCAGCTAGGGAAAGTTTTTGTTTAAAGTATTATGAACTAGCTGTTACCCGCGGCTTCGCCCGCATGGTCACTGGGAAATGAACTATCCATTGCTTTTTGAATTGAAAGTAAACTGAGTTTTAAAATTTGTCAGAGATGCAGCCATTAAAAGGAAACTGAGCAAAATTGATTCGTCAGCCTATTTAAATGTTTTGAATTGCAGCGTATAGGAAAGCATGAAAATAGCCTGTTTATTCCAAATGGAAATGGGATATTTTTTTAATTAAAGGAGCGTAATTATCTGTCAGGGATGCAGACTTTTGAAAAGAAACTGAGCTAAATTGATTCGTCAGAGATGCAGTTTTCTGAATTGAAAGGAAACTGAGCCAAATAAAAGATCCGTCAGAGATGCAGCCTTTTGATTTGAAAGGAAACTGAGCTTAATAGGTCCGTCAGAGGTGCAGCATTTGGAATTGAAAAGAAACTGAGCTAAATAGGAAATTTTGAATTGAAAGGGAAGATCTGTGGGAATTCTGATTAATTGATTGTGGGAATTTAGGAAAAAAACTAACTGAACGCTATTTTATGACGCTACTGTACACAATGTTATATGTTTTTCCATTCGGGGAAAGAATGTGGAGATTCTGGGCATTTGACACACGCGAACATGCTACATACAGCTGACCATGAGACAAGCACGGTTTTTCTAAGTTGACCCCCGCTACCTGTAACGTTTGCCCTTGCGCTTTATTAATTGTCATTGCAAAACTGAGCTTAATAGGGAACTGCAACCTTTTGAATTGAAAAGGAAGATCTGTGGGAATTATAGGGTTTCGTGGTATAATAAAATTTTCACCTTTTCCTACGCCTGTGTGTACAGCCGTGGTAGCTCAGTGGTTAACGTTCGCTGTAAATATAACAGAAGGCGAGTAACCCGGGTTCGATCCCCGCCAGCACCAATGAAATTGTTAATTGCAATTTTAAGTGCTGATTTACCACGTGCTCGGCGGTGAAGGAAAACATCGTGAGGAAACCTGCATGTCTGAGGAATAAGAAAAAAAAATATTTCGAAGACATGTGAAGTTCGTCAACACGCATTTGGGCAGCGCGGCGGACACTTCCTTGCCCTAAACCCTCTCAGAAATGAGGGGAAGCCTGAGCCCAGCAGTGGGACGTATATAGGATGTAACTTTACTTTACTTTACTACGCCTGTCAAAATTGTAGCACCAATTATGTTCCGTCCAAGATGTGTCACACGCAGCCTTGTCCCGTTACATAACCGAGGAGCATCTAAATTTCGCATTAGCATAACTGGGACGCCTAATTTTATTTGAAGCTTATGTGAGGGCACACCTGACAACTCTAGAGAATTTAGAAACTCTACGGGATATGAAGTGCTCTGTTCTGTGTCCATGACTGTGTCTACTGACAAATACTCTGTTATTTCTCCTGCTACTTCGCTTAATATATCTGAATTTATTTTGTTAACGCTCTCATTTTTTGGTGCAAGAATCGCCCTTTCACATAACATTTGTCTTCATGCATGTTTTTCGCTAAATCTGAATAAACGCTCGCAATTAATTCGGAACGACTCTGTACTAAATTACAAAAATCTCGTAAATTTAACGCAGCCCTCAGCATCCGTTTCCATCCGCCCATCGCCAATTTTAATAGTGTGTCAGCATAGTTTCCAGCATTGATATCGTTATACAAATGCTCTCTCATATTCTAGTTAAACTGAATTTTGTCACCTTGTTCCATAAAATAGACGACTTGAGGCATGCTTTAATTTCATCTGCAGGTGTGTCCTTTTGAATGACAGGTAAAGTTTAGCGAAAGTCACCAGCTTGTAAAACCACCATTCCTCCCATTACATCGGTATTGCTGCGCAAATCCTGGAGTGTTCGATTTAGTGCTTCTACAGCTTTTTTATGCGACATTGTACTTTCGTCCCACACTAAAAGTTTACATTGTCGTAGCATTATAGCTCGTGCATTATTTTTGCTAAAGTTGAAGATCGGCGATTCTTTCTGGGCTGGATTTAGAGGGAGTTTTAACAGAATGTGCAGTGTGGCCCCCGCTTAGCAGCGTGGCGGCTATACTAGAGGAAGCTACGGCCACAGCAATGTTTTTATCTTTCCGTACTTGCGCTAATAATAAATTTAACAAAAATATCTTCCCAGTTCCTCCAGGGGCATCTAGAAAGAAAAGTGCACCATTTCCAGATTCAATTTGTCCTAATACTTTGTCAAAAACTCGTTTTTGTTCGGGAAGCAAGCGGGGTACAAATTCGGAAATAATTCACATATAATTTCACCACTTAGTTCATTTTCGGTTGTTCGCTGAGGGCTTATCATTCCAAAGTCGCTTAATTTTTTGCCTACCATTCCCATTACTTTATATTCAATTTTTCCAAGTGCTTCATTATAAATGTGTTCATTGTATGTCATGTTCGCATGTCTCTGCTGTTACCTTCGCAAAATATCTTCCGCCATGTACTCTTTATATTTGTCTCACAATTCATGTGCATTAGATAGCCCGCAAGATGATATGAGAGTTGCATAAAGATCCCTAATTTTGGCTGGTGACTGGCACTGCACAGCTTCCTCCATGGTTTTATCCCAGTGATTATCGTTTTCTAAAAGATGCAGAGCTTCACATGCTTCTCTATAAGTTGCGCATTCCTGACCGTTGACAGTTTTAAGGTCTTTATATCCTGTAGGACCCCGAACATGGTGCAGCAGCAATCGTAAACAGAAACAGCAGCAATCGTAAACAGAAACATTCAAAATTAGTTACATGGCCGGTATATACACGACCAAGGGCTTCTGATGACTTTACACGGGGCCAATTTGCAACAGGCGCGTCTTGAATACGGCGTTAAAACTCCTTCCTAGATGTGTTCCAAGTATAATAGCGGGGGACTTCAGAATATAACAACGTTTTTGCAAAGGGGTGGGTTTGACAAAGTTGAAAGAAGGCTGTTAGTGTAGTTTTAGGCGGTGATGCAATTCTTTCGTGGAACTTTCTTTCGGTGAAATATATACGCTCTCCATTTTCTAAGTACACAGCAAGGTGAGTAACTGTTGGGTGCCTTTCGTGTAAAGCGAAGCCAAGGAGACGCCACGCTGCCTCGTTACTGCTGACATAACGCCCTGCTTGAAAGGTCTGTACTTCATTAACGAGATTTGCCTCACCTTCACTCCTGAGATTAAATATTGCTTAGTCGCTTCCCTTATTTATGTCCTTACAGATATACTTGATTGCGCGGACAGAGCTACATGCTTCTACATTTGTGGGCATTAAACATTTTACATAGAATGGGCAAATACGGGACAATCCAGCTGTTATCTAAGGTTTCGAACGCTCCAGAGTGAGATTTGATTGTAACTTTCTTACCACCATCTTCGGGAGCTCTGCGTCTGTATAAAGGGTAGGCATTGTCATTGTGCACTGTCTCTTTTAATAGCTGTTTAGGGAATTTCTTTGTACATTTTCCTTCTTTCATACATGGCGATATTGAATTTCGTGCTCCACATGGACCGTGAATCATCTATCGGACGATGGTATCATACAATTCTTTATCTTGCTCAGGATCCGGAATGTCGGCGCTTATTATGTCGTCTATTTGGCTGGGCAGCAACTTCTCGTTAAGCCATATTAGAATGTGGGAATGCGGTAATCCTCTTTTTTTGCCATTCAATTGAATACATGAAGCACTGCACCTCTCCGAAAATTTTCCCTTCATTAATTACATACATTAATTTTTGTACTGTTAATCTAAATACTCTAGCAACTAAATCGTGTCTGTCAGTTCTTTTTTTGGCCCGGCGTTAGCTCCTCGGTTATTTCTTTCCATGTGAGATTGCAAGTAAAAGTAACAAAAAGATCAGATCTTCCGTAAGTTCGTGCATAGGTGAATGCGTCTTGTGTGTACTCATGTAGGTAGCGGGGACTGTTAACGAATGATGAGGGCAGAATTACCATTTTACCTAAATTTCCTAAGTTTACAATGGCGTCGCTAGAAACTGCATCTTGTAAATGTATATAATTCTCAACGCACAGCTTTTTTGATTTAAAGATATATAACGGAGACGTTCACTTTCTACCTTCACATACATGTCTACAAAAAATTGATGAAATAATTGTCTACACCGGGCTAAGAGTTTAAAATCATTTTCTCGCAACATCATACGATACGCATAAAAATCCATACATGATACTTTTTTGTTTGGAGTAGGCTCCTTTGTGACCGGGTGAATGAGTGGAATTTGAAAATGATAACCCTCTTGTCCTTTGCAATAAATCAATGGGTATTGCAGAGCGTCATAAAACTTGTGTGTATCGGCTTCCCGTTACAACGTATCATCACGTGCTCGCAAGACAATGTCTCTCGAAGAAAATTGATCACCTCTGATTACGGCTGCTATTTCGTTTATCAAAGGTGCATTGTAGCGCCTTTCATGGTGTCCTCGAGGGATCCGATCTGCGTGAATGACGACTTTATAATCATCTTCAGGTAGGTTTTTTAAAGCAGTTTTAAATGTTTTGACTAAAATGTTACGTTCATGCAAGAATCTTTGAATTTTGAACACTGTGTTTCTCTCAACTCCCTGGATAAATTGGCAGCAACGGTCTACCTCAATATCTTCGTCACTTATAAAATATACTTGTAAAAATTTATGCTGTTCGTTTTCAGCTGGAAAAAGTGAACCTATTCAATGATAAATTTGCCCTTGCACCGTAAATGTAGGCGAAAATCCCGGCATTATTATTTCCCGGTCAACTCCGAAGGACGTCATTTGAAAGCATGAGTTATATTTCCGGATCCTGTTTAAAAAAGGGCCGTGACTCATTAGCATCATATAAAAAGAGAGTTTTCAAAGGTTCTTCTGGTTCCCCAAGTAACGGAAGAGACACTTGCCATTGGAACAGCACATGCCTGCGGTCTCATCTTTCCATTTTAAAGCGCTGCAAAATCGACAAACCTTGTCCATAAGTCCGATAACAACTAACCTGTGATTTTTATAATCAATCAACGGATTATAATTGAATGCTGCGTCATTAAAAACCGACCAATTGTTTCTTTGAAAATTTTGTCGAAGTTCAGCTTGGAGCATTTGCATCTCTTCGCCTCTGTGTCTGTTCTGGTGTTTCAGATGCCCTTATAGTAGATTGACGTTCAGCTTGTTCAATTAGTCTGTGTTGAGTTTTATGAGGTGTTTCCGCGGCTCTTAAGGCGGCCTGACGTTCCGCTTGTTCGAATAGCCTTTGCTGACTTTGAGCAGGTGTTTCAGTAGCTCTTAAAGTAGATTGACGCTCTGCCTGTTCAAGATGCCTTTGCTGACTTTGAGCAGGTGTTTCAGTAGCTCTTAAAGTAGCTTGACGCTCTGCCTGCTCAAGACGCCTTAGCTGACTTTGAAAAGGTGTTTCAGAAGCTCTTAAAGTAGCTTGACGCTCTTCCTGTTCAAGACACCTTTCCTGAGTTTGATAAGGTGTTTAGGAAGCTCTTAAAACAGCCTGACGCTCTATCTGTTCAAGACGCCTTTGCTGACGTTGAGAAGGTGTCTCAGATGCTATAAAAGTAGCCTGACGCTCTGCTTGTTCTTGCCTTCTCAGTTCAGCATCTTCTAAAGATTCTAGTGATTGAGCTAATCTTTTCGCTTGTCTTTGAGAAGATACTCTTGAAAGGCTGGACTTACGTTTGCCAGGCATTATAAAGTAACAAAAAACCTATTTATAAAAAAAACGTTACAATGCCTAAAAGGAATTAAATTTCCTTTTAAATATTTTTTAAAAGCAAATCTAAAATATCCAAAAGGAATAAATATTTCTTTTAAATATTTTATTAAATCAAAACAACGAAACCAATTCAAGACACAACACGAATCCGAAAACGATAGCCAAAAACAATCGAATCAACTTAAACCAAATCACAAAACAAATTGCATAAAACCGAAATCGAAAGCAGTAGTCAATATAAATATAACCAACGAAAAAAGAAGTAAGTGTATAGGTACCGTATACACTATGTATACTATTAATATTCCTTTGAAATATTGTTAAACAACCTAAAACAACGAAAACCAATTCACGATTCTAAATAAACAAAATCCAAAATAAAAGTCAGAGTGTAAATATGTTTAAAGGAATACCAACCAAATCAACAAAACCGATCCAAGAAAATACACAAATGCGAAAATGAAAGCCAATATAAATCTATTCAACCTTAACCAAATCACAAAGCAAATAACAAACAACCGAAATCGAAAGCAGGTAGTCGAATAAGCTACGAAATAGAAACAATTTAAGCGTATAGGTACCCTATGCACTATAAGTTAACGTGCGGCTCAACGGCGGGAGTTAAGTACATGTCACCAAACATTTCGTTACCGAGTTTTAAAAACCTTGTTACGACATCTAGCGGAATCAATTTAAACTATGTATACGTTAGTTAATAAGAACTCTCAAAAATATTTTTCTTACAATTTTGCACAATTTTTCTTATTGTAATACCGATTCATTCATAACCACATATAAGAACTGTATTCATTTCCGTTCAATAAATATAACTAAAGCTTATTAATAAAGCTTACTAAGAACTGTTTCTACCACAGTTAAGTAATAGTTAAGGGTGAAAGCGTGACAAGTGGTGATAGTATTTCTGATCCATACTTATAATCACGTCTGTAATCCTTGCGGGGTAGGCAGAGCATCAACGGATTACTTAACATCGTCTGCGAGGTTACCGCCTATTCAGTGAATTACAATGCACCAAAACGTTTGAAGAAATTCAGCTGGTGAATTTTATGTTTTTTATCGCTCTCTTTCCGGTCCTGCGTGGAAAAATACAGATCCATACATTTTTTATCTTAATTTTGGTAAAAGACGTAATAATCCAGATATTCTGACCTTCTGTGTTCGTCCATCGTACCGTCGCGTCGTCCGTCTTGTAGAATCACGGTGGCGCCACCTAGCTGAATTTAATTTTGCAACATATTCGATTTTCCCATGGGAATAAAATGTTTTTCCGCTGAAAAAAGCCAATGTCACTCTACAGCCACCGAACTATCCCCATACCAAAATTCGTGCCATGCCGACGCTCTGTTGCGACGTGAAAGAAGGACAAACTTTTGCAACATATTCTATTTTCCCATGGGAATGACATGTTTTTCCGCGGAAAAAGTAACCTATGTCGCTCTACAGCCACCGAACTATCCCCATACAAAAAATCATGCCATGCCGACGCTCTGTTGTGTCGTGAAAGAAGGACAAATAAACAAACAAATACACTTTCGCATTTCTAATATAAAAAAACTAGTATGGATAATTCTAAATGTTTAAAAACTTTTAATTTAAAAAAAAATAGATCGTGTAGTTTTCATAAAACTTAGGCTTAAACTATTAGATTGTAGTCTGAAGATATTAAAGTAGCAATAAGACAGAAAAAAGTATTATATACAAAATTATTAACAATTCTATCAGCGAAATTTCGAAATCAACAAACAAAATTACTTTGACGCGGAAATCGAGCTGGGCCCGAATGTGTGTCTTTGTTTAACCAAATTAAATAAATAATTGATGAAATCTCTGAATATTTGCGGAAATAAATACTTTGACCTGAAAATCGAGCTGGATCAGGGTGCGAATGTGTGTCTTAGATGCAATAGAAACACATAACGAGCAGTCCTCGATGACAACTCGGAGTGACCCACTTCACTTAATTTCATTTCACTCATAAACTCCTTCATCGAGTAAATTGGACAAGGAGATAAGCCGTATACTGCAAGCTTACCCAAAAGGTTAGCATGTCAAGCCTTGTCAGGGGCCTTTGAGACATCAACGGAAACAGCAAGTGCTTCTCACGGGCTTCGCGCTATATGTGGCTAGCATACGCTAGAAAGTCCCCAGTTGACCTATTTTGGCGAAACTCGCACTGGAGGTTGTTGAAGAGGCCAAACCTATAAGAAACTGGGTTAGTTTGCTAATTAAGAACAAAGCGGCGCTGATCCTAGATCTAGAAATATATATCCTCGTTTCTAGACATTTGCGGAGGAGGATTTTTTGACTTTTTTAATACTTTAAAAAGACACGCAAAACTGATTAGCTTATAAAATTTCTGTATTTGATATTTGTATTTCACTTTATATTTAAATTTGTTTAATAGTTTTCTTACCGCATTTCGTAACAAAAGGTATAAAAACCGTGTATCGAGTGGTTTAGGTCAATATGTCTGAAATATATATCTCATAACGACTTTGGCAAACACCCAGAAAGTTCTTCTAGACTACCTACTTAACTTTCTACACAATTTTCGTTTTTCTTTTTTCATTACGTCCATATACTACTTCTAAAGTTATATCACGATTTTGTGATTGAAATATTCGAACTAAAAATATTCGGAATCTAAAAAAATACAAATTTCCCATTATTATTTATCTATGGTTATACTCGCAACCGATGAAAGTAAATATATCCAAGTGAAATGGATTTTAGAACCGTGAAAGTCTTTACATAAGTCATTATTTTCATAAATTTTGTTATTTTAAAGTGGGATAGTAAAAGCAAAAAACTCTTAGGCATAATTTGGACATACAGACACACAAATGCGCTGGTGCACACCTATCTGCAAGTTCACGCGCAAGCACATACGCATACACTCACGCACTTTATGTAAGTAGGTATCTACAGGCGTGAGGCCGCCAAAAAGTTACTTCTCGAACACCGACACTATGCCATAAATCGACTGTACAAATACAAGGGTCATAATTTGAAAGAAAGAAAGATTTATTGCAGCACGCCACAAACATCAGTAGGCACTTAAATTTTGACACATCAATTATAAACATTATAACAAACAAAAACAAAAATAGGAAACAAAACAACAATTTGACGGATAAAACAATTTAAAAGTATTAATACTTATAGATTATAATTAAAAAAAAAATAGAAAGACAAAAAAAATCGTTTCTCATATTGTACGAGTATGTTGTGGCGCGTCATACAAACGGACCTCACTCAGGTTATGCTGTCGCCGGAGCAACAGCGCTGGTTTTCAGTGGGCCCGAACGGATAGTAACGTACGGACGTCCGCCAGTGATACATAATAATATTCTAAAACCAATCTGTCTAACTATGCTGAAATTATTGATTTCAAACCAAACAAAGGTATGTACATGTGCTTATTATACATGCACTTTATTTTTATTTTCAAAAATTTTGTTACCAGTGTACCAATTTCAATTTTTATTATTTTAACTAGCTGTTACCCGCGGCTTCGCCCGCATTGTCACTGGGAAATGAACTATCCATTGCTTTTTTGAATTGAAAGAAAACTGAGTTTTAAAATTTGTCAGAGATGCAGCCATTAAAAGGAAACTGAGCAAAATTGATTCGTTAGCCTATTTAAATGTTTTAAATTGCAGCGTATAGGAAAGCATGAAAATAGCCTGTTTATTCCAAATGGAAATGGGATATTTTTTTAATTAAAGGAAACTGAGCATAATTATCCGTCAGGAATGCAGACTTTTGAAAAGAAACTGAGCTAAATTGATTCGTCAGAGATGCAGTTTTCTGAATTGAAAGGAAACTGAGCCAAATAAAAGATCCGTCAGAGATGCAGCCTTTTGAGTTGAAAGGAAACTAAGCTTAATAGGTCCGTCAGAGGTGCAGCATTTGGAATTGAAAAGAAACTGAACTAAATAGGAAATTTTGAATTGAAAGGGAAGATCTGTGGGAATTCTGATTAATTGATTGTGGGAATTTTGGAAAAAAAAAAACTAACTGAACGCTATTTTAAGACGCTACTGTACACATTGTTATATGTTTTTTCATTCGGGAAAGAATGTGGAGATTCTGGGCATATGACACACGCGAACATGCTACATAAAACAGACCATGAGAGAAGCACGGTTTTTCTAAGTTAACCCCCGCTACCTGTAACGTTTGCCCTTACGCTTTATTATTTGTCATTGCAAAACTGAGCTTAATAGGGAACTGCAACCTTTTGAATTGAAAAGGAAGATCTGTGGGAATTATAGGGATCCGTGGTTTAATAACATTTTCACATTTTCCTACGCCTGTCAAAATTGTAGCACCAATTATGTTCCGTCCAAGATGTGTCACACGCAGCCTTGTCCCGTTACATAACCGAGGAGTATCTAAATTTCGCATTAGCATAACTGGGACGCCTAATTTTAATTGAAGCTTATATGAGGGCACACCTGACAACTCTAGAGAATTTAGAAACTCTACGGGATATGAAGTGCTCTGTTCTGTGTCCATGTCTGTGTCTACTGACAAATACTCTGTTATTTCTCCTGCTACTTCGCTTAATATATCTGAATTTATTTTGTTAACGCTCTCATTTTTTGGTGCAAGAATCGCCCTTTCACATAACCATTTGTCTTGATGCATGTTGTTCGTTAAATCTGAATAAAAGCTCGCAATTAATTCGGGATGACTATGTACTAATTTACAAAAATCTCTCGTCAATTTAATGCAGCCCTCAGCATCCGTTTCCAACCGCCCATCGCCAATTTTGTGTAAATAGTGTGTCAGCATAGTTTCCAGCATTGATATCATTATACAAATGCACTCTCATATTCTAATTAAACTGAATTTTGTCACCTTGTTCCATAAAATAGACGACTTGAGGCATTCTTTAATTTCATCTGCAGGTGTGGCCTTTTGAATGACAGGTAAAGTTTTGCGAAAGTCACCAGCCAGTAAAACCACCATTCCTCCCATTACATCGGTATTGCTGTGCAAATCCTGGAGTGTTCGATTTAGTGCTTCTACAGCTTTTTTATGCGACATTGTACTTTCGTCCCACACTAAAAGTTGGCATTGTCATAGCATTATACCTCGTGCACTATTTTTGCTAAAGTTGAAGATCGGCGATTCTTCCTGGGCTAGATTTAGAGGGAGTTTTAACAGAATGTGCAGTGTGGCCCCCGCTTAGCAGCGTGGCGGCTATACTGGAGGAAGCTACGGCCACAGCAATGTTTTTATCTTTCCGTACTTGCGCTAATAATACATTTTACAAAAATGTCTTCCCAGTCCTGCAGGGGCATCTAAAAAGAAAAGTGCACCATTTCCAGATTCAATTTGTCCTAATACTTTGTCAAAAACTTGTTTTTGTTCGGGAAGCAAGCGGGGTACAAATTCGACTACTTGCTGCTGCAAAGCAGGTATATCGTAGTTTGTTTCACGCATAATTTCATCACTTAGTTCATTTTCGGTTGTTCGCTAAGGGCTTATCATTCCAAAGTCGCTTAATTTTTTGCCTACCATTGCCATTACTTTATATTCAATTTTTCTAAGTGCTTCATTATAAATGTGTTCATTGTGTGTCATGTTCGCGTGTGTCTGCTGTAACCTTCGCAAAATATCTTCCGCCATGTACTCTTTATATTTGTCCCACAATTCATGTGCATTAGATAGCCCGCAAGATGATATGAGAGTTGCATAAAGATCCCTAATTTTGGCTGGTGACTGGCACTGCACAGCTTCCTCCATGGTTTCATCCCAGTGATTATCGTTTTCTAAAAGATGCAGAGCTTCACATGCTTCTCTATAAGTTGCGCATTCCTGACCGTTGACAGTTTTAAGGTCTTTATATCCTGTAGGACCCCGAACATGGTGCAGCAGCAATCTTAAACAGAAACATTCAAAATTAGTTACATGGCCGGTATACACACGACCAAGGGCATCTGATGATTTTACACCGGGCCAAGTTTCAACAGGCGCGACTTGAGTACGGCGTTTCCACTCCTTCCTAGATGTGTTCCAAGTATAATAGCGGGAGTCTTCAGAATATAACAACGTTTTTGCAAAGTGGTCGGTTTGACAAAGTTGAAAGAAGGCTGTTAGTGTAGTTTTAGGCGGTGATGCAATTCTTTCTTGGAAATTTCTTTCGGTGAAATATATACGCTCTCCATTTTCTAAGTACACAGCAAGATGAATAACTGTTGGGTGCCTTTCGTGTAAAGGGAAGCCAAGGAGACGCCACGCTGCCTCGTTACTGCTGACATAACGCCCTGCTTGAAAGGTCTGTACTTCATTAACGGGATTTGCCTCACCTTCACTCCTGAGATTAAATATTGCTTAGTCGCTTCCTTAATTTATGTACTTACAGATATACTTGATTGCGCGGACCGAGCTACATGCTTCTACATTTGTGGGCATTAAACATTTTACATAGAATGGGCGAATACGGGATAATCCAGCTGTTATCTAAGGTTTCGAACGCTCCAGAGCGAGATTTGATTGTAACTTTCCTGCCACCATCTTCGGGAGCTCTGCGTCTTTATAAAGGGTAGCCATTGTCATTGTGCACTGTTTCTTTTAATAGCTGTTTAAGGAATTTCTTTGTACATTTTCCTTCTTTCATACATGGCGTGAATCATATTTCGGGCGATGGTATCATACAATTCTTTATCTTGCTCAGGATCCGGAATCTCGGCGCTTATTATGTCGTCTATTTGGCTGGGCCGCAACTTCTCTTTAAGCCATATTAGAATGTCGGCATGCGGTAATCCCCTTTTTTGCCATTCAATTGAATACATGAAGCACTGCACCTCTACGAAAATTTTCCCTTTGTTAATTACATACATTCATGATTTCTTATATTTACGCGAACACTACACATTGATTAAAACTACTTTTACGGATTTTATTTTATTTTTAATTACTTTTATTTTTAATTCCCGACGTTTCGGGTGCTTTCCAGCACCCATGGTCACGGGGGACTGAGATGACTGACGTCCCGATGTCATTGTTAAACCCGGAGTACCTTCAGCTTTTTTAATTTATTGTTTATGGTCCGATCTATGCAAAATGAACTAACTATGTCCTGAGTTCTTGCAGTGGTATGCTTGGGTTTAGTTTCAATTTTATTGATTATAGGATCCCAAGCAGGTGGTAGTACCCAGCCTCCTTCTCTATTGAAATTAGGATGTTTTTTAATTTCAATAGCCTCACGTATCATCTTTGGTAGGAATCGGTGTTCTTTCGCGAGGATTTGTGCTCTATCAAATCTGATGTAATGGTTGGGGCCGTCTAGGATAAGATCGCAAACTGCAGACTTCCCAGAACGTTGATGCTTCACATCAGCTATATGTTTTTTTACACGGGTTCTAATTGATCTTTTTGTTTGTCCTATATAAGAGAGACCACATTCACAATCAAGCTTGTACACTCCTGCATCTTGTAGAGGAATATGACACTTGACGGATGGTAGGAACTGACTAATCTTCTTCGGCAGCTTGTAGAATGTTCTAATAAAAGCTCGCTTCAAGATGTGGCCAATCTTGTCTGTGACACCTCTGACATATGGTAGTACAGCAGGCACACGCTCGACTGTGGCCGACTTCGTTCGGTCAGTGTGACGTAGGCGCGGGACCCGAAGTTTGTTGTCGTGCAGAACTTGCTTGACGTGCTGAAGCTCGGCGGCCAGGTGTTTGCTGTCACAGATCCCTCGTGCTCTCTGTAACAAAGATTTGCCCACGGTAGCTAACTATGAAGGATGGTGGTGAGATTCACCGTTTAAATATCGGTTTGTATGGGTCTTTTTCCTATACACAGTGTGACCAATGGTGTTGTTAGGATTTCGGATGACTAATACATCTAGGAAAGGTAAGGAATTATTTGCCTCTAACTTCATAGTAAATTGAATTTTTGAGTTTATGGAATTAAGATGTTCTAAAAATGCAGTTACTTTGTCTGATGGTAAAATTGTGAAAGTATCGTCTACGTACCGCTTGTAGATCCTTGGTGTAACAGGTGCAGTAAGGATGGCTTTCTCCTGTTCAAATAGCCTTTGCTGACTTTGAGCAGGTGTTTCAGTAGCTCTTAAAGTAGATTGACGCTCTGCCTGTTCAAGACGCCTTTGTTGACTTTGATCAGCTGTTTCAGTAGCTCTTAAAGTAGCTTGACGCTCTGCCTGTTCAATACGCCTTTGCTGACTTTGAGTAGGTGTTTCAGTAGCTCTTAAAGTAGCTTGACGCTCTGCCTGTTCAAGACGCCTTTGCTGACTTTGAGAAGGTGTTTCAGAAGCTCTTAAAGTAGCTTGACGCTCTGCCTGTTCAAGATGCCTTTGCTGACGTTGAGAAGGTATCTCAGATGCTCTAAAAGTAGCCTGACGCTCTGCTTATTCTTGCCTTCTCAGTTCAGCATCTAAGATTGTAGCGATCGAGCTAATCTTTTCGCTTGTCTTTGTGAAGATACTCTTGAAAGGCTGGACTTACATTTGCGAGGCATTACGAAGTAACAAAAAACCTATTTATAAAAAACGTTAAAATACCTAAAAGGAATTAAATTTCCTTTTAAATATTTTTTAAAATAAAAATAAAATATATAACTAAAGCTTATTAATAAGGCTTACTAAGAACTGTTTCTACCACAGTTAAGTTAAGGGTGAAAGCGTGACAGGTGGTGATAGTATTTCTGATCCTTACTTATAATCACGCCTGTAATCCTTGCGGGGTAGGCAGAGCATCAACGGATTACTTAATATCGTCTGCGAGGTTATCGCCTATTCTGTGAATTACAATGCACCAAAACGTTTGAAGAAAATCAGCTGGTGAATTTTATGTTTTATATCGCTCTCTTCCCGGTCCTGCGTGGAAAAATACAGATCCATACATTTTTATCTTAATTTTGGTAAAAAGACATAATAATCTAGATATTCTGACCTTCTGTGTTCGTCCATCGTACCGTCGTCCGTCTTGTAGAATCACGGTGGCGCTGCCTAGCTGAATTTAATTTTGCAACATATTCGATTTTCCCACGGGAATGAGATGTTTTTCCGCGGAAAAAAAGTCTATGTCACTCTACAACCACCTAACTATCCCCATACCAAAATTCATGCCATACCGACGCTCTGTTGCGACGTGAAAGAAGGACAAACTTTTCAAACATATTCTGTTTTCCCATGGGAATGACATGTTTTTCCGCGGAAAAAAGTAGCCTATGTCACTCTACAGCCACCGAACTATCCCCATACAAAAAATCATGTCATGCCGACGCTCTGTTGCGACGTGAAAGAAGGACAAACAAACAAACAAACAAACACACTTTCGCATTTATAATATTAAGTATAGATGGGAAGAGGATATGCAAACTTTTTCTTCAAATACCGAACTTTAATTAATGTAGTGATTAACAACGTGACTCTAACAACCGAGTGATAGCGAAAAATTTATCAAAAATCCTAAAAAATATCAATATAATGGTGATGACTTGAGCCTCCCAAGTGCTTAAAACAGTGCCTAGTTTACGCAGTGTTGGAACATAGGCCATGAAATCTTCCATTAATGTAAGGCATAATGTTCTAGCATTACCTTGTTTTAAAGGGAGTAAATAAAGTGATGACTTATGGATCTGAGACGTGGTCCTTCACTGCTGGCCGTATGAGGACGCTCAGGGTCGCTCAACGAGCTAAGAAGAGGGCTATGTTTTTCTGCGTGATATACTTAGAAGTGAGGATATCTGCAGTAGAACCTGATTAACCGATATAGCCCAACCCAACGAATTAGTAAGCTGAAGTGGCAATGGGTCGGCCATATGGCTCGAAGAACCGACAACCGGTGGGGAAAAAAAGTTTCCGAGTGGCAGCCTCGTACCGCTAGACGTAGTGTAGGGCGGGTCCCGACTAGATGGAGTGGAGACCTGGTAAGACATGCAGGAAGTCAATGGATGCAGGTGGCTCAGGACCGTGCTTTGTGGCATTCCTTGGGGGAGGCCTATGTTATCAGTGGACTTGTGAAGGGCTGTAATGAGGATGACGATGATAGTGAATAAAAGTAAATAAAGCGTTTCATTTTATAAAACAAAAGTAACTAATGAACTTAAAAGCCTCTGAAGACTAAGATGAAATGCCCGACAGCCTGTATCTATACCCTTCAAACTGGATCACAACAGTGCAAACATTGCCATTTGGCAGCAGAAAGTAAGGGGTTGGTACTTAACCAGATGGACTCCTAGGCAGAAAAGAAATCCTACCGCTCCCCCACATATTTCCTTTTCAACGTAATAATATATATAGCATTTTTCGGATATTTAAGCTTTTATGAACATCTCACGGAATAGTGTAGCTTTTATCTTTTTTTATAGAAGGGTTACAAACGAGCACACAGTCCACCTGATGGTAAGTGGTTTCTGTGGCCCATAGACATCTACATCTATCCACGAGTACGAATCAAAATGCAGATGCGTTGTCACCCGTGAGGACTAAGATGGACTACGTCCTTTCCGGTAAAAAGGGTCTCCGGTTCTCTATTCTCACCATACGAAACACAGCAGCATTAAGCTGCTATTTTACGCTTGTATTCTGTGGTTCCTCCCCGGTCGAGCCGACCCATTCGTGATAAAACTATACTACTAATATAGCTGCAGCATGGCTCTACCACTTTAAATTTTAAAAGAAACTCATGTCTGTATTTGAATAAGTGCATGTTATAACTCTATCGAATTTTCATCATCCATATGAAATAATATCTGAGAAAATGTCAGACAGGCAGACAGACAGACAACGATGTCATAGAAGCCATAATGTCCATTCTTGGGTGCGCTATTATACTAAAATTTGATCGAATGGTTTGTACATATAAAAATTTGTATGTTAACTATATTTCAGCCCAACAATCTCACTTACGAGAGCGTGACGGTGTTTTGTCCATCGGAAAGAGTAGAACTAGTCGATCTGTTGTCAACTGAAGATATCCTGCTGGACCTTAGCCAGCCGCTGTACTTGAACTTCACACATGAAGCGATCGTGAACCGATTCGAGAAGTACTATGAGGCTCACGACAAAATCGCTGGCGATGTATACGTATGCGACAACCCGCCGGAAGACACCAGCGCTGACGAGTAAGTTTTATATAAAATTAAACGGTAAAATAAAACGATTACATTTTTTAAGAAAAATAATTTATTCATACTAACACATTGTTGCGACTTACAGGACAACATCTTCCTCATAACAACTGAAAATAATACAAAAAACTACAGTTGCCAACCAACAACTAGTTGCCGCGCTTTTTAACGTTCTTTTTTACCTAAGCTAAAATAGAATCCGTTATAAATTGACCGAGCCCATAAAAACAAATTGATCGCTTGATTTGGAAAGCCGAAAACTATACCACACATACATTCAATTTCAAATGCTAAGAAAAATGCCGGTGTGTGGATTGCGTCAAATCAGGCCGTAATATAAAATATAGAAATAAAATAATTTCAAACACTAAGTAAAATGCCGGTGTGTGTATTGCGTCAAATCAGGCCCTTTGAAATGTAAAAATAAATATTGATGATGGAATATTTTTGAAGTGGAAACTCTTTAAAATCGTTGGTATCTGAAACACAATGAAAAAAAGCGACACTAAAAATAGACAAATATTTACATCTATAGAATTAATCCAGCGATAGAATGAGCGAATTGTGCGAATTACGATTAATATAACTTTTTCTGTCAAAATAAAATAAACAGTTAAAAATTAACAAGTTTATTAAATAAATAAAGTTAATAATGAACAAAATTATTTTAACCAATCCCTTCATAACAATTCACGATTTCATAACTTACCGATTTATATTAAATTAGTCGTGTGTAAGGCCATCTAGCGTCTATTGTAAAATAGACCTTCAGAGTCGATCAATTTCTTTTCGATAAAATGACTTTACCAATAGAATGAAGTAGATTTTCCGCTATTACAAAACAATTTTGCTCGAAATTTTCCGAAGCTTTCATTTCAACGGCGTAAGAATTGCACACGTTCTTTATTAATAATACCTTTTTTGACAGAGTAGTACGTATAGTGAACTTTATTAATAAAACTATATAATAAGATAATGAGTGATTGCTACAGACCGCACTAAAATTAAGTGCCTTTTTAGTAGTGTTACCCAAAATCGGTCTTGATCTTGCAGTCTTGGTCTTGTTCTTGCATTTTTGCAAGACTAAGACCAAGAACAAGACCGCCTAATTTTAGCAAGACCAAGACTGTCCGTGCAAGATTTGAGCAAGAACAAGACTGAGCCTGTGTGACTCTTGCTTCTTGCAGTTAGGAATGAGTGTCATTTCAGGGAGTATAGGAGTTCGGGTATACGCTTAGGGACTCTATGAGACGCAAAAAATATATTTAAAAAATTTGGAAAATTGGACTTATGCGCATTACGAACAATACCATAAACATACATAGCGGATGAAAATATCCATTAAAAGAAAGAACAGTGCATCCCTAGTTTTGACCATCGGCACTTTGATAGTGCGCGGCGTCTTGTTGTCGGCATCATCAAAGGTCGAATACTGACCTGTGAAAGACATTTTGCAGCTATTCGGAAGTACAAGGTCAAGATACACGCGCCGGTGGCTTTTATTGATATCGCATTCAATCGTCGCCGCCGCGCCGCATGCACTACATTTGACACTGTTTGAATGCCGCCACAAAGTACATGTTCCAAAGAATAAAATAAGTTTCCGGATGCTCAGAATGGACACAAATACATTATGCTGATCTCGCAAGGAATATTGTAATTAGGTAATGGTAAGGATAGGTAGATACCATAATAATTTATTCTAGTAAGTAATTATTATAATATTAACTATATGGGTTTATAATAATTACTTACTATTATTATTATTACCTAATAGATAAACATGTTCAATAAGTTCACTGCAAATCTCGATTTTTGGAAGTGTGTGATTTTGAACACAAAGTGTTCGAATATCTCATCAACCATTTGATAAATATTTTAGACACTTTTAACACACTTGAAACGTGTAAACATTTTGTACAATGCTAATCGAATAATATAAAATGTGTGCATATTAAATAAAAAGTGTAAAATAAGATCTATGTACTTTTTAGGAGCCCGAGTATCTCTTAGAGAACCGTTTAAAGAAATTGATTGCATCGAATTGATGTAAATAATAGTGATTTGCACAATTTTAATAGTAGAAATAAAAATAAAATCACAATACCTGCTTTCCGGTTACACAAAGTTTTTATGCGTTCTTGGGTAGCGATATACGCTTTTATAATAAGATTCCAAAATAAATGTTAGATCTTTCACCTTTTCAATTTAAGTCAGACAAAAATGCTTGGAACTGACCTCTCGTACTACACAGGACTAACTAGAAATTTCTAAACCGATTTGGTATCTACGTATACATTTGACATTTTATGTTTGACTTATCGCTTTACATAATTATAGAACTATTGTAAAAATATTTTGAAAAGAGCAACTACTGAGTTTCTTACTTTCTTCCATAATTCTTCTCAGTAGAATCAGAACCCCTGGACATGGAAAAGAAAAAATTGGGGAAAACAGTGATTATATGACTATTCATAAGTATATTTTTAATGCCTACTTGAATAAAACATATTTGAATTTTGAATTTCAAACGAGTGAAGGCAAATGTAATTTAATTAACGTAGATTAATTCAATCACAAGAAGAACATAATATACACAATTTTATTTACATATTTACTTTTCATTCTTACGTAGGCACACTATACCTATCTGGCAACGCATCTACTTTATTAATCTTCTGAAGAATCATTAATTTTATCAAAGGATGGCGAACTTTCCTTTGTCGGTCTTTCGGTGTGTACTTACAAATAGTAGTATTTATTTTAATTCCAGTCATTCCCAATTGAGCTTTGCTTCGAATCTAATGTATTAATTGTTTTTACTCTAATCTTTGTTGTTCTCGGAGTGATAAGTTTACAATTTGACATGAGTGATGAAGAGTCGATTAGTTCTAGTCGGAGTAGTGAGAGTTGAAGTTATAGATCTAAAAGACCTAAAAGTAAATTTGTTGAGTTTTTCGACATAATTCATGCATCCCAAATTGCTTTGTGTAAATAATACCAACATAAAAAGGTTGAAATAAAAATGAAAAACAGAAACACATCAGGCTTAAGGAAGCATCTAATATCTTTCCACAAAAAGGAATCACAAATATTTCTTCCTGAAAAACCAAAATTAAGTGGAGATATCATAAGCTTTTTAATAACCACCGGAAAAAGTGGACAGGTAAGAAAAAATATACTTATCACACAATTACATAACACATATATTATGTAACTAGCGGCCGCCTGCGACTTCGTCCGCGTACAATATCTGATTTCCTATGAGATTTTGAAATTTTCTCGTTGCAAAAGTCTTAGCTAAGTATAAAGAGGTTATATAGGTAAAGCTTAACTATGCAAGTATTTATTATTTAAAACTAATAAAGTAAATGTCGATCTTCATATCTATACTTTAAAAATATAGGACTTGCCATTTTACCCCAATTTCACCCCCTTAGGGTTAGGATTTCGTAAAACAGCTTGTCCAGGATTTTATTATTGAAAACTTATAACTTTAATGCCGATTTTCGTGTCTCTAACTTCAAAAACGTAGGACTTTCATACAACTTTCCAACTCCCATTTCACTCCCTTAGGGATAGATTTTCTCAAAACCGTTTCTTAACTGATCTCTGTGCCATAAAAGGAACCTATCTTACAAACTTCAAGTTTGCATGTTTTATAGTTCCTGAGATATCGTTATAGTCAGTCAGTGAGTGGTAGTTATAAATGTATATATATATATATATATATATATATATATATATATATAGATTATAGTGTTAAATATGTATTTATAATTCACTCATATTTTCATTTGTTTTTATAATCGGCGAGACACATGATTTACTGTTTTATTTCAGTCTGAAAATAGAAGTGACAACATCACCACAGCTACAGTTGATTGGATGGTTAAAAAATATCTTCCCTTCTCATTTTTCAATGACGAAGCTACACAAGTATATTTTCGATCAATTTACCCAAATATGATGGTTGTATATTAAAAAAAAACTGAAGGTAGCCGCACTAACTATGACATTGGGACGTCAAACATCTCAGTCTCCCCCCGTGAACATGGGTGCTGTAAAGCACCCGAAATGTCGGGATAATAATAAAATTAAATTAAAGTAATAAAACGCGATAAAATCCGTAAATAATAGTTTTATTCAATGTGTAGTGTTCGCGTAAATTTAAGAAATCATTAAGTATATTTTCGATCACTTTGCTCAAATATGGTGTTTCCTAAAAGGTCCATACTTAGAAGGAAGGTCAAAGAACGGTTTGAAGAGCTTCAATTGAATCTTAAGAAACGACTACAACAATTTTCATCTAAAATGTCATTTACCATTGATGGATGGACGTCAATTGCTGGCAGGAGTTACTACGGGGTCAATATTCATTATATAGACAACGAATGGAAGTATCGATCTTATATAGTCATTGATTTTATACCATCACGCGGTCGACATACTGGGTAAGATATTGCAACGATTTTCCACGAATGTTTATTGGAATATGACATAATTGATAAAATACAGGGTATCACAGTCGACAACGCAATTGCAAATACCAAATTTATGTATGAATTTGACAAACAGCTGCCACACTTTGATTGAGACATTTCCGGTGCTTTGCTCACATTTTGAACCTTGGTGTACAAGATTTATTAAATACCTTAGCATTACACAGTGAAACTGACAATAAGGGACAAGAACAGCAGTATGAAGATAATGAAGACGAAACTGAGGAAGATGAAGAATATGCGCCAAATATTGCTGACTCACGTACAGCTATAACAAAATTACGCAGTATTTCCAGTAAAATAAAAAGAAGTGATATATTGAAGAGGAAGTTTCGGTCTGCTAGTGAAGCAGTTGGCGTACCATCAAATCTGAACCCCATACTCGACTGTCCAACGAGATGGAATTCCACACATGATATGATTGGATTTGATTTAAAAGTGAGAACTGGCGTTAACATATTGTGCACTTCTGTCACCGAATTGAATGATTTTCAAATCACAGATAGTGAATGGCAAATACTCGAAAAATACATAAGTTTCTAATAAACTTTAAACTTCTATCAACGAAACTTGGTGGAGAAAAATATGTTACACTACCGCTAGTCATTGTATCATTCAATCTCTTGCTCGATAAAATTGAATCCATGGTAAAACAACTAGATGAGAAACCTAATCGATCCGAAATGGATGAAAGGGTTTTCAAGCAGCTCGAGACAAAATGCTTAAACATTATAAAAAGAGCAACTGGATTTATTGTACCTCTTTAATTTTAGACCCAAGGCATAATACTCAGACTTTTGACATGACATTATGGGGGAAGCAAATTAAAACAGAAAGCCTGCGCAAATTTAATGAACTTTATAAAGAATATAAAAGTCTACACTCAGTGAATACATCTCTAGAATCACCAAGAAATGAAAAGAAAGTATGTGAATATGATGAAGATGAAGACGTAATAGACTTTGAGAAATTGTATGCATGTCCCTCGACGTCATCTGGATTTGGATCTTTTCATCAAGGCTTAGTTATAGACGATTTGTAGGAGTACCTAAGTAAACCCAGAGCCGCCAGTTCGGAAGACATTTTGGAGTGGTGGAGGACGCATGAGACAGAATATCCGACTTTATCGAAGATGTCCGGTGATTTTCTTTCAATACCAGCAACTTCAGTACCTGCTGAGAGATTATTTTCTAATGCATCATTAGTAATTAGAAAACATAGAAATAGGTTAAGTGATGAGTCAGCCAGATGGTTACTTTGTATTAATTCTTGGTCAAAAGAATTAATATAAAGTAACAGTAATGTCAAAGCTGTTGTGTACTGTTATGTAATTTAATTTGTATTGTATTTTATTTTTTTTATTTAAATAAATGGTAAATTGTATAACTCTTTTACTCCATTTCATATAAGGGTCTATCAATCTCTTTCTAGACAGATAATGTTCTTTATAATACAGTCAAGTTAATGTCATTAATTTGTTTTTTATATGTTTTGACTAAGTTTTAGCACATGTAAGCTTATTAAATGTAAACGTTTATTAAGAAACAGACTAACTCCCGTGGCCGTGAGACTTGGTAGACAGCTCAGTTGGTTAGAGCATCGGCACGGATCGCTTAGGTCGTGGGTTCAAGCCCCACCCGGTATTAGTTGATTTTTCGAATTTCTCATTAAATGTTTACACATTTATTAATTTGGTTGCTCTTTCTATAGCTATGTTTATTCAATCTCAAAATGTGCCTACTCTGTTAAGTTGTTCTAAGATCTAAAGTAACGTTTAATAAATAACAATAGGCTAATAGGTAATTGCGAGTCTTGCGAGACTCTTGCTGCAAGACCAAGACCAAGACTGAGAGCGCAATACCAAGACCAAGAACAAGACCAGGTGTATTGGCGCAAGACCAAGACCAAGACTGGCTAAGTCTCGTCTTGTTCTTGCATTTGGGCAACACTACTTTTTAGGCAATTAATTTTAGTGCAGTCTGTATTTTATTTGTTACATTCACAGACTACCACCGGACGTGGAGCTAGTTCGCCTGCAGCCGGAGCACATGAAAGCGGTGCACGACTTGTATCCGGCAAGTGATATCGAATGCCGTGAGGTCTTCGAGAAGCTGGTTGCCGAACTACCTGCATACGGCATCTTTGTGGAAGGGAAACTGGCCGCTTGGATGGTTCAGTCCTACTACGGAGCTATGTTCTCCATGCAAACAAGACCAGAATTCCGAAGGAAAGGTTACGGGATATATCTAGCCAGGCGTCTGACCAAGGAAGTCGCCGCCCGCGGCTATAAGCCCTTTGTTGTGATTCGTCCTGAAAATGACGCGTCCCGCTCTCTCTACTCCAAGCTGGGCTTCGAGAAACGTTTTCGGACGGTGCGGGCCGTTTTGCACCCCCGCTAAATCAACGTTATTCTCTAGCAGATTTTATTTTTTTAAGACTTTTGAAAAAAATCAATTTAGCTTGCGATCTTTGATCGTTTAGAACTTTAGTATTAGTAGCTTAAGGTTGGTTCGGCTAGTGTTCTCGGTCTGCGCTATAAAAAATCTACGCCATTTTACGTATTATTAGTTGACTATAAAAAACTTTATTAATTATACCCAATATACTGAAGTTTAATTAAAAAGTAAAAAAAAATAATATTACGTCTTGTTAAATATGCAATCATTGCGGATTTTTTAATTTAACTTTAAATTCTGCAGATTCGAGAGCGAGAGCTGTAGCCGTTCGCTGAGTCCGTGTACCAGCATAGTTACTGATCTCAATGATACTAACGTGTCAAGAAACCAATCGAAGCCAAGTTATTTTATAACTCAACTATTGGGATAATGTTGCAAGGTTGGAATATTTCTTGACATTGTTTTATGTCATTTAGGTAAACGCTTTATCAACACTTGTTGATCGAGCGGAATCTTGTCTGTCTCATGGTTTATGAAATTACTGGGACCCGTTATGATCTCGTGTGATAAAAAAGTATAGTGTAAACGCATTTAGAAAATACATGAGAAAGTTAGTTACCGTAACTGCACTCGAAATGCACAATAATTCAAAGAAAAAATAGATTTCTCGTGCACCACTTCTATCAGCCTCAATATACAACAAAATAAGTAAAAAAAAATTATGTATATTCTTTCGTTATTTACATACTTATAATTTGTTTTGGGTATGAAACAGCAAGCGGAATATATTTATGTAAGGTACCTTAAAGCGCATTTTTTACTTAATCAGTGCAACAAAAGATGTCCATAAAATGCGTATTAGAAGCAACGTTGATTTTATTGGTGTAGAAAAATATATTGTATGATGTAATTTGCTATTTAAGAAAGAAAAGATGTATACGAACTGAAAACTACTATGCAATTTTTCGAATGGTTTACGACTTCCTGAAAGATTTTTGATTTTATTAGATAATCTCAGTCAAAGAATAAAACTTAAAAGCTTTAAGAAGAAATAGGTACATAATTAGTTTTCAGTTTATATAGCTTTTCTGCATACTCAGTTTTGTATAACCATTGTTGGATATTGTGAACCATATAAAATTTGATACGAAAGGTAGATAGGTAGGTATTTTAATATCGGAATCTATTTTACAATTATATATCAAAGTGTGTAGATATTATTTGTACGTTTGCTAAACATGTTACGATATATGGAAAGAAGATGGCTTATGGTGTTTATTTTATCGTTTTGTATTTTTAATATATATTTATAGGAATTATTTCTTAAGAATTGTTTTATAAACTTATTTAGTAATAGCGCCAAGCTAAAGAAAATGTTACGTAACCTATGCTTGTGCCATTTGCCAATATTAATAAGAAAAATCTAAAATAGTGACTACATACAATAAAGCTGAAAACTTAATACCTACGTGCCAACGATTCGTTTCGTTTTAAAAATCTTATAAAGAAATGGTTACACCGATAACAGACAGAAAAAGATTTAATATAGAGATACGATATGAAATTTTAAGCATTCCAAATTGACAATCCATTACACCATTAATAATAAAGTGTCATGTTATTTGCTTTTGAGTAGTATTGACTATTCACGAATCATAATGCCTCTATAAACTATCGGCTAAATGATGGTGGTATAATTGAAGTCATATTCAAATTATGACTAAGGCATGGCTCAGTAAAATCGTAAAAATATTTTTTGTGTTAGTTTTTATAACTTTAGCCAGGTAATTGAAAAACAAAATTTGCTCAACCAAAGGAACTTCCACGATGGTGTTTGTTTTTAAATTGTATTGTCCCCATTTCTTAAAATTAATAATGCCAAATGTATTTGTTAAAATGTCAGGTCTTTTTGTTACTTATGTGTTATTAATTTTAATAGAATAAAAAAATTAAACTGGAAGTTAGGACAGTGATAATTTTGCCATATTATATTTATTTCATTTTCGAACCCTATTAAAAGTACATGGTTTGCTGGCGATACTTTACCATCGAACGTAGCATTAGCCAAAAATGTATAATCATTTCACTAATCCTTTAATGTTTTATAAATAACGAAACGGCAAGTTAACTATCGGCTGTCCATCATTTATCAAAGTATTCATATTGAAAAATGCTTATTTGAGAGTTAAACTGACATCATCACATCATAATCATTTAAAAGGCTTTTCCAATTTCCTACTTTACGAGTAGTTCAAGAATTTCTTGACATTTATAAGTGTAAGAACATTTTTCTGAACATTTCACTTTTGCCTAACGAACGTTAAAAGGACATTTTCCGTCCTCCATTTTGCAGTTGACATAACTTATTGTAACACAATTTAATAATAAAAATAAATTACTGCAGCTACATACATAATGTAGTGTCCATTCTGTATTGTTCATCACTTAATTGCCTTGCAAAGGTATTTAAGAAAACAATAAAAACGATAAACTTCAATATTTTGTTTCATTTTACCTATATATTTATTAATTTTGTAGATATAGTCTCGTACACGATTACGGATAGACTATGAGTATGTATAGATCGAGATACGATATATCGAAAACTCGATATTTTAAAAAATATCAACAGTTTTAGTTTGAACTGATAAGTTAGAATGATCAGTTGAACTGACCGTGTGTGGCGACCATAAGAGTTTAGATACTTTGCACTGTTACGAGGCATCGGATTCGTAATCGAAGGTCAAAATAGGTGCTAAATTGATCACAGCATCCACAAATAATCAGGTGGACTGTGAACTTGTTTGTCACCCTTCTGTGTATAAGAGCAAAGAAGGGTGACAAACAGCAGAGCTCTTGTCATTACTTAACGTTATCCTAAGCAGCGCAATAAGATCGTAAAATGTTTACAACTGATATAGGTACCATTAATAGACTGTGTAACAACTTCGTGTTGCAGGACACACTAGAGGCCGTTTGCCCATACACGATATAACAATGTAAGAGCGACTCAACATTTTGACTTGTATTACCTACTTAAAATTTTGTGTCCCGTTACTCTTTACTTGGCACATGTGAAATATAAAGCCGCATTTACACATTCTCGCGAGTGACGACGGCGAGCGGCGAGTCAAGGCATAAACACAAATATGTTAACGGTGGTTCGTGATTCGCCTCGTGTTTCGCTTCGTCACTCGTGACACTCGTCGGGAGCGGTTTTTTGAACACGAGTCAAAGGGAAAAGAGCAGCGAGCCGAACTAGTGTTTACATATTCGCTTTCTAGTTCATTTCGTAGCAAACGGCCTATCAAGCAACATAAACAAAATGAACTGGACTAACAATACAGTTACGATGTTTTTGGAGCTTTACCAAAGTAAGCCAGTCGTTAGGTATCCAAAGCATTCTCTAGACTAGTACATCAAGCAATTGATACCAGCGAACGGTTTAAAATTTAAGAAAAATTATTTGATTGACTCAGCGAGCTATGGGGAGGTCTATGCTCGGAGTTTCTCTGCGTGATAAACTGAGGAATAAGGATATCCGCAGTAGAACCAAAGTAACCGTCACAGCCCAACGAATTAGTAAACTGAAGTGGCAATGGGCCGTTCACATAGCTCGAAGGACCGATAACCGAAGGGGAAAAAGGTTCTCGAGTGGCAGCCTCGTACCGGCAGACGAAGTGTAGGGCGTCCCCCCACTAGATGGAGTGACGACCTGGTAAGACATACAGGAAGTCGATAGATGCAGGTGGCTCAGGACCGTGCTTTGTGGCATACCTTGGGGAGGCCTATATGCTGCAGTGAACTTGTGACTTGAGAAGGCCTATAATCATGAATGATGATGATCATTTCGTTCCTGATGTTAGCAACAATCGACGTGGATGCACTCGTTTTTGTATAGTTATTTATTGACTTGTTAGACTTGTTATTTCAAACGATCAAATAAATGGTTTTCTGAATCAAGTAATTATGGTTATTATGTTACATATAAACATATACTTATTCGTTGAGCAAACTTTAGAAACTATAGTTAGGGAGGTATGAATACCAAGTCTTGACAGAATCTTGACAAGTACCGTGTATTTAGACGAGTTGGATCCAATTTGTAATCCCAATTTTATATGCTGATTAACGCACCGGCTTCGCACGACTTTTTTCTACATCTCTAATCAAAATCGGTTCAGCCGTTCACAAAGTGAGTCTTTCATACATACAGCAATCAGTTTTTATTTATGTATATAGATTTACAACTTGAGGATAATAAAACAATTGACTATATTCAACTAAGCTTTATCTGCTTGTATGACAATATTTCGAAATCATGAAGTTAAAGCGGGATCTTGATAATGCCGTGTAGCGACGACGTAAAAGAATCCACTTCCTCCTACCATATATATATATATATATATATATATATATATATATATATATATATATTAATTAGAAGATCTAAGACACCATATCCTCCCGTGAGTATCAAAAAAAGATGACAATAAAACAGGTGATAGGCAGTAGTATCTTCCTTACCATGAGTTTGCACTGACGCGATTTTCACAACAAACATGTTTTAAACACTGTTTTCTGTCAATGTATTAAAAAGCGTCTGCATAGTCAAAGAACATGTTGTAATGAAATATGTTTGACAGTTTATTGTACATTACATATTTTATCTATATTATATCTTTATAACTACACAACTTTGGAAACAAATTTGTAGAAATATTGTCATGTTGAAAGATAAGTTTGAATATCTGTTTAAAATTTTACATTGTTTTTGTGAGTGAGAACGCCACCATCGACAAAACATGTTGTGTGGTTTATTTTATGCGATTTGTTTCTCAGTACAGACGTACTGCGATAACAACTCAAAATATGTTTATTATTGGTCTTAAAGTTATAATTTTGAATCAACATGTTTGACCATAGTTGGTGTACAAATATGAAAAAAAATAGAAAATAAAGATAGGTAGCTGTAACAGATAATTAATGAGTTATGACAAAAGGTATAATATCTACTAAATAATTTATCAGAACATGAAGTAATTGAATGTAACAAATGTCAATTATATTTCCTATCAAAAATAATTATACAATGGCATTAACAATACAATGATATTAACAATGTATATAATAAAGTAGTAAATAGTAATTAAATAGGTTTGTTACATTCATGATTCAAGATTTGTCGTTAAGGAAGTCATTAACATTATAACAGCATTTTGCAGTCAATATTTCTTTTAATGTTTTCTTAAATAATCCTGTATTCAATTGTTTAATGTCGTTTGGAATTTTATTATATATTAATGGAGCTTTGCATACTACACTTTTACGTAGTAGTGCTGTTTTAGCATGGTGAGCACATAGTCTATTGTTGTCTCGGCAATTACGTCTTACATTGTCTGATAAGCTTCTAAAATTTTACTTTATATTTTAGTATTACGAACCTGATTAATAAAAACCCTTGATCTAAAAATTTTGAATCATAGATTAATTAATTTATTGACAACGTTGAGCTATTATATACTACGTACTAGAGGCAACACTGCATCATAGTTACGCTGTACCCATAGAGGTTAGAGTGAAGAAGAACGATCGCTACTTGCTAATGCATAGCCTGCCTGTCCCTGAACTGCCGTCGGTAAGTAGGATCTGCGAAGTTAGCTGTTTATGAGTACAAGTAGATGAAGTTAGTTGAATAATAATGTACAAATATTCTTCGCGGCATTTATGAAAAAATACACATTAAAATATACATAAAAACAAACATTAAAAACATATACATAAACACTCACGCCTGTCACAGACTACAGACTTCCATTTGGCACGATCCTGACACACCTCTCTCGCCTCCTTCACATCCATACACCTACGCATGCATGCTCGTCGGTTAAGGGTACTCCTAATTTGGCCCGTTTTCAATAAATCGCCAATTTGGTCGATAAATTTTCGCCTAGGACGTCCCTTTCCGACTCTGCCATTCACTTCTGCAACATAAATTTTCTTTGTCACTCTTTCCTCATCCATTCTTTCCACATGACCAAACCACCGAAGCATTCCTTTCTTAATCCTGGTCACAATATCATCTTGCAAACCACACTCTTCTCTTATCACACAACTTTTCACCCTGTCACTCAGATTTAGCTCTACCATACTCCTTAACGACCGCATTTCTACTGCATTTATTCTACTCTCGTGCTTCTTCTGCCATACCCAACTTTCACTACCATACGTTAAAGTAGGGACCAACACAGCATTGTGAATTGCCATACGTGCCTTTTTTGACACATTTTGACTCTTCACAATAGAGTGCAGGGCTCCATTTACTCTGTTTCCTGCGTTCACTCGTCGTTCTATATCCTTATCATATCTCCCATCCCTGCTAAATACGCAACCCAAATATACAAACTCATCTACTTGCTCGATCAACTCCCCTTCTATTCTTATTTCACATATCGTTTTACTTTCATCTCTTTCAAAAACCATAATTTTTGTCTTACTTGCGTTCACTTTCATACCCCTTTCTTTTAATGATCTGTTCATTAATGTAACCATCATTTGCAACTCAGCCGCCGACGACGCAAGAATAACTTGATCATCGGCGTACAAAAGGCATTTGATGGTTAACTCACCCATTCTTAATCCGCATTCTTCAACTTTCAAATTTTGCAAACAACTGTCCATAAATAGGTTGAACAACCACGGGGAAGCCACACAGCCCTGTCTGACACCTTTATGGATGCCAAACCAGTCCGAGTAGACCCCGTTGATCCTAACACAAGCACTAGAGTCCCTATAAAGAGATTCCAATGCCTGTATCAAGCCAGCGCTCAACCCAAATGAGTTCAGTGTTTGCCATAGCACATTCCTATCCACTCTGTCATAGGCCTTCTCCAAGTCCATGAACGCACAAAAAACCTTTTGGTTTTTGGCCAAAAACTTCTCCGCGATCATGCGCATGGAGAAGACTTGATCTGTACATCCCATTCCCTTTCTAAATCCCGCTTGCACATCCCAAATTTTTCCATCGGTTTCTTTCATGACCCTTTCAATTAGTACCTTGGCATACAGTTTTCCCACGATGCTAAGAAGGCTGATACCGCGGTAGTTTTTACAGTCCTGCTGCGACCCTTTTCCCTTATATACTGGGACTATCACGGCTTTGCACCAGTCTCCCGGTACCCGCTTCAGTTCCCAGCATAAATTAAACAAGGTGTGCAGCAGGCCTGCCACCACTTCCTCTCCAGCCCTTAGCATTTCGAGTGAAACTCTATCATATCCGGCAGCCTTACCTGCTTTCATGCTTCTCATTGCTTTCATTATTTCATCTATACTTATCTCGCTACCTTCTTCCTCTTCTTTCGGAGTTCCTATTTCATTCAGTTCATACGTTGTCTCCTCACTCATAAACATGCTTTCAAAATATTCCTTCCATCTCTTTAAACTCAAAACTTCATCATTCAGAATATAGCCATTCTCATCTCTTATAGCATTCATTATAGGCTGTTTTGAACATCCCCTGGCAGTTCTTACGAGTTTCCAGAACATTTTAATATTTGCCTGGAAGTTATCCGATATTCTTCTATCATTCTTATCCGTTCTTTCTTGCTTTTTCCTTTCAACTACTTCTTTTACTCTTTTATTTAGATGTCTAAAGACTGCCTTTTTTCTTTCAAAATCATCATTCGTACCGCTTGAATTACCAGCCTTAGTTGCTAGTAAATCTAGCCATGCTCTCTTCTTTGCTTCCACTTCCGTACGTATCTCATCATCCCACCATAACGTATTATTTTTCCTTTCATTCTTTCTTTTACTAACACCACATACTTCGGTAGCTGCATCTACTAAACCTTTCTTAACATTTTGCCATACATTCTCCAAGTCTAACTCATTCATACATAATTCATCCAAACCACTTACGTTTTCTTTCAGTCTACATTTAAACTTGTTTTTCTCACCTTCATCTTGTAATCTTTCTGTTCTAATACGCTGTAACGCAGTGGTAGACACAGATGACCGATGGCGCCACCGCCTGAATAGACCATTAATTCGGCATAAAACCAAAAAATGATCCGTTCCTACGTTTGACCCCCGGTAAACCCTTGTATCCACCACTGCGCCCCTCAATCTTTCATCCACAATTATGAAATCTATCATGCTTCTATCATCACCTCTTTCCCAAGTGTACATGTGAATCCTCTTGTGGCGAAAGAAAGTGTTCGTCACAAAAAGATTCTTTTCCATACATACAGTGACTGACTGAATGAATGACTTTTATTGAGACAACTTAGCAATCGCGCCTCATTTATTTTGTCCATATTTCTGGGACAATATTTTCTACAGCAATCATTCTCCTTCTCTGCAATCTCCATGGCTGTACCATTCAGTGGTGCGTTCGCGCCGCACTACAGAGTACATTGTATATTTAAGGAACGCCGCACTTTACTCAGTTCTCTGACTAGTATATAGTTATCTGTGTTACTCAGTTACTCGCTAGGCACTAGTGAGTTGACACGTGTTGATTAAGTATATTAAAAAAAATACTCGATAAAATATGCCTTGGTGTGTTTTTAGATATTGCGCAAATAATTCAAGTAATGTAAACAAATACCAAGGAATATCTTTTTATCGGTTAATAAGATATTTAATCAATGAAAAAAGTATTATAGATTAATAATACAACAAATTGTTCCTAAGACGCCATCTTTCATCATACGTGAAGTTATTAGAACTTAATTTGCTCATATTCACGTAATGAAATAAAATTATGCGTCCTACCCAGTCTGAAGAGAACCTCCTAACCCCCTCAATTGCATGCATTATCCCTGTAGCTACCAGTCGCAGTACCACCACACCCAACACCAGACTATGGACGATACACCACTCTCGATAATACGGTACGTGTTTCGCCTCTACACGAAGCATTCACAGGTGAAGTAGTCTTTGCGGTTACTGAGCAAGGGTGGTGTGTCGTTCCTAGTGTGTTTGTGCTGGAATGGATGGCGCTGACAGTGGTGGTGCTGAGAGGGATGGTGCTGGAAGTGGTGGTGAAGGGGATAATGCACGCAACTGAGGGAGGGTGATAGGTGGGTGCTTTTCTGAATGGGCAGGACACATCATTATAATTTATTACGCGGAAATGATGACATGTCTATGACACGTCATAGAATATAGATTATGAAATTAATTTGTTCAGATGCGACATTTCTGTGGATACTTAAGTATAGGACGAATATATTATTATGCACAATTTTTTTGTAGAAACATATATAAGTTATCACAATGTTATCATAATTAGGCAAATTTTTTATATTTAAATCTGCTCATTACTCTTTTATTTTATTTTTAGGTTTCCACATCAAAGTCAAAATGGAATAAATTCGTCTATTTTAACTCTCGCGTGCTCAGCATTTATGAACGACTCTTATTCTAATTTAAATAAATATATTTGTAATTTAAATGTTATATTATTAAGTTTTAACCTTTTAAAATATTCAGATAAGCATATCATTTAAATGTAGTTGTGAAACAGAAACAGAAACTTTTTTGTTCAATATAGATTGTAAACAATACTTATTGAAAGTCACTTTTTTCATTTACCATTAGTTCGCAAAAAACACCTCTGTCCTGTAAAAATCCAGCAAGAAACCCAGCGGGACTAATTTTTTTTTTTTTTTTCAAATAATAGCTTACAATCATGTACGTTACAATTAACACGCAAAATAAGTTAGAAATAGCTCAGTAGCGATCACTCATCCCAGGGGTTATTATCATCCATAAATTCCTTAATATTATAATAACGCTTTTTATTGTGATATAATATCATGTAATATTATATTAAATTAGAAAATATAATATACAAAATAAATGACAAATTTACAAATTGTACTCGATATAATTTACCTATTTAACAATACAATCTAATATTAGCTACTGAACATTCTACCCATCTTTGTTCTATGATAAAAAACCAACCGCACAAACACATTTTTTGTTTGAAATTGCTGTTCTAGTACGTAAGTACATATTACTTCAATGATTGACAACGTGTTTTGTTTCGCTAATGACACATCAATAGAGGCGTCTATGGAATGGAAAAGCGGTAACAACCTTGTAAAAGAAAGAAATTCAAAATAATATAACCATCTTATTTTATCCCACGTTAAAAGTCACATGTATAGAGTTCAGTTATAAGAATTTTGTTATTATTTTAGAATTATTTCCATGCTAATAATTACTCTGAGGTCGGCGGCCCATTTTGCTATGGATAAAGTAGGTATCTTACTCACTTATCCAAGATATAACGTAGTGACTATATACTCCTTGGTGGGATATATAAAAAAGCATATAATCACTATGTTTATGATATATCAATAACGCGGTATTTACAGTATAGTACTATAGTAAATATCATAAGACGGCAGTTCAAAAAATCGTAAAGTTTCTACGGCCATCTAATGGTTTTAACGTCGAAACTTGGACTGCGTGAAAAGCTGTTGCCAAAATAAAAATGCAAATTTTACTAAGTAATAGCACAGTTTTAAAACCTTATAATTAGGGCTCGATCTAAGAGGAGGCAAGCAAGGCATTTGCCCAGAGCGGCAAAAAATGAGGGGTGTCAGAATTGACTTATTCCTATCTTCTAACCTAGCCTTTAACCATCCACCACCCAAGTTGGCAGGTTGAGAATTTTAAATTCAAATTCAAACTTATTTATTGCCAGAATTTAGTACATAATGTTATGATGTTGTTATTTATTAGTGAGACCCTACATTCTACCCTTATAATGGCGTACAATATATTTACAATATACAAAAAAAATATTATTAAAATTTAATGACGTTTAATTATTGAAGAAAAACAATGATGTAATCATTTAAAAATATTTCAGCGCCTAGTTTTTAAATTAATATAAATACATGTCAAAAATTTCATTAATTATTTAAATGTTTATATATAAATGTCAAATATCTAAAAAAAATATCAAAAATATAAAATCCTATACCATTAAACGAGCAATTCTTGTATATATATATATATATATATATATATATATATATATATATATATATATATATAATCGGAATCTCGGAAACGGCTCCAACAATTTTCATTAATTTTGTGTGCAGGGAACTCCCTGGGCTCAAGGGCAATAAATCGATCTAGCTAGGATTTATTTTTAGAAAATTTCTTTTTGTCCGTGTTTTTAGGCAATGAAAAACTGCTACAATATCGTTAGAATAAGAAGAAAAAAGCTAATGTAACAAAAAACGCCAACCCCCCCTTTAAATTAAAAAAAACTAATTGCACTAATGATTTTTTATTCAAATAACCAGTTCAGTTTTTTTCTATTATGTCGCTAAGATCAAAAAATATTATTCGTATTTCATCAGTATGTAATGTGTATCTAAATATAATTTCCAAAACACACGAATTAAAAAAACCAAGCGAAAAATACCGAGCAAAGCTCGGTCCACCTCGGTACTAATTATTAAATGACAAAAAAAATATTAATCAGTTTTTCCATAATTACCATTATTGTGATGTGATTTTTAGTGGGTCAGATTTATGAAATGAAATTAAATTAAATATTTATTTACGTTTGTTTAGGGTACACTGAAGATGGTTAAACATCCGCTTAATCAGCCATTATTAATGGCATGCAAATCTTACAACTGTAAAATTACGAAATAATAATATTTATGAGTACAATTTCTAAAATACCTAACAAAATGTCAACAATTATAGTCAATAAATAGGTAAAAGGTAGTTAAATAAATATTTCAAAATTAGTCCAGTAAATTTATCAGTCTAGTTGCTACTTGCTTCGTATCGTATCTTAAATATTCCTCTACAGTGCAAAAAGCCTTTTCACTGAGTCATTTGTATAATTCTCTTTTAAATTTAATGAAAGATAGGTCTTGAATTATTTGTGGAGTCTTATTATATACTCACTTAAAAGTAGACACGTCCACCTATTAAGTTTCTTCCCATAATACATCTATCCTCCATTGTCATCCGTGAGGACTAAGACGGAATGCCTCGTTTCCAGTAAAAAAGGGTCTCCGGTTCTCTACACTCACCATACGAAATACAGCAGCATCAAGCTACTATTTCACGCTGGTATTCTGTGAGAGCGTGGTCCTTCCCCGGTCGAGCCGACCCATTCGTGCTACAACTATACTACTAATATAACTGCAGCATGGCTCTACCACGTAAAAAATTTTTATTGAAACCAACCTATTCCTATTTCTAGTGCCTCGTCTTAAGAAGTCTTTGGCTTGTGTAAAATAATACATATTGTTTTTTACGAATTACACCGCTTCAAAAATATATAATAGACAAGGAAGTGTCAAAATTTTCAGATTTAAATAAAGGCTGACATGGCTCGTTAGTTACAATACCACATATGGCTCTGACACACATTTTTTTTGTGCAATGAACACCTTTTATATGTCTGTGCCACAGAACACTAATACCCTTAGGCGGGAAGAATGTCAACTTCAAACAAAGAAAATGGCACCCATAATGCACGCCATCTCTGTCGTGCCCCACTTAAACTTTTTTGCGCGGGAATTTTGAAACGTGATTTTTTATTAGTTGGCGTCTTGGTTGTATCGTTTCAAAAATGGCTTAAGAATGTAAAATACCATATAGATAGATATAGCTTGTAGTTTTTCGTTTCAATGATATATATTGCTAAATTAAAACGAAAACAAAAGCACAAAGTTATTTGTAAATTATGTTACTTTACATTCATAAACCACTTTTTCAGAAACGATTAGCAATCATTTTAATATAAAAAAGGAACTATTTTTCAAATAAAAGTGGTTTTGAAATACATAATTTTTATTTATATTACATACTTGTCCACATTGGTACATAGAAAAACCGTTGGTACATTGAGGACGTAAGTGACGTAGTAATTAACTAATTTTTAACTTTATGCATGTAAACAGTTCTCAACAGCTCTTAACTAAATATCGATTTAATAGTTAAGTAGTTATGTAAAACAGAATAGTCTATTTTTAAGTGGTAGGCGTGTTTAAGCGAAGTATAGAAAATAAGCATTCTCGTAACTTCGCTAAAACACGTGTCAATGATTATTAGTTTATAGCTAATTAGTTTATCACTTCACCTATTAAGTAAACGGCATATGTAACATGACATTTAAGCAAAATGGAAAGTAAAGTTACACAGGTTTTATATAAAAAAGATTAGACAATCTAATATAAACACTTTTTTCTAACAAGAAAACATTATTTACCTTCACATTCTACAAACAAGGCAATAGCTTTGCAAGCAAAAAAGAAATAAACGATATTCTATTCTATTCTATTCTAATATTATGTCTAAACTCCAATAACCTGACTTATATTATAGATGCCACCAATAATATTACATTTGTAGAAATTATTTTCGTTATATTATTGTTATTGACTACATTAAAAAATAATAAGTCAACATTTTCATGTCATTAATTAGCACTACCTGTTGCAAATCCATCCACGAAAAACAAAAAAGGATAAAGATATGTTGTTACGTGGTAGAGCCATGCTGCTGTTATATTAGTAGTATAGTTGTAGCACGAATGGGTCGGCTCGTCCGGGGAAGGACCACGCTCTCACAGAATACCAGCGTGAAATAGTAGCTTAATGCTGCTGTATTTCGTATGGTGAGTGCAGAGAACCGGAGACCCTTTTTACTGGAAACGAGGCATTTCATCTTAGTCCTCACGGGTGACAACGCATCTGCATTTTGATTCGTAATCGAGGATAGATGTAGATGTCTATGGGCCACAGCAACCACTTACCATCAGGTGGACTGTGTGCTCGTTTGTCACCCTATCCTATAAAAAAAAAAAAAAAGAAAAAAAAATGTTGATAAAAATGAAATATCATCTGAGAAAAATTAAAAGGCTTCAAAAAACTGTAAAGCATCTAAAGAACATCCACACTTGTAACATTTCCTTTCGTTTTCTTTCATGATGAAAGATAAAATTGAGTCTCTGTCTCTTTAGCACAATGCACAGCACTTGTTTTTGAGTCTCTTTCTCACTGTAAACACTAAAACGGAGGAACGGGATGTTCAACTCAACGTTAGTAATGTAAGAAATAAGTTAATATCAAAATATAAACTTAATTTGCAACACAAATAAACAAGAACACAACCGCAAGCGCAAGGGATCAGCCATTTGTAATTTTGTTTATTTGCCGTTGCCATATCTTGCCTTTTTATTATAGTATGCAGTTTCATATTCATACATTTTGTTACTTCAATAAAGACGTAATAAATATATGTTTAACGAAATATATCATATAATAAAGTATTATAATTATTAAATAAAAAAATGATTAAAATGATGTGTCATTTAAAATAATATTTCTTTCATGGCAAGATAACATAAAGTGCGAGGGAGATAGATATTAATGCATCTCGCTTCATTAAAGCCCCCCAAGGTCATCTACTGGTACCAATCTTTTATTAGGAAGTTGTCTAGCCCTGGTCTGTGCTCTGTGTTATTACCCCATATAATGAGTCTGTATCGCAGGACTGATTCAACGTAACCGAAACACACAGTAAGGACTGTTCTCTTTCCCTCTATTTTCGTTAATTTATAAATTGCAAACGCGAAAAGATTGATTTTATTGCACTTCTTCGATTTGTTGTTTCCAATCTAATTTTTAGTCAATTTCTATACCCAAGAATTTCGTTGTTAATGTATTTTTAAGTATGCGTCCTTCATAATTTATATTAAATGTCAAAGTTTGTATATTATTAAAGTTAATTTTTTTATAGGATAGGGTGACAAACGAGCACACAGTCCACCTGATGATAAGTGATTGGAGTCACTGACCTCTATATATACAAGTACCCTGGACTGGCTATACCATACAAAATGACTGGGCCAATTTGAAACGCCGCTAAAAGATGTTTTGAAAAATAAAATTGACACAATATGCCAAAGTCTGTCGTCTTGTTAATATTGTCTTATTTAATAAGTCTGTATTTTGAACTTTTAAACTAAAAAACGAAAGTATTTTATGTTGTTTGATTGTGTATAATATTAGTTACATAATAAAATTTATTTTTATTAATAATGTGAGTGTGCGTAATCTGTAAAACTCGTTACCAAAAGGGAAGTGGTATAACATTTCACAAGTAAGTGAATTTGCAGCAAATATTAAACAAATTAAAACTATTTGATAATATAAGTACTTAAAATTTTGTTACTAATCTTAATGTGATATAAACCAACATGTTTGGCTGTATATTACTGAGTTTTAATAAACAATAAAATTCAATAGGGTTGTCGAGTTCCTTGTCTATAATACTTATCGATGTTCTTTCCTACCCATATCTGTTAACAAACAAAATCGCCAACAACAGATATTTATCAAATGTTTATTAATTAACAGGTTTACAACTGAACCTAGACTAAAATTATGAGTTAAAAGCATAAATATTGTGAATTGGCGTCCGAAACAAAATGATCATATTTGTTGCAAACATTTCACAGACGACTGTTTTATTAGACATGAGAACTGCACCGCTTTGAAAAGTGCAGTATACCGACAATTTTTTCTGGTAGTACCAGTACCAGTAAATATAAAAGTATTAGATTATTATTTCGAATGTTTTTTTTCCTCATTTTCCACCAAACTCAAGAGCCACGTGTCGAAAGGTTGCCTGATAATGTCGAGCCACGTTAGATGTGTGTTAGTGGGCTGTGGCTAGAGGAGATTCCTTTCCCTGTACCGCTGTAGTCGAGGTGGAGTCGTAAGGGAAGGGAGTGTTGCGTCGATTCGTCGAGAAGTCTTACCTTTGTAGAATATTTAGAGACGATACCAGGAAACCCGACAGTATGGGTTTGGTTGCTTGAGAGAGAGAGAGATAAAGCTTTAGTGTGAGATACTACTTGCGAACACTTTGACAGCATCCCATCTCAGGGATACCTCGTCTAAAGCAGGGGTGGCATTAGAGGCAACTAAAATAAGTAAATAGCCCGGAGTATCTAGAAGATGAGTATATATTTGTGCAATTTGCTGTAGAGACTATTGGTCCGTAGGGTGCACGTGCTGTGTAGTTCCTAAAAAACTGTATCTGTGACTGATCATCGCTGCTGGTAATAAGAAGTTGTTTAGTTTGTTGTTTTCTCGCTTGCTCTGAATGGCTAAGTATAGCCATTCAGAGAGGACACGTAGCCAGCATTCTTAGGACGACACCACGGAAAGTAGGACTGTATGATATTTCAGTTATTTCTTTTTTTTTAATATTGTAATTTTAATTTCGAAAATGACGTAAATAACTGATAACTATGTAATTCAAAGTTTATATTTTTTACATTATCTTGCTAGCTCGTACCCGCCGCATTGCTGCCGCAGAAAAAATAATTGTGGAAATATCGTTAAAAATGTGGAGCAGTTATATTGTATAATTAGGAATGATAATACAATCATTGAAATAGAATAATATATAACTATAACTTTCAAATAAATAGTCAGTTATAATACGCACACCACCTAGTGTCAATTAATTGTATAATATTCGTATAACCTTCGCACAAGTGCAACCAATAAGTTGACTAAGTTTTGCCGCAATCTGATGAACGATATGGCAACGTAGAAAGTACGAAAAAACATAATTTTTTATATAGTAGAAAATATTTTACTGTCTATAGACTGACCTGTAGTTGATTAGAATAGGCGTTATTATAGCAGCTGATTTGTTTTTTATAATACTAGAACTAAACGAACTGTTGACAATAAATTATTTTAGAAATTATGTTTTTCTTTTTCTTTTGTGTAGTTAGTTTAATCTTAATAATTTTTTTGTTGAATGGTCTAAGGGCTACAATGGCTATCCGAGTACAGAACCAGAGTACAAAACTAATCCAACTGTAGAGATGTGTAAGACAGGGTGACGTAATATCTCCGAAATACTTTACTGCTGCATTGGAAGACGTTTTCAAGCTACTGGGCTGGAAAGGATACGGTATTAACGTCAATGGCGTGTACGTCACTCATCTTTGATTTGCCGACATAGTCTTTATGGCAGAATCGCTGGAAGACCTACGCACTATGTTCAATGACCTCAATAGTGTCTCCCAACTGATAGGTTTTAAGATGAACATGGACAAAACAAAAGCCATGTGTAATGTCCAAGTCACACCTATGCCGGTAGTTTTTGGGAGCACTTAGCTGAAGTTGTTGACGAGTATTTTTACATGGGACAAATAGTCCGACCAGGTAAGTTCAACTTCGACCGACAGGTCAATCGACGGATTCAACTCGGCTGGGCAGCGTTCGGGAGATTGCAACACATTTTCTCATCAGGAATACCTCAAAACTAGATTGTACAACCAGTCGTGTTGCCAGTGATGACCTATGGATCTGAGACGATGTATTTCACTGCTGGCCATATGAGAAAGCTCGAAATCGCTCAGCGAGCTATGAAGAGGGCTATGCTCAGGGGTTTAAACTTAGGAATGAAGATATCAGCAGCAGAACCAGAGTGACCGACATCGATCAATGCATTAGTAAGCTGAAGTGGCGATTGACCGGCCATATAGCTCGAAGAACCGAATACTGATGGCGATAAAAGGCTCTCGAGTGCAGTGGCGAAGCTTCTATACAAGCCCAAAAGCCCGGCTTGCCTCATTAAGATGAATCAATCAATTATATTAAGTAATAAAAAAACTCGTCAACTGTTTCAAACTATTTCAAATTTCCCGCGCACTCTGTGCGACCTCGTAGCCTTACGAATACTGCTGTCATACATATAAGGAGAGTTGAATTGAGCGATTGGTTTTCTCCCTCGAACGCGTGGGCTTTTTACCGGGCTTTCGAGAAGGCGATCGCTCCCTTTCTAATCTGTGGCAAAATGTTCTATAATTAAATATAACTACGATTGTATAAATAGCAATTAGTATGGAGCTAAAAAGCCCGGCTTTTTAGCGACCATAAGTTTTTTCCTCAGAGCGACGCCTTTAAAATTATTATAGTTCTAACACTTTCGACTGCCTTCTTGGTCTAATGGCAGTAAACGCAATTGCTGATCATGTGGTCCCAAGTTCGAAACCCGAGTCGGGTCAAGAATCATTTATTGGGTTTTTCCGTCACAAAATTCTCAGTAGCAGTAGTATTACACTTATTGTATATGTTAGTATTATACTTACGCCATTATTAAAAATCAATCTGGAACCCTTTAATATAGTTTTATAAACAAAACACATAGTTTTTTGAGTCTTTTAATGATCAAAAGTGAATTCTAAACATCAAATAAATACTAATTGGAAATATCTTATGTTATTTGATAATTTATTGTAGATTAATTAAAAATTGTTACTTTGTAACTTTAAATTCAAAAGTGTAGCTTTTCAGAATAATCACGTAACTAGACAAGCTATGCAAACCTGGTACACGCGGTGTCATAATGATGGCACGGGTGACAGGGTTTGCGTGATTGTCACGCTTTTGTTTGTCAAAGCGGGACATTTTTACGTATTTTGGGGATAGCGCGACACAAACATTTAAATCGGGAACGTCCCGCCTAAAGTGGGACGTATGGTCACGTTAGGTATGAAGTTAGTCGAGAGGGTAGGCGCGCGGCCGACGCCGACGAGCCGACGATGTGTTAGCAAGTTCGTGTCACATTTCAATGTTTAGTGTTTACATTGTGTCAAAAAGTACTTCTACTTTGTGCATTGTGTGTTGAGCTTGAGCGAATGTATTGCGAGTTGAATATTTATGCTTTTTTAAAGATTTTTAGTGAAAATGGAGGGAAAGAGTGTTCCTTGTGATGAATTGAAGTGTGTTAAAGTGCTAATCGGCGAGGAAAAGGTAAAATTTTTAAACTTTGTTGAGAAAAAACAGCTCATATCCTCGCCGAAACCAACGCCTGATCTGTGTATTTCTCAGACGAGTAAAACCCATAAACGGCAATTTAATAGATCTGTTTACAAAAGTCATTGGATTGTTGGCTGCTCACATACCAATAAATTGTACTGTTGGTGTTGTATATTCTTTTCCAACGACAAAACGGCTTGGAATACTACTGAATATGACGATTTAAATAACTTATCTCGAGCATTAAAAGGCATATGAATTCTCAAAAACACATGAATGCGGTGATTTCGTTAAGTAATTTTGGAAAAAATCGGATTGAAACATCTTTGTCGCGCCAGTTATCAGAGGAAATTATAAAACGTTTAATAGTAAATAAAACGAAGTTTTTCAAAGATTAGTCGATATTGTTTGCCATTTAGCACAACAAGAACTTCCTTTCAGAGGTCACGATGAGTCGAAAACTTCATTATATAGAGGCATTTTTTTAGAACTTGTATCGCTTCTTTCGAAGTACGATCTCGTGTTAGAAAAGCATATACAATATCAACAAAGCGACGAACGGCCGAGTTATTTATCTAGTACAATCCAAAATGACATTATGATTGTAATGAAGTAAGTAGTTATTCGATATGTTATGTAGCGCTACTTACGTGTATTGCATCAAATCATTTCTTTAGTATATTTTTCGTTTCGTTTTTAAACTTGTTAACAAATTAACTCAATAGTGATGGAACACTAGACACAAAATAAAATTACTGAAAAAATTCGCTTGATTCGTTCTTTTTAGTTAATTATAAGATGGCGCCTCCAAAGAAAAGTCATGTATGGAAGATTTTTACGAAAATTGAGGAAAATGAAAAGTTTGTAAAATACAAAATATGCTTCTATGTTAGTCTAGTTTCTGATTCTACAAACTGCGCGTTTCACTGGAAAATGTTAATATTAAACTTTTGTGGAAAGTTTTCCATAGTAAAAAAATATCGATGTTTTCTAGCAATATATCGATAAACATCGATGCTGAGATCAGATGTTTTAAATCAAATTTAAATATCTATATATTTATAAGTGGACACTAGCTTGCTACATATTTATTTATCTATGGTGGACACCCCTATTCCGAAAGAAATGAAAGGCTCAGAAGGACTAGAACCCAGAGCCGTAAAGCCCGTTAAATAAAAAAAACATTATTATACTCTTTGCATAAATAAGAGTGTATATAACTCTTTGGTTTGGGTTATTGTTTACGGAGAGTAGATTTATTATTTTCATAAAGTTTATAAGTTAAAAGAATAATTATCCACTAATAGCTTAAAAGATGACCACGGTTGTAACGAAAATAGATAAATTAATTAAAAAAGAAAGGACTACACCAGAACGCAAGAAAGATGATACCACAAAATCCTCTAACGAAATCCTTTCAGAACTTTTTAGTGTTTTTAATGCCGATCCTCCCAAAATTGAAGACATTTCGGTTAAAAAATCAAAAAAGAGTAAAAAAAAGCATAAAAAAGAGAAGAAGAAACGTAGTCGAAGTACAAGTAGCTCCAGCTCAGGCGAGAGTGATCATTCTCGTAAACGGAAAAAAAGAAAAAAAAGTAAAACTAAACGAAAAGAGAAGCACACTCGTCGTTCTCCTTCTTGCCATCGCTCAAGAACACCAGTCATTGTTAAAAAGGAATCTGAGTTACCAAAAAATAAATCTAAAAGTGAAATCCAGAATGATAATGTCAAAATTAAAGAGGAGAGCAAGGTTAAAAGTGAATCTTGTGTTAAAGAGCCAAATGTATGTATTAAGACTGAAGACGAGAAGCCTGCTATTAGTACTTTTGATGCTAGTCTTATTCCAATGCCAGAATCCCGAAAAGAGATACAGCCTTCTGATAAAAAAACGGAAAATATCACAACCGAATGTGATAAATCCAAATCTAAAATTCAAATTAAAAACTTAAAATTTAGTACAGTCTTTGAAGAGACAGTTAAGAAAGCTGAAGAAGAAGCTCGTAAAAAAGCAGAAAAGATGGAAGAAGGTGAATGTACAGACTCTTCTAGTGTTTCTGTTGAGGATTTAGACATTAATTCACAATTTCCAAAAACATCGGATCCTGGAGGCATTTTAAAAATGCATGAAGAAAGTAAACAGTAAGTTTATATTCTTATTTTAATTTTTTTTAATGTTGTTGATATGATTTTCAGTATAAACATTGACAACAAATTAATTGTTCATGCTAATTCATTTCCGAGGTTTGTTAAATCATCATCTTTTATTGATATTTATATTAAGGGTATGTTCCGAAACGTTTTCAGTATACTGCCGAATACAAATGACATCATCATTTGACACTATTTTGTACTGGCGTGCCGCTGCCATATTGTGTCGGATATCCGACCATAGTAAAACAATTTTTAATTGTGTGTGCGCTGAATGAAGCATGCCAGAATTTGTTTTTATTTTTCAAATACAAAAAATTATAGAATAATTGCTGGTATCTCCATTAGGAGGATATAATCATTTTTGGAGCACAAAATGACAAATTAATCGCCAACACTTCCAATATGGAGCAAATATATGACGTCATATCCTGTCCTATGTTTTGGAACAATTCACCAGTCTAGCGTCGATTCATGACGTCATTTGCATTGGACAGAACACTGGGTTCTATTTTGGAACATACCCTAATAATACCTTTGAAACCAGAGCTCCAAATGTCAAACATACATGGCCCAACATGGGCATCTGCCAATAAACACAGCTTGTGCTGTAGACTCTGACAGCCATCTCAATGGCCGTAGGCCGCATCCCACCCAAGTATATTGGCATCATGCATTTGGTCCTCTAATTTTTAATAACTGCTGCTGTGAGACAGCTTTCACTCCCATTAGCTGGTTGAGCCATAGAAACAGGCCTCCTCCAAGTGTGCCCATCTTTGGACAGTCTCACCCATAATGGTCCAGCCAATTTCTTCCACCAATCTGACCAGCTCTGTGAATTAATATCTATATTTTCATTCAAATCAAACTTACAATTATATAAAAAATTGGAATTTGGATTAGGATTTTTTAAAGAATAAGGTGACAAATGAGCACACAGTCTACCTGATGGTAAGTGATGGCTGTAGCCTATCGACATCTACATCTTTCCCCAACTATGAATTAAAATGCAGATGTGTTGTCATCCGTGGGGACTAAAATTTAATGCCTCGTTTCTAGTAAAAAGTTTCTCTGGTTCTCTACCTCACAGTACAAAACACAGCAGCATTGAGCTGCTATTTTGCTCTGGTATTCTGTGAGCATGATCCTTTCCCGGTCAAGCTGACCATTTGTGTTACAACTATACTACTAATATAGCTGCCATGGCTCTACCACTTTAAATTTTAAAAGAAACTCATGTCTGTATTTGAATAAGTGCATGTTGTGAATTTTCATCATCCATATGAAATAATATCTGAGAAAATGTCTATGACAGGAATACAAACAGACAACGATGTTACAAAAGCCATAATTTTTATCCTAAAATATGCCTTGGTGTGTTTTTAGATATTGCACAAATAATACATAACTATATCTTAATATATATAAATTACGTGTCATGTTGTTTGTCCGCGATGGACTCCCAAACTACTTAACCGATTTTAATCAAATTTGCACACCATGTGCCGTTTGGTCCAAATAGAGAGATAGGATAGTTGTTTTGCCAATGAGTGACCCACAATTTTTTTTTTTTGCGAATTTAAGGATTTTTAATAGGACACGACAAAGGGTCGTCGAAAAGGGCAGAACGTCTGCTTGGCAAGCTAGTAATATTTATGTATTATTTGTGCAATGCGAAAACTTACTCTAAACTCTTATTTACTGCCCAGGGTCCGGCAGGATTCGATATGGTGAATTACATTAAAAGAGTAAACTTTCACAGTGATTTCTAGTTCTTTCCAAAGACAGAAATAGCTGAAAGTGATCAATTTATAATCTATTTTAGATCTAAATTATTCACAATTGGACCCAGTAGGTGGTGCTGTTGTCGAGATCCAATATCACCTGTGCACAGCCAGGAATCACTAATAATAAAAACAAAAATGTTACTATTACAGGCTTGAAGAAGAAAAGAATATTGCTAAGAAAAATAAACCAGCTGAAACATCACACAAATCTTCAAAGAGAGAAGGAAGTAGATCAAGAAAGAGGTAGGTAAAAAGCACCTTTGCTTTTAAAAACAATTCTGTACTTTTTTGTGTTTATCTTAAAACTTGGGTACATAGGTCACTCAATAAGTTTTGAGATGCTCGAAATTAAAAAATGAAATGCACCCGTGTTATATGTTTCTAAAAAGCAAATTCATTTAAAAATAGAACTCATGCCAACTACTCAATAATAAAAAAACAAAATTCTATTAATTTTCCTGCATTGCTTTCTGCGGTTTTCATTTAAAACGATGGATCTTAACCGTAAACATTTGCACGCTATGATCTATTATGATTTAGTTTAACAAATTTAACAGTTAAGTTTCCAACGGTTACAATCATCATTAGGGGACTCAGCTCCATCACGCGCAACAATTTTTAAGTAGTTTGGTGAATTTAAAAGGGGTAAAATTAAAACAGCAATTGCAAACAGCAGTAACAGCAGAATATGTATGGACTACTGAAATGTTGGTGACCCATGAATCACACATACAGGCATAGAAAAGATTGTAGGCATTAGTTCGGGAGCATTTATACCATCCTACATCAACATATTGGCGTGAGAAAGCTTTGTTGTCGATGGATCCCTCGTTTGTTCTCCAAAGGCGAAAAACAGACTTGTGTGGATCGGTGCCATGAAATGCGTCTACGTTTCGGATACTTAGCATCTAGGAGTGTTTCAGAAATCGTTACTGGTGACCGATATGATCCAGAAAATAAAGGGCAATCATCGGTATGGGTCTACTCAGAAGGACAGTTACCCACAAAACTGCAAAGACCTTGCAACGTCGGCAAAAAAAATTGTGGCTAGTTTTTTTTGCGGAGCGGACATTTGTCGACGTCAATGCTGGAAAATTGTAGGTCAGTCAACTCTGAATTGTATACTACAGTTGCATTACAAAAAGCTTTTCAAGCTGTGCGGGAGAGAAGACCAAAGACCGGGCTTCAGGGAATCATACTGCATCACGATAACGCCTCTTCACATATCTTCCTTAGAACAAAAACATTTATTGAAGAATCTGGTGTTGAAACTCTAAGTAACCCACCCTACAGCCCTGCCTTTGTTCCTTGTGATTTCTTTTTGTTTCCAAGAGTCAAAGAAAATATAAAAGGCAAGTTTTTTTCAAGCGCCGAAGAAGCCGTTGACTGCCTATGGAGAAGAGATTTCCGACCTGTCAGATCAAGACTGGCAAAAGTGTTTTCAGAGTTGGTTTAGGTGAATGGAACTTTGTATAGAGCATGATGGAAAATATTTTGAAAAGATGTAAAATAAATATTAATAGTATCTAGAATACTTTTTGTATATCTCAAACTTACGTTTATTAAATATGAATATTAAAAAAACAAGATACATGTTATTTTTTGTTCATCACATGTTTTTATTATGTACATATTAGATAGGTTATTGTGATCTTCAATTAAAACTGTTGCAATATATTGTTTAAAAGTTAAATGTACACAAATGCTAGCTTGCAAAATAATGTACGGCATCAAAACGACTTCCATTTTAGGAATATTCTCTTGTTAAGCATGTTGTGTAAATAATATGCCATTTCTACAATGTTTAACACTGAGACCATCATTTGAATATCTTATCTGCAAATATATAATTAAAGCAATGATGCTGATATTTTTATTGTTTATTGAAAACTTTAAATTATACATTAAGTACACAGTTCACAGACATATATACATACATAATACAGACAGAGTTCTTACACTGTAAGCACTTAATAGAAATATAATTCAAGTGTCACTGATTAAGAGAACTAGCTAACATGCTGTGTTATTTCGAAATTTTTAAGTTAAAATTACGATTATTGAGTTTTATTTCGAATTTTATTGAAAAGCCATCATGGAAGACGAATTCAAAAAACAGAAAGTACTAATCTACCAAGGATATATAAATTGATGGTGGCAAAATTTTTTGTGGTGGCAGAACAAAAATTGGGAAGGCATTCCCAATTTTTGTTCTGCCGAGTTGAGGAATATTAAAACATCAGTGTAAGTACCTGTTACCAATACCAGGTCATAGTGTATTTTGATAAAACATAGTTTTGTTACTATCATAGTTTAGTTTATCTATAATTACAATCATAAGGAATCATTAGTTATAGTATCTATAGCGTAGACAGAGAAACCTATAAACGAATTGACGCCTTCTTTCGCATTCGCACACGAAAAAGATAAATTTATGCATACGTCTTGCATAGAAATGAGACAGAGCGGTGTGATTGTTTGTCCCTTTCTCCGTGCCGGCTTTTTTATTTTGCAAACTACACTTTGCTAAACAACTTTGACAGTTTGTAGCAATCTAAGGAGTTTACAAGTTGGTTTAAGTGAGAAAAAAGTGTTTTGTGAGCTTAAGAGGATCTTTCTCAGTTCTTAGAACAATTAAAATTTTTATCTAAATATGTTTAAGTCATAAAGATTATTGTATAACCTAAAACTACGTTATCGTCCTTTCTCACTCAAGGCCACGCTAATCATTAGTCTGTAGGTTTCTCTGTCTACGATCTATAATCAACCAAATATAAGAAATACATTTTGACAGCTGTCAGACTTACTGCACCAAGCATGCCAACCAAAAAATGGGAACGTACAATATTCGATTCTTAAAAAATCGATATCAACTATTTAGAGTTGGTAATCATTTACAGTTTGGTTTGAATAATACCAGAATAAATTAAAAACGGATAATTTAAAACACAAGATTTATCAGTTTCTTCGTATTTGTTGTTACTGCTTATTTCTAGAGGCACAGTTATAAAAATTTAAGATTGAAACTAGAGTAAAAATAAATTTACTCAATCACTTTCAGTACAACTAGTAGAGATGTCGTTGTTTACATTAATTCTTTGTTTTTCAGTAACGCAGTTAAAATTAATGTCTCTTTCAAAGTCATTCATAATCAATTTTTTTGTTTTTTCTACCACTTTTGCCCAATCATCCTTTGTGACATGGGCACATGCTTCAACGAATTTTTATAGCATTGGGTGACAAACGAGCACACAGTCCACCTGATGGTAAATGGATGCTATGGCCCATAGACATACATATTTATCCTCAATTAAGAATCAAAACGCTAATGCGTTGTCACCCCTGAGGACTATGATGGAATGCCTCGATTCCAGTAAAAAGGGTCTCCAGTTCTCTACACTCACCATACAAAACACAGCAGCATTACGCTGCTATTTTACGCTGGTATTCTGAGAGATCGTGGTCCTCTCCCGGTTGAGCCAATCCATTCGTGCTAAAACTATAATATAGATGTAGCGTGGCTCTACCACATACAAGAAGTTGTTATAGAAGAAACAGTCCAAAAAGTTAAAGCAGAGTCAAAAAATTACACACAGTAAGCTCACGAAACAGAAAGAGATACTTGTTTATTCAATATAGATTATGAATAATACTTATTGAAAGTCAATTTTGTTCATTTACCGCTGGTTCGTAAAAAAACCTCGGTCCTGGGAAGACCCAGCAACAACCCAATGGGACTAGTTTAAAAAAAATAAGAGCTTACAATCACGCGTGTTACAATTTACAACACAAAACAAATTAGAAATAGCTTGGTAGCGTTCACCCTTCCCAGGGGTTATTATCATCCATAAATTCCTTAATATTAAAATAACCCTTTTTATACAAACTTGATTTAATAAAGTTTTTGAACTTTGTGTACTTACGTCAAATTTTGTATTTGGTTGGGCGGCGGGCCTTAGGGTTACCGAGTTTGATTCCCCGGTCGAGCCTATTACGCGAGATGTTATACTAGATGACTGTATACGCGGGAAGCTTCTTCTGCCTCAACAAGATGGCGGATGTGGCACACGGTTCCTTGACAATGCACTCGCTCTTCCGAAATCTATTGCTTGCCAAGGTTATGAAGGAATCCTGCTTGAGCACGTTAGGAGAAATGAAATGAGGCGGGTTACCTAACAAACAAATGCTCAAGCAGGCACTGAATTATAGGAAAAACACACTTACCCTTACTTACTTACTTAAGTGTGTTTTTCCTGTGACTTCGATGCGGCTAAGGTGCCTCCGTTGCTGTGATGCGATGTGAGGTGGGTCGTCTGGGGCGCCCCAGGGATGCGATCGAGGCCAGTGGTGCGAAGGAAGAGAGCGGTGCGCGACGATATTTCACACTATGTGAGGCGGTTACTTCTGGAGCGCGACTGCTCCAGGTGCGGTTCAGACTAGCGGCGCGTGGCAAGAAAGGACTCGAGGGCAGCGCGCGAGCTTATATTGCTTCGGCCTTCCTATCAATGCATTTCGGTAGGGCGCGCTTCTCATTGGTCGAAAGAATCACGCCACCTTCTAGAATCTCCTCTTTCCCTTCTCACCCCAACCCCCCCCCCGCCACCCACCTTTCAGTGTGTACGGAGGGACAATAGGTCAAAGGAAGGATGGACAATTGGCAAAATACCCTCGAATAAAATTAATATACACGAATCATTTCCGCGTAACCAGTATTATTTCTGGAATATTGTTGTAAAAGCGTATACATCACCCCAAGAATGAATTACTGACTGTGGAGTCGAGTAACTGGTACCGAAATGGCGGGATATTGAAATTATGGAGTGGTTATTTTAGCACGGCCTTATATATGAGTTTTTTTTTTGCCTACACAAATTTACTTTGACAAAGTAAAAAAATAAACTTGTTTTATTTATGATTCATGTTATCTAAGGAATTTTGAAAATAAAAATTAAATTAAACAAATAATACATTAAAAAATTAATGCTTCGAATATTTGACAATTCTTACCAATTATTTGAATATTTTGCCGATTATTCGGATAAAAATTAATTTTAATCATCCAAACACTACAGTAATATACACAGCGACATATCATTGAAACGACGTCAAGCAAAAAAAGTTAATAGTGGTTATTTTTTAATATTTTGCTTTTTTTGGAAAATTCAAATTTAAATTAGTGATAAAAAACTACACACGTTGTAATGAAATATAGATAACTTCAAAATTCTTCGGATTTACGTAAAAGGTTATTTTAAATCGTGTGAGTACGCTTGTGCAAAGTTATTGCGGAATGATTAATGTGAAACGTCAAAAGGTATTTCTTAGATTTGGTTGATTATAAGTTAACGTAATTTATTACAAAATTTGACTTGCAATACCTTTCACCTCATGATGTTTTGTCTTGTATTAAACGATAGTCAAATATAAATATAAGTTTTGATTTTGTAGACAATGCCTTCGGGTCTCTTCTTGCCAGTTTTAACCAAGTATTTCTCATATTTAAATCAGTTGGCACTTTAATCCATATTTTTCCCGGCGTTCTTAAGCTCGTATTTTTAGCATTCAGGCACAACACAATAATGATATAGATGAACTATACATATATGAAACATACACATGAATTAAACATTAAAAAGTATATTATTCCTTTGCAAAATCGGCAGAATCGTCGACTGTGACGTCACGAGTTGAACAACATGGTGGCCAGCGTTTTCACGCGAAAATTTAAAACGATAGATAAGCAATTTTTATGGCACTTTTCGGTTTTAAATAAATTATATAAAAATTATAGTGGTTCATTATCACTATCACTTCATTTAAAACAATTTTACTCTATTGTAATGATATTGAACTGTTTTTAAATAAATTAACAGATCAAAAAGCAAATCTCGACGTTCACGATCACACTCTACATCGAAGCGGCGCAGACATCGCTCCAGATCAAGATCACGGCGGAGAAGCCGCTCGAGACATCGGAGCAGATCTCGATCGAAAAGGTCTAAATCGAGATCACGTCATCACTCAAGACATCACTCACCAAGACACAGGAGTAGGCGATCAAGGTAAGATTTATTTATTTATTTATTGATTCTCCAACATAGCTTATACTAATAATCACATACAGGAACACTAGCAACAAGTTGAAACTAAGTGTCGCCATAATTATAGGCATCGAAAGGATGCATAAAAACAGATACATCCAATTATTCTTTTATTATTCTTTTCGGAAAGTGAAATAAAGTGTTGGGGTGCTACACATTGTTTTTGTTGTGTAACCTTGTTAAAAATAGTAAACCAAATATAACATATTAAAAAATTCGTTGACCCTGCAGGCCATCCCTGGAGCTTACCGCTAATTTCAGATGCAAACTCCAAATTTCACCAAATTATGTTTCGAAATCTTGAAGTTATGTTAAAAAAAAACGGTTGTTTTTTAATTCTTTCTCCTTCAATATCTGACGAATGACTGAACCGATTTTTATTTTCCAAACGGCATTCGACGTCATTTTTTGAGGTTAAGAGCTGATCAGTTTTTGATATCGATCGGTAGAGCCGTTTAAAAGTTATTAAAAAAAAAAACAGTTTTTCAAAATTTTTATTTTCGAGATTTCTCAAAATGTACTCGTCCGGATCAGTTCATATTATCACAAAATCTATTCCACATTGAGATCTTTAGAACACCGCATCTCAATCGATCAAGACTTTCAAAAGTTATGAAAGGTTTACATACTTACACATACATAAATATATCCATATGGACGTCCACGTGAAATTAGTCAGAATAATTTCCTGAGATCTCAAAACGTTGAAATCTCATAAAAACTCGATTTTCGAAAATCGGGGTGAAACCAATTTAAAACTTCCCAATTTTTTTTAAATTTTTAATTTTCTTAGTGGGAAGTTAAAAATTTAAATGCAATAAAGTTCTTATATAATAGTAGTTTAACCTTCAATATTTATGTGTGTATTCTTACTGATTACTCTCGTATCCATCCTCTACTTCATATCATCCTATGGAAGAAATGTTGTTTAAATGATAATTCTCTGTTAATTAAGCGATTTTTTTATCGGTACTCATCTTTGTTGTAATTACATTTTTAGATCACCGAGTGGTGTAAAATTGGCGGACAGTGAGAAGAAACGTCTTTTAGAGGTAGCCAGGCGAAATGCCATCAATATGCTTAAGAACGGCGCAGTGCCAGCGGGTGCGGCAGCCTTGCCTCCTCATACTAGGAACCAAGTCATGGCTGCTATACAATCTGGAGGTATAATTAATTTGTTTTGCCTATTTTCCGTACCATAATGGTGAGAATACCTGGCTACTATGTTGTGGGCTTAAGTCCAGCTGGACTCAATAACTGTGGGAATCGTAAATGGTTGATTTCGTTTTGGATCAGTAGTTTCGAGATTGTCTCTGATTGCAATGTTATTGCATAAGCATGACATAGATACATAGTTAAGACAAATGAGTCTCTGTAATTGCTGATTTCTAAGATACAGGCCCTGCCTAGTTTAGAAGTCAGAAGTTCTAATATAATCTAAGATGTAATATTTAGACAGTATGTTAATATATATTTTATGTAAATTCATTGTTATGCAGTAATAAAAATTATTATTATTATTATACACTTGTGACACTATAATATAATTCCTATTATATGTTTTAGTACAAGCAATGGTTAGCTCAAGTTGAATTGATGATAAGTAGATTCTTTTGCCCATTGACACCTGCGTGTATTATTAGGAATCAAAAAGTAGATGTGTTGACACACCTGAGTGCTAAGATGGAATACCATATTACCAGTAAAAAAGGTATTCACTTCTCTACAACCGCTAAATGAAACACTGCAGCACTGTGCTGCTATTTTACACTGGTATTATATGAGTGGTCCTCCCTCAGTCGAGAGTACCTATTTATGAATACATCTAATGTGTAACTCGGTGTTTCAAACTTTTATTAAAAAGTTTGTCGTAGTTAATAACCAAAAGGTAATCATGTTTTCTATTTGATCAAATACACAAAGTATTAAAATTTAAAAAAAAAAAAACATTAAAGAGCCAAATTTGATGATGAAACAATAAAATGTATTTACAGAGCTTCATACATATAATATTTTTTGTTGAAAGTACAGAATTTGTTTCCTTACATATTTTTGTGCATGGAAGAATTCAGTTGATGCTTTGGGTATATTTTGTGAACTTTTCAAGGTCCTCTATTGTGTTCACCATGAGATATTAGTAAGGTGTTAAAAATGAATTAGTTAAGATCCGTTTAAAAACCTAGTCTTACCTAGTTTTAAGAGTACCTCTCTCAATTGCGTGCACTGTCTCTCTTACCACTAATCCCAACACTTCTTTTGCTAATCTGTAAAGTCTCCTAAAAACGAGAGAGATCAGTGAATTGCTCATAAAGAAGATTGTGATTTAGGATATAATAAATAACTTTTCTAACATTTAAAACTATTTGCAGGTAAATCAGTGGATGAGTTGACAGACTTTTGTAAACACTTATCAAAGAAGGAGGCGTTAGGGGAGCTGTCATCTGTTTCATCTAATGATGAAAACATGAGCGAGAACGAGGACACCATGGCATTCCATCATCCGTTCCTCGTGAAGGAAAAGGCGCCCATTGTAATGAATATAAGAGTAAGCAATATCTTTTGCTAAGCTTTAGGAAAAATTTGGAAATTATATTTTTCCTAAAGATTTATTTATATTTGGATTTTTAGCCCCTCAAACGCCAGCTAAAAAATCATTGACACCGCTCGCTCACCTCGCTCGCTTCGCGTGATGCGGCGTCGCTAAAAATAACCTAACCTTGAATTTGTCGTACATTTATATTCAATAAAATCCATTATAAATTTCAATATAATACTTGTTTCTGTTTATTTATTATGTTATATTACTTGTTTTAGTGCTTTTACTTCATTACAAATAGATTTTAATTGTATTTTCATAGTAAAAAATGTACATATCCAGCGCAGGACATCACAATTCGATCGAATGAGCGTGAATATCACAATTATTTCTATATATTACTCGAAATTATTTACGTAAAAAGATAAATTATATTCACACAAAAACTTTTATGACAATTCTATAATAAAACACTATACTAAACATTAATAAAACATTAGAAAAATCCAGAAATCAACACAATAACATGCCACACAAAATAGGCGTACGAAATGAACGTAGATTATGAATAAAAAACTATAGACTAACTACTTTTTATTGCATTAGAGGATAGGAAATTTTACATTGAGCCTATAATGCCAAACTTCTTCGTAGAAAAGTATTCTCTAAATATAAGTTTTTATGGGTTAAAGTGCTGTGGGTTACCGCTAGGGATTTGACGGAATATGGCCGCGGTCTCATGAGACCGCTAGGGGATTGAGAGGTTAATGGAGATAAATTTGCAGGCAAAAGAAATGAAGAAATAGAATAACAATAGAAAAAGGAGTTGCTCTTTAAGAAAAACTACTTTAATTTTCACATAATCGATTATATTAAGCTGTCTCTGTTTGCATTCTTCAAACTCAGACAAATAAAGAAAGATAAATGGAGCTCTACGTATATTTTAAGTGAGGCTAAAACTAATCCAAAACCATACTCAACTTATAAGAATAGGTTCACGGAACACATATGCATCTGAAATTGTTTCCAACCAACAATATGGTTTTCGGAGCATATGTGTTTTTTTTTAAATAGAATAAGGGTGAATAACAAGCACACAGTCCACCTGATGGTAAGTGGATGCTGTGGCCCATGGACATCTACATACGTTGTCACTCACCCCTGAGAACTAAGATGGAATGCCTCATTTCCAGTAAAAAAGGTTCTCCAGATCTCTACACTCACCATACGAAACAGCAATAGGTGGTATTCTGTGAGAGCGTGATCCTTCATAATATAGCTGCAGCGTGGCTCTACCACGTAAAAACCAAAAACGTAAAAAAATGTGTATCCAGCCAATCCAACTTTTCCAGGCTGTAACAGGCAGAACGAAGCAAGTTGTGTACATTTGAAATGTCCTTAATGTTCCGTCTCTTTCCTTGCCTATATTATTGTTCTGACTTCGAAGTTTTATCCGTGTGCAATCTATTTTCAAAAAAAAATTAAAAGCAAAAATTCTGGTTCTTTGTTTGAATCGAACTTATGTCCCTCAGCACTGCGGCAAAACTTCATACTGATCAACAATCTTCCTTTCCGTATTAGGGTGGTGCGCCATTACCAGTCAAATCTAATCTTCTTCCAATCGCCAACAAGGATGAATTGCGGATACAGTTCCCTGTTTCATCGGGCACACAGCATAGGGAAAAGGCCTCGGAATGGGTACCCGTTTCTCCAAAGAAGGACATGGTAAATATTTCAGGAATTGAAGACTTCGTTTTTCTCATGCATGGCTATTCAATTATCATATTACAATAGTGTTGGATGTATAACAATAATAAAGACATTAATTAATTCGCAACTATCCGCATAAAAATACAATGATGTGTCTTACCTGGATTGAAGAGCACCTCCCGCCCTCCCTCAATTGCGTGCACTAATCCCGTCATCACTAATCCTAGCACCACTACTCCCAACACCACTACTCCCAACACCAGTACTCCCGGCACCACTACTCCCAACACCACTATTCGCGGACTTCAGCCGCCGTAGAGTCTACATCACCTGAAGATGCCTCGTGTAGAGGCGAAACACGTGTCTTATTGTCGTCGATGGTGTGTCTTTCCTGGAATAGTGGTGTTGGGAGTAGTGGTGCCAGGAGTAGTGGTGCTGGGATTAGTGGTGACGGGATTAATGCACGTAATTGATGGAGGGCGGGAGGTGCTCTTCAATCCAGGTAAGACACATCATTGCATTTTTATGCGGATAGTTGCGAACTAATTAATGTCTTTATTGTAATGGATTTCCACAAAGTAACGCCTAATTCTATCAATTATTGTATAACAATAATTAAAAAACTATAATATATCTTGTGAAAACATCCTCTGGATCCACACATATACAACCCATAATAAAATTTTTTTTATGTTTTTATGCTTTGCATACAATTATTAGTATGCTGAAGTGGCAATGGGCCGGTCATAAACTCAAAGAACTGTCAACTGATGGGGGGGAAAAAGGTTCTCGAGTGGCAGCCTCGTACCTGTCAGCGAAATGTAGTGGAGATTTGGATCACTAGATGGACCTGGTAAGACATGCAGGAAGTCGATGGATGCAGGTGGCTCGGGACCGTGCTTTGTGGCGCTCCTTAGAGGAGTTCTGTGTTCAGCAGTGGGCTAAAATGAATGAATTAAAAAAATATCAATTATAACAATCGAACAGATTGTGTGTTATTAAAAAAACATGCTTTATCATCGATAGTCCTTCTAACTAAAAAAATATATCTATATCACCGCCGCCTTTGCGAAAGTCGCTCTCAAATTTTATACATTAGATTTTAGTTCGCGTTTTGCCTCGGGACTTCTTTCCTTAAACAGATTTTAGTTTAAACCTGAGACTAAATATAAAATATTTTTGTTAAAAGGCCGAATATGTTTTATATAATCATCTAATTTGTTTTGTTTTATTTTCTTAGTATATGCGTAAGTTCGAAAGTTAATAATTATTATCGAGTACCGTCAGAATGAAAAGTAAACAGAGCGAAAATTGTTTGCAGTGAGCTAATAAAATTAATGTGTCCATTTCGAAGCAGCAGAGTATGGAGTGTAGAAGTAAGGAGCACCAACTCCCATAGTAGAATAGTTGAAAAAGTGGCCATCTGTAAGCAGTAAATAACAGTTCAAAAACTGTCAAAAATTCTCCACAACAGCGCTGGAGTAGCTACTGGGATGAAATGAACTAGCAGTTGTCGACGGTTTAAGTGTGCTGCTAAACTGCTCAGTAGCTCTAAAATCTAAAATAATTTTATTTAGTAAATATAACCTCGAAAAAGTCGTCTATCCCACTAATATTTTTTCGTGCGTTCTTTGTAATTTACCCCGTAGCTATAGTGGCGCCACCTTTATTTAACTGTTTTCTATGGACACTTTTTAATACACAGTCTGCACTCCTTACTTCTACACTCCATACAGCAGAGTTTATGAATTTGGTTGTGACATGAAAGTCAGGATATTTCAATTAAAAATACCCTCTTTTCCTTTCAGCAAGTGGCAAAGCTAAACTCTAAGCCAACGACTAAACCGGCGCCAGCTGCAATAGAATTTACAAAGTAATTTTTTTTTATATATATATTTTTAGTTACCTGTCCGCTGCTGTTTAGAATATTTTGTATTTAATTTAGAAATTTAATTTAATAGAGAAAAAAAGAATTAGCAACAGTAATCGCCTGGTTTAGCAGGCAGATTAGCAATTCATACAAGATATTTTTCAAAACATGGCCCATCAGAGTGCAGGACTCACTTAATTTCATTGTTTAAGGACATTGTTGATTCTTTCTATAGAAGTGTGTGACAATCGAGCACACAGTCTTCGTGATGGTAAGTGGATGCTGTGGTCCATGGACATCCATTTATCTTCAAATAAAAATCAAAATACAAATGCGTTGTTACCCCTGAGGACTAATATGGAATGCCTCGATTCCAATAAAAACGGTCTCCTGTTCTCTACACTCACTATACGAAACAGCAGCATTACGCTGGTATTCTGTGAGAGTGTGGTCCTGCCACAGTCAAGCTGACCCATTCGTGCTGTAACTAGGTATAATATAGCTTCAGCGTGGCTCTATCACATAAGAAAAGGACAAGAGAAAACTCCAAGCAGAACCCTGAAATTTGAGGTATTTGAAAAAAAGACCTTGGCTCTCTAATAAGTATTGCCTAAAAGTGTCTTAACTTAGTTAAACTGAGCTTAACCTAACCCTGCCTAGAAAAGGCTTTTTTAAAATTTAAGTGACATACAAGGTTACAGTCCACCTGATGGCAAGTGGCTATAGCAGCCTATGGATGCAAGTTCAAACAAATAAGGCTACAGATGCGTTGTGTAACATGATTGTCACCCCTGAGGACAAAGATGGAATGAATCACAACCTGTAACTATACTGGCTCTATGTACCCTTTAAACCGCAAAAGAGTGGTATTAACCCAACGGATTCCTATGCAGAATCACAAATCGCCGTTTGAGTCCATCTTCCCGTGTATTAGCGGCCTAAGTGAATCCAGTAGTGCCCCAAGTCATCCCATGGCTGTTGTAAGACAAAGTAAAACTGAAACAGTGGATAGGCAGCAGATTCTTCCTGAAAAAACCTGCGGTTTCTAAACCACCTGCCATGCCACGGGGGAAGTTTACGTTCAGTAGTGGACCTTTAATAATAGTACCTGGATGACCGAGCTTTTCTAGGTATTTTTTTTTTTGGAAATTTTATTTGGATACAAATTACATACTGATGAAACAAACAAACAATATTTTTTGATGTTATTGACATAATAGAAAAAACTTATTTGAATACAAAATCATGAGCATGTTAATTAAAATTTTCGTATTTTTTAAAAAAATACTAAAAAAAGGGGCTCGAAATAATAGATTTTCTCAGAAAAGATGGGAACTTGAAAAAAAAGGTAAAAAAAGTCGGACCGAAGACAGGACGCGAACCAAGGCATTACTATTTTGCGACCGCCCGATATCCACTTGAGCTATTACGATCATTAACACAGTGTCAAAATTTATCTTCTTAAACTTTCGCTGTCTCTATTTTTATTTATAGTACCCAGATGACCGTTTTCTTTTTTTTTTTTTTTTTGAAATTATATTGAGATAAAAATTACATACTGATGAAACATGAATAATATTTTTTGATCTTATTGACATAATAGAAAAAAACTGAACTGGTTACTTGAATAAAAAAATCATGAGTGCAATTAGTTTAATTAAAATTTTCGTATGTTTAAAAATACTAAAAAGTGTCTCGAAATAATAGATTTTCTCAGAAAAGGTGGGAACTTGAAAAAAAAGGAAAAAAAGTCGGACCGAAGACAGGACGCGAACCAAGGCGTTACTATTTCGCGACCGCCCGATATCCACCTGAGCTATTACGATCATTAACACAGTGTCAAAATTTACCTTCTTATATTGTAACAGTTTTTCATTGCCTGAAAACACGGACAAAAAATTCATTTTCTAAAAATGAATCCTAGCTACTGAAAATACTGATTGAAAGGGTCATGAAAGAAACTGATGGAAAAATTTGGGATGTGCAAGCGGGATTTAGAAAAGGAATGGGATGTACAGATCAAGTCTTTTCCATCCATGATCGCGGAGAAGTTTTTGGCCAAAAACCAAAAGGTTTTTTGTGCGTTCATGGACTTGGAAAAGGCCTATGGCAGAGTTGATAGGGATGTGCTATGACAAACACTGAAATCATTTGGGTTGAGCGCAGGCTTGATACAGGCATTGGAGTCTCTTTATAGGGACTCTAGTGCTTGTGTTAGGATCAACGGACAACTAACTACTCGGACTGGTTTGACATCCATAAAGGTGTCAGACAGGGCTGTGTGGCTTCCCCGTGGCTGTTCAACCTATTTATGTACAGTTGTTTGCAAAATTTGAAAGTTGAAGAATGCGGACTAAGAATGGGTGAGTTAACCGTCAAATGCCTTTTGTACGCCGATGATCAAGTTATCCTTGCGTCGTCGGCGGCCGAGTTGCAAATGATTGGTCACATTAATGAACAGATCATTAAAAGAAAGGGGTATGAATGTGAACGCAAGTAAGACGAAGGTTATGGTTTTTGAAAGAGAGGAAAGTAAAACGATTTGTGAAATAAGAATAGAAGGGGAGTTGATCGAGCAAGTAGACGAGTTTGTATATTTGGGCTGCGAATTTAGCAGGGATGGGAGAATTGATAAGGATATAGAACGACGAGTGAATGCGGGAAATAGAGTAAATGGGGCCCTACACTATATTGTGAAGAGTCAAAATGTGTCGAAAAAGGCACGTATGGCAATTCACAATGCTGTGTTGGTCCCTACTTAAACGTATGGTAGTGAAAGTTGGGTGTGGCAGAAGAAGCAAGAGAGTAGAATGAACGCAGTTGAATTGCGGTGGTTAAGGAGTATGTTAGGGCTGAATCTGAATGACAGGGTAAGAAATTGTGTAATAAGAGAAGAGTGTGGTTTGCAAGATGATGTTGTGACCAGGATTAAGAAAGGAATGCTTCGGTGGTTTGGTCATGTGGAAAGAATGGATGAGGAAAGACTGACAAAGAAAATTTATGTTGCAGAAGTGAATGGCAGAGTCGGAAAGGGACGTCCTAGGCGAAAATTTATAACGACCAAATTGGCGATTTATTAAAAACGGGCCAAATTAGGAGTACCCTCAACCGACGAGCATGTATGCGTAGGTGTATGGATATGAAGGAGGCGAGAGAGGTGTGTCAGGATCGTGCCAAATGGAAGTCTGTAGTCTCTGCCTACCCCTCTGGGTGACAGGCGTGAGTGTTTATGTATGTTTTATGATGAATCCTAGCTAGATCGATTTATTGCCTCCGAAACTCCCTGGACACAAAATTTTTGAAAATCGTTGGAGCCGTTTCTGAGATTCCGATTATACAGGGTGTCCCAGAACTCAACGTCAAGCCGAAACAGGGTGACAGGAATGATTGTTACGATCGTGAGAAAAATCAGAAAAAAAAAATCTATCCCATGCAGTTCGGAAATTATGGGCATTTAAGAAAAATCTAGAATTTTGGTGAAACTGTAACCATTTTTCGGTTTTTGTGGTTAATTTTCATTATTTTTGTTCATTTAAACTTTGGAACCGTAACCCTAAATAACATTTCTAGAACAACAGTCAAAAATAATGACACAACTGCCCCAAGTTTTCTAGAATTAAGACTATTTGTTAAACTATGAATTTAAAAATTTTTACATTTGTCGACTTTGAAAGGTCCTCCTTTAAAAAACATATACTAAAGTGTGTTGGCAAGTGCCATAAAAGTTTGCGCATTTAACCAGCGTTGTAAAATGGTATAATACTTGTTAGTTTCATACTAAAAAAAACTAGTTAAAAAATAAAAACATCGAGTAACCCGATTTTTGCTAACCCATTTTACTCAGTTCAAATGTTTTTTATTCACACAAGCTCTTGGTAGGTTCTTAATTTTACGGAAAAATGATGAGAGAGATGGATAATAGACATGATTGCCGTGAGCGATCGAGACAGATAGTGACGCCACGCATTGAGACGGAGATGCGTCTGACACCAGTTAGTACGATTCGCTCATTCGTCTACTGCGCACCTTTCTGTATTCGCTTGTGTTGATTTAGGCCACGCCGCTGATTGCAATTTTTTGTCACCGTGATTTATTATTACTGTCACCTGCTGTCACCCACGATGCGCTCACTGAATCTGTTCTTGGGTAACAAATCGCGTTCATTTTTGTAATTGGACTTGCAACAAGGTTGCCGTGATTTTTGCTCTTGAAATACGTAGAAGAAGAAATGAAACGGAAGCAAAACGCTGCTGGAGTTTATCGTGAGCATCCCTATATACACGGAAAGATTATTTAAAGGAAAATTCTACACTATATATTCTGAATTACGAGGAAGAAGTGTTGCAAGAGGTCGCAGATGATACAAGTATTTCCGTTCGTGAAATTGAAGAAAGAACGGGAATACCCAAAAGCACATCACATCGTATTTTACAAAGAGCCGACATGCATCCGTTTCACGTACAACGCGTTCAAAGTCTTCTTCCTCGAGATTATCCTGAAAGGATTTCATTTTGTAGAACAATGCTACAGAGGCATAACGGAAATCCCCAATTCATTCAAAAAATTCTCTGGTCAGATGAATCTACATTTAAAAAAGATGGTTACATAAACTTACACAATTTTCCCGAGTGGCATGTGGCGAATCCACATTTAATGCGAGAAGACAGATCCCAGTATCGCTTTAAAGTAAAGCTGTGGACCGGAATTTTAAACGGCAAAATTGTTGGGCCTTTTGAGCTGCCTGAGAATTTTAATGGCACGAATTACTTACATTTTTTACGAGAAAATTTACCAACTTTGTTAGAGGACGTACCACTAGCAGATCGTCGCCACATGTGGTATCAACAAGATGGCTGCCCAGCGCATTATGCGGTGCAAGTAAGAGATTTTCTTGACCAGGAATATCCGGCAAGGTGCATTGGACGTTCAGGCACTATCTCGTGGCCAGCCCGTTCCCCAAATTTAAATCCCCTGGATTTTTTTTATTGGGGCGTTCTCAAAGAAAAAGTTTATTCAAAGCCCATTGACAGGGTAGCCGAGCTGCGTGAACGAATTTCTCAAGCTGCTGAGGACATCAACTCTCGAGGATATGCCCGACTAATAACTAGATCTTTTTTTAAGATGTAGGGCGTGTATTGAGGCTGATGGTAAACCATTTGAACACTTATTGTAATAAAAAAATGTTATTTCCCTATCTGACTTTTATTTCAATAAACCTAAACTAAACTAGGTCAAGATTTTTCATTATTTTGTTAATTTTACTTACTTTTGTTGACTTTTGTAAAATTGGCGTCACTATCTGTCTTGCTCGCTCATGGCAAACATCTCCACTATCCATCTCTCAAATCAATACATTTGAACTAAGTAAAATGGGTTACCAAAAATCGGGTTACTCGAGGTTTTTATTTATTTACTTGTTTTTTTTTTTTTTTTTTGGAATAAAACCAACAAGTATTGTACCATTTTACAATCCTGATTAAATGCGCAAACTTTTAATGGCACTTGCCAAGGCACTTTAGTACATTTTTTTTAAAGGAAGGACCTTTCAAATTCGACAAATGTTGAAAATTTTAAATTCATAGTTTAGCAAACAGTCTTAATTCCAGAAAACTTGGGGCAGTTGTCTCATTATTTTTGACTGTTGTTCTAGAAATCTTATTTAGGATTACGGTTCCAAAGTTTAGATGAACAAAAATAATGAAAATTAATCACAAAAACCGAAAAATGGTTACAGTTTCACCAAAATTCTAGATTTTTCTTAAATGCCCATAATTTCCGAACTGCATGGGATAGATTTTTTTTTCTGATTTTACTCATGATCGTAACAATCATTCCTGTCACCCTGTTTCGGCTTGACGTTGAGTTCTGGGACACCCTGTATATATACAAGAATTGCTCATTTAAAGGTATAGGATATTATATATACCATTACAGCCTATTAAAGTCTACTGCTAAACATAGGCCTCCCCCATAGATTGCCTCACAGGGGGAATAATTGTCATAGTTGCCACGCTAGGCAAGTGGGTTTGCCACCTCAGTTTTTTTATTCGTTATTAGGAAGACGCTGCTGCCCATCTCCTAATTTGCTTCCCTCTGCCGCCTTTTATGACACCCGCGAGATGATATGGGATAGTGAATATTCTTACACCGCCACTACACGGTAGGAAAATGGTGAAATGTTGTAGTTTTTGAAATATCTTCCAGAACAAAAACACTTTTTTTAATTAAAGTTGGGTGACAGGTGTGTAGACAGTTCACCTGATGGTACTATGTCAATTGAGAATCAAAACGCAGATGCGTTGTCACCCCTGGTACGAGGAGTGAATATTCTTGTGCCGGCATTACACCGTTATAGCCTATCAAAGGTCCACTGCTCAACACAGTTGTCACGCCTGGCAGACGGATGCATGAAGGTTAGAGAACAGGAGAACGATCGCCGTAGAAAATAGTGTCCCAGAAATATGGACACCATAAGTGAGGCGCTGCGATCACTAAGTTCGGTCAATAAAAGTCATTTTCAGTCTATTTTTTCGATCAGATGCTAAACCACTTGCACATCCACGCACAATAAAATATTTCTCCATTTTTTAAAGTTTCTTTTGTCAAAAATTACAAAATTACGGAGCATGAAAATTTTATCATAAAAAATGAAATGAAAAAATGTACATAATTCAACCAACTTCATCTACTTGTATTCATAATCAGCTAACTTCGCAGTCACTACTCACCGACGTCAGCGCCGCTATAAATTCTACAATTTTCAGGGACAGGCGGGCTATGCTTTAGTACGTAGTGATCGTTCTCCTGTTTCAAAACCTTCATGGACGGATGGGTAACCGCAGTTCATTTTTGTTTAGTTGTTATTAGGAAGATGCTGCCGCCCATCTCCTTTTTAGTTTCCCTCTGTCGCCTCTTACGATATGATACGGGGTAGTGAATATTCTAACACCGCCACTATATGACACACAACTATTGTATACTTCACAAAAAACTATTATTGTTTGCGTAAAATTTGTAAATTGTGTTTTATCAGGACTGAGCCCCTGGCCTTGCCCGCTCCACCGTCCTCCACTCCAGCGTATTTGCAAGCCTTTACATCCGGAAGTCGTAAGTAATATTAAATATTCTCAGATAAAAGCTGCTCTAAACTGTTGAAATAATGCCTTAAGACAAAAAATCGTGTAAGAAATAACCTTGTATAGATTATAAACAACATAACCGCTCGGATGCCCACTATGTAATTTCATTATGTCATTAAAGTGCCCGAGCGCCACTTGTGGCTACCCGTCAAGTGCGCCTAACTGCATAGATAAAAAAACAAGCGTCCTACTTGCAGGGTTACACAAAAACAGATATTGTGAGTTAACTTTTTCGAATAACAGAGCAAGTGTTTGTTTTTTGTGTTGCTGAATGAATGAGTCATTGAACTTGGGTATTATAATTTAATTTATGATACCTTGTTTTTAAATAGAGACTCGTAAATTTGTAAATAGTGAATTTCGAGCGCAACTTTTGCAAAGCTGTTCATAAATCAAAAAGCAAATCGATGACGTAGGGATTTTTTATTCAAAAAACCTTATTGAGAACACACACAGTAAGAAAATAATTTAAAAGATACCTATCGTAGTACAAAAACATACTATTACAGGACTTACCAAACGTTTAGGCGGCGCGCAGCGTAAATATGAGAACTTAAGGTGGCCCTAGTCGATGGCACGAACTAAGTGGTGGGCGGGGTAAAAATGCATTCTATCACAGCCGACATCACGTGCTAAAGGGATAGACGCTGTGATGAGCAGTAAGAAGCTAGTGCGCACACACATACGCACTCGAGTGACGCAATGTGCGACGGCGTCATCGCGTACCTACCTATGCGATTCATTTTTGAATAATAACATAAACTCAAACGACAATTGTAAGCTCCGTGTCGCAGTGGCTTAGCAATGATGCTGCGCTGGGGGCCGCGGGTTCAAATCCCGCACGGAACAAATATTTGTGTGGCCTACAAATAGTTGTTCCGGGTCTTGATGTTTGTCCTTGTGCAATTTATGTTTATAAACTGCCTCCACGATACTGGAGAAAATCCTACTGTGGGGGTAACGTATTTTAAAAAGAGAAATGAGAGAGAAAACAAATTGGTGTTATTATAACTTATGATCTGCTGTGTGAAACGTAATTATTATGAACCCAATTTATGTAGTTGTTATTATGAAAGTTGTGAACTTAAGTAGATGTTGTGATTATGTAATAATTTCATTGATTTGTTTTTACCTACATTTTAACCGACTTCGAAAAAAGGAGGTGGTTCTCAATTCGTTGGTTTTTGTTTATGTAAGGTACTTGATACAAATAAGGCCTATGTTGTGATAACCATATTTCAATAATAATTCACGCGACCGCACGTAACGGTCCTATAAATCACACAAATGCGTGGGCGTCCCGCTACCCCTCCCAGTCGCCAGTTGACACGCGTTCTTCGAGCAAGGTGGACGATTTCGCGCCAATTTGTAAAACACTGGAGATTTCGAGGTATTTTAGCTAAAATTACTTAGTTTTTGTGTACGATAATTTAAACAACTATTTTCTTAATATATTTACTAACGTTTTGTGTCGTTAGACTTAAGACTTGTCCGTTGATGTACTTTTTGTATATTTTTAAAGATAATTTGAGCGGGATGTTTAATAAGGCCTAGGCCTTATTTGTTGCGCGATAAACCTTATTTGTGACAGGCCTTATTGAATATACCGCTTTTTTTCAACAATGTTGGTACATTATGTCATTGCTTGACCGACCATTTGGTGATAATAATTGATTTTGGTGACAATGCAGTGTCGGCGGGTTTGGCAATCTCTATTTTCTTAATTTTCAATATTCTATTGCAGAGTTATTAGTACCTGTCATCAGTCCCCCAGCAAGATGTCTCCATCAAAACAAAAACGCGCTACCTGGTCAGAAGATAGTTTGGCCGCGGCAGTTCGTGCGGTACGTAATGGAATGTCAACTTATAAAGCATCAGCACAATATGGTATCCCGCGAAGAACTATAAGAAACCATGTCAAAAATGGGAAGATCACCAAAAGATTAGGAAGACAGACTATATTCACTTCAGATCAAGAAAAAGATTTTATAAAACGAATAATAAAGTTCTCGCAGCTGGGTATACCTTTGACTCCGAAAATGATCAGAATACAGGCGTTTGCTTTTTGTCAGAAATTTAGTATTCCTCATAACTTTAACGAACAATCAGGGCTTGCTGGAAAAGGATGGTTGAGGATGTTTTTAAAAAGAAACCCAGAGCTGGCCAAACGTAAGGCACAGTTTCGAAATCCAGCCTGTGCCCAAAAATTAAATAAACCCATTGTATTCCACCATTTTGAAGAAGTAAAAAAAACTTTACGATGAACTGGAATTGCATGATCATCCAGAAAAAAATTATAACGTGGATGAAAAGGACTGCAGGCTTACGTTACATCACCAGCAGACAGTGATCTCACAAAAAGAAGCAAAGAGGGTACATATACAAGTGGCAGAACATGGAGAAAATGTAACAGTTTTTGGTTGCGCCAATGCGATTGGAAATCCTGTACCTCCAATGATTTTGTTTAAAGGAAAAAGGAAGATGGCAGAGTATGAAAAAAAAATTCCTCCAGGGTCTATTGTTCAAATGGCTAGAAAAGGGAGCATGACAGCAGACCTATTCATCATCTTTATTAAACACCTAGCCAAATATAAAACATTTGGAAAATGTTTACTCATTTTTGATGGCGCAAAGTGCCGCTTGGATTTTCGCATCCAGAAAAAAATTATAACATGGATGAAAAGGGCTGCAGGCTTACGTTACATCATCAGCAGACAGTGATCTCACAAAAAGAAGCAAAGAGGGGGGTACATATACAAGTGGCAGAACATGGAGAAAATGTAACAGTTTTTGGTTGCGCCAATGCGATTGGAAATCCTTTACCTCCAATGATTTTGTTTAAAGGAAAAAGGAAGATGGCAGAGTATGAAAAAAAAATTCCTCCAGGGTCTATTGTTCAAATGGCTAGAAAAGGGAGCATGACAGCAGACCTATTCGTCATCTTTATTAAACACCTAGCCAAATAAATACATTTGGAAAATGTTTACTCATTTTTGATGGCGCAAAGTGCCGCTTGGATTTTCCCATCGTAGAAGAAGCTGAAAAAAATGACATAGTGCTGTATTGTCTGCCATCGAATACTACGCACGAGTTGCAACCTATGGACAAGACTTGTTTCAAGCCATTTGAGACGTATTGGGATCAAGAAGTTTTACAATTTCTTTACGAAACTCGTGCAAAAGGCAATCTCAAAACAGCAGTTCAATAAAATATTAACACGAGTGTGGGCCAAGTGTATGACTACAGCAAACATTACTAGTGGGTTCAGAGCGACCGGTCTTTATCCACTTAATCCTAATGCAATACCAGAAACTGCTTTTGCCCCATCAATTTTAACCCAAAGATCAATCCATTCCGTCTTGTCAATGAAAATGAAGTACTTGGACATCCTTCACTAAACTCCGATACTGCAATGGACACACATGATGAATCCTGCTCCTCGCCACCCATTGCCACTTTACGAGAATTAAGAGATCTGATTGTAACGGAAATTCTGCCAGGAATACCTGACACGCCAGATATTCAAGTATTTGAAAATTATTCTTCTGTGCGTCATACGCCAGCATTCGCTGATGATGAAAATTTGCCGTGGACTAGTGGAATACACAATAAACAGTCTCTTGTAGCTTACAGCGACACAGACGAATCTTCCGACACCGAAACAAAAAACAAATTTGTACTATCTAAAATTATCAGCAAAATTTTAAACAGACCTCTTCCAGTACGACGTTTGAGGATTTATTGGTCTACTGATTCACTGAAACTGAAACACTGAAACAGACGTCACGAACGAAGGATCCAAAGTAGTATCTGTTCCTCAGTCTCCACAAACTTTTGAGGTCGCCGTAGATGTACATCTGTCTCCTAAATCAAAAATAAACCAAGTACCTGAAAGATCCGAACATATTTTACCTCTATCTCAGCATTCAAAATCCATCATTTCAGCAAGTCCAATAATTTCATACCTACCTCGGCCTCAATGTACTTCAAGCCCTAGAAATTCATCACAAGACTCACCAGATGAAGATAACGTCTCTTTAGCGCAAATAAGTACAAAATCTCCATTCCAGAAATTTATGCCAACACCTGATTATGGCGATATTAAAACTAAACCACGAAGAAAAAAAAACCTTCAAAGAGTAACAAAAGATTTGTTTAAAATTAAAGATACAAAAGTCGGTGAAAAAAAAACCCCTCGAAACACATATATCAAGGTACTAAAAAAGAAAGCAGTTTCAGATAAAATAAAAAAAACCTGTAAGAAAAGACACAAATTCGAAATCAAATAAAAAGACTGAAAAGAATAGCACTAAGAAGAACGTAAAAACAAGAAGGAGGAAGAAGAAAGTTGGTACTGTCACGCCTGTGATGAAGACAAAGTCGCAGATATGAGATCTTGCAGGGACTGTTCTAGGTGGTATCACGATGAATGCATTGGACTCACGACAGAGGATGTTAACGCCTTTTTATGTCCTGTCTGTGATTAATTTGAGATCTCTTTTAGTTTATAAGAATTTAAGACTGATGAAAGTTGCTATTTAATTTGATTTCTTTTGTGGCCTTAACTTTACAATAACCTTTTACATCAGACACGGTATTGTAATAAGGCCTACCAAAAAAATAATAAAAAAAAGTTTTTTTTTGTATTTTTTGGAATAAAGGTGTAGTTAAGTATTTATTTGTTACAGTGACAATTTAATTTCATTGATATTTTACTTAATTTTGTTAATAATAGAAGGTTTATTCCAATCGCATGATAAAAAGGCTAAATATTTTTATTTCTTTGTGAAACTTTTTATAACTTTAGGAAACCAAACTGTCTAATATTATGAAACCTCATTTTGGTAAGTTTAAGATTAGTTTTGGAGAATTTTTAATTTGAAGTATATAGGCCTTGTTGCGTATACGCGATTTTGGCCAAAATGTTTGTTTTTGAAAATTAATTTTTTTGTTAAGATTTTGTTAAAAAGTTGAAAACGTTTTTTGTGATTCGTTTAATTAATGAATAAAAGATGCTAATTAACTATGTATTTTATTACATTCATTTATATTTTTGATAATATAGCCATTTAAAATTAGATTTCTTATATTTACGCGAACACTACACATTGAAATAATACTAGTTTTTACGGAATTTATCGCGTATATTTAACTTTTTAATTGCCCGACGTTTCGAGAGCTTTACAGCACCCATGGTCACGGGAAGGACTGAGATGTTCAACGTCCAGCTGTCATAGTTAACCGCGGTTACCATAGATTAAAATTTAACTTTTGTTCCGATCTACACAGTATGAACTTATGGTATCATGGAGTCTTGCAGTTGTATGCTTGGGTTGGGATTTAATTTTATTTATTATAGGATCCCAAGCAGATGGTAGCACCCAGCCATCTTCTCTATTGAAATTAGGATGTTTTTTGATTTCAATAGCCTCGCGAATCATCCTTGGAAGGAATCGGTGTTCTTTAGCGAGGATTTGTGGTCTATCAAATCTGATGTAGTGACGGGGGCGATCCTGTACATGTTCACAGACTGCAGACTTCCCGGAGCGTCGATTCTTCACATCAGCTATATGTTCTTTGACGCGGGTTTTAATGGATCTTTTAGTTTGGCCTATGTAGGAGAGACCACATTCACAATCAAGCTTATACACTCCTGCATCTTGCAGAGGGACGTTACACTTGACTGATGGTAAAAACTGACCAATCTTCTTCGGCGGCTTGAAGTATGTTTTGATGGAAGCGCGCTTCAAGATGTAGCCAATCTTGTCAGTGACTCCTCTAACATATGGCAGTACAGCAGGTACACGCTCGACTGTGGCCGGCTTTCACTCGTTCTCTGTGACGTAGGCGCGGGACCCGAAGCTTGTTGTCATGCAAAACTTGCTTGACATGTTGGGGCTCGGCAGCCAGGTGTTTACTGTCACAGATCCCTCGTGCTCTCTGAAACAAAGATTTACCCACGGTAGCTAACTGTGAAGGATGGTGGTGAGAATCACCGTTTAAATATCTATCTGTATGGGTCTTTTTTCTATACACAGTACCATACATATAACACCTTGAGCCATACTGTGTATAGAAAAAAGACCCATACAGATAGATATTTAAACGGTGATTCTCACCACCATCCTTCACAGTTAGCTACCGTGGGTAAATCTTTGTTTCAGAGAGCACGAGGGATCTGTGACAGTAAACACCTGGCTGCCGAGCTCCAACATGTCAAGCAAGTTTTGCATGACAACAAGCTTCGGGTCCCGCGCCTACGTCACAGAGAACGAGTGAAGCCGGCCACAGTCGAGCGTGTACCTGCTGTACTGCCATATGTTAGAGGAGTCACTGACAAGATTGGCTACATCTTGAAGCGCGCTTCCATCAAAACATACTTCAAGCCGCCGAAGAAGATTGGTCAGTTTTTACCATCAGTCAAGTGTAACGTCCCTCTGCAAGATGCAGGAGTGTATAAGCTTGATTGTGAATGTGGTCTCTCCTACATAGGCCAAACTAAAAGATCCATTAAAACCCGCGTCAAAGAACATATAGCTGATGTGAAGAATCGACGCTCCGGGAAGTCTGCAGTCTGTGAACATGTACAGGATCGCCCCCGTCACTACATCAGATTTGATAGACCACAAATCCTCGCTAAAGAACACCGATTCCTTCCAAGGATGATTCGCGAGGCTATTGAAATCAAAAAACATCCTAATTTCAATAGAGAAGATGGCTGGGTGCTACCATCTGCTTGGGATCCTATAATAAATAAAATTAAATCCCAACCCAAGCATACAACTGCAAGACTCCATGATACCATAAGTTCATACTGTGTAGATCGGAACAAAAGTTAAATTTTAATCTATGGTAACCGCGGTTAACTATGACAGCTGGACGTTGAACATCTCAGTCCTTCCCGTGACCATGGGTGCTGTAAAGCTCTCGAAACGTCGGGTAATTAAAAAGTTAAATATACGCGATAAATTCCGTAAAAACTAGTATTATTTCAACATTTAAAATTAGATAGGCCTTATTTGTATCAACTACCTTATGTTCTGTCCCCCGATTTCTCGAAGATGCCTGAATCTATTTGGAAAATTATTTTTTTGTTTGAAAGGATATATTTTCCAGATAATCCCACGGTAATCGATTATGGTCAGGTCAGGATCTGATGATGGAATCTTGGAGAAATCGAGGGCACTCTTCAATGAATGACAGCAAATCAACCGTGATTGCTGCTATCACCTATCTATGCATTCTTTACGCAATCACACAATATAATATCACGCCTGTACCCACTAAAGGGACATAACTCTCAACTAAAAATGGTAACATAAAATCCTTTTAAAAAAAAATATAACCATTTCTGAAACAAACACAAAAATGTTTTTGTATTTTATTGTAGGTTATGCAAATATTACTGTAGGTACTATGTATTCTAAATAGGTATTTACTTACCATAGCTACTTTGCTATAATAGCCCACAGGCAACTCCCCGAAGTATATGCCAGCCAGTGTCAGGATAACTGCTTTTTCGACAGCGCGATTTTGATGTGAGGCTTTTATATCCTCTCAACTGTGGAAGTACGTGTAAAATTGTTTTTTTAATTTGTATGAAGCAAACCGCTATCTTAGGACTAACATGCTGGTTGCGGAAATTTTACTTGAAATGTACGTAAAATTTTAGTGTTGACTTTCAGTTTTGTGTCAAAATATCATTTACAGTTTTAGTACATAAAAATGAGGATAAAGTGCAATATTTTAAATTTGTGTGAATTCTAGTTCTTTGTTTTGCGGGTGGCAAAAAAAAACAACTAAAGTTTGCCATACTGCATCACGTTTAAATTCGGTTGAATTGTTAGAATCGTAAAAAATCTAGCGCCCTCGAGCAGATAAACGGAGCTTTGTTGATTCCAATCTCATTCGATGATTTATGCAAAAATTAGATGTGGCATTTGGATATGCCATGTATGTTAACACAAGACTTCGGAATTTTTTAAACAATTTATTAAAACAGAAAAGTAGAAAGTATTTACAATATTTTTATTTTAATATTTAATATTTGAATTTTTTATTTTTTTATTCTAATATAAACAGGTTGTGGTTTTTAAGGTCACCTCAAACACATGGGTTATATCGGTTTTTTTAATTTACGTTATATAAACATTATATCGTTTTTTTTATTTACATTTTATCTGTATGCACTTTGCAAAATTCATAAATCAAAAATAATTTAAAAAAAATTAATCCTTTTTATTTACTTTTTACATACGTTTCAGTATTGCAAATCGTGTAACGTTGCGTTATGTTTCAACCTAGAGCAAGATTGCTGATACCTACAGTACCGTTCGTAAATAATTAGTACTGTAGATAAAGTAAATCGAACAAGTACCAGGAACCTTTTAAAGAAATGAGTACCCATGTTATATATTTATTCAATTTTATACTTATGTCCATCTATTATCCATCCATTTAGTTTTTATTGTTGCCTAGCTATCATTTGTTCAGCTGATCATTTCAGATTATCATCGTTGAAATAGTTAAGTTACAGTCTATTTACGTCCCACTGCTGGGTCTTACCTCACTTCTGAGAGGGTTTTAGGGCAAAGAAGTGTCCGCCGCGCTGCCTCTATGCGTGTTGGCGAACTTCACATGTCTTCGGAATATTTTTTTCTTATTTCTCAGACAGTCAGACTTTCTCACGATATTTTCCTTCACCGCCGAGCACGTGGTAGATCAGCACTTAAAATTGCAATTAACAATTTCATTGACGCCAGCGGGGGATCGAACTCGGTTTGCTAGCGTACTGTGAAATTTAACGCGAGACCTAACCATCTGAGCTACCGGGGCTCCTCTGAGCCACCACGGTTCTCATCGTTGAAATGAATACACCTTTTTATATTGTGTATGTTTTCTATAGAATAGGGTGACAAACGAGCACACAGTCCACCTGATTATAAGTAGTTGCTGCGGCCCGTAGATATCTACATCTATCCTCGATTACAAATGAAAATGCAAATACGTTGTCACCCGTGAGACTAAGATGGAATGCCTCCTTTCGAGTAAAAACCGTCTCCGGTTCTCAACACTCACCATACGAAACACAGCCAACATTATGCTAATATTTCACGCTGGTATTCTGTGAGAGCGTGGTCCTTCCCCGGTCGAGCCAACCCATTCGTGCAACAACTCTACTACTAATATAACTGCAGCATGGCTCTACTAAAAATGTTTTAATGAACTAGTACATAATGCACAAAAAGTGCAAAATCGGACTTTAATTTTGGCATATTTTTGGAGCATAAGAAGTGGGTTCTTTAAAAATATATATCCATAATATTTTTTTTTATTTCAGGAAGAGATATGTTTATTTTAAATGTTATTATTTCGTAGATATTATTTGTGTTACAGGAAATATATTACCTTTTTGAGAAATAATGTTGCTAAAATTATGTTGGTTATTGGAAATGTAATATAGGGTCCGCCATCTAATTTTTTTTTCAACTAGTGCTTATTTCGTGAATGGCAACACTTAGCTCATGTCTAATTTGACAGATAATTAGTTTTATCCTTCCGCTGAACGAATATGATTGTGTATACGCTTGAACAACGCTGGGAAATATTGCGACATTACTTTGAAAATCATGGTAATGTTGCAGAATGTGTGCGAAAATTGCGTACGGATTTTGGAAGAAATGAAGCACCGTCAGCTCCGTATGTTCGTTACCTTGTGAAAAAAGTGAAAGAAACTGGCATGCTCATCGATAAACCAACGAGTGAAAAGCCAAAAACAGTGCGTACACCCGAGAATATTGCTGCTGTGGCCGAAAGTGTGCGTGAAACGCCATCAACATCAGTTCACCGTCGTTCTCAACAACTGGACATTTCGGAGACATCATTGAGACGAATTTTGCGTAAAGACCTTGGTATGACGCCGTACAAAATCCAATTGGTTCAGGAGTTCAAGCCAACTAACCATCCAATGCGTTTTCGCTTCGCTAAGTGGGCCTGCGATCGACTTGCAGAAGATGCGGATTTTGCCAAAAAAATCATCTTTTCAGATGAAGCTCATTTCGAACTTGGCGGGTATGTAAACAAGCAGAATTGTCGCATTTGGGGCACATAAAAGCCGCACGCATTCATCGAAAAGCCGGTGCACCCAAAACAAGTCACTGTTTGGTGCGGATTTTGGTCCAGAGGCATAATTGGGCCATTTTTCTTCGAAAATGAGCAAGGTGTAGCCGTTACAGTCAATGGCGATCGTTATCGGGCCATGTTGAACGAATTTTTGTTCACAGAAATTGAAGAGGAGGATATTGGCAACATTTGGTTTCAACAGGACGGCGCAACGTGCCACACAGCCGACGCTACACTTGATGTTTTGCGCCCTGTTTTTGAAAATCGCATTATCAGAGCTGATGTCGTTTGGCCACCTCGGAGCTGCGATTTGACACCGTTGGACTATTATTTGTGGGGTGCCGTTAAAGATAAGTGTTACGCCGACAAGCCAGAGACAATTGACGCTTTAAAGGACAATATTTGTGAAGCCATTGGTGAAATACAGCTGCACACAATCGATAATGTACTCAAAAATTGGACCGATCGTGTAGGCTACTGCATGGCCAGCCGAGGCAGCCATTTGAATGAAATTATTTTCTATCATTAACCGGAAGGATTGTACTTTCAAATAAAAAAAGAAATTTGAAAAAAATATTTAGTAGTTTTTTAATAGCATTTTTTTTTAAAAAGTTATTTGGCGGACCCTATATAACCGCCGCGCACCCCGTGGCGCCTCTGAACGGCTTTGTCACTCGACACTATTATGGCGCATTGAGTATTGTTTACAAAAAAAAAACGAAGACTCTACATCCGCGGGTGACCCTTAGTGGTATGGCTTTTAAGGGAATGAATGAATCTTTATTTCTCTACAAGTGCTGAAGAAAATTGTTTGCTCATATAAAGTAATTAATTTTTCAATAAATATGACACTTACGGCTAAAATTTTGATATCGGCAGTACGAATACTTATTTCATAACTTTATGAGATTTGTAAAACTTAGCTAGATCTATTTGACTGAATCATGTAAGGAAAAAGAGAGGTTCAACTAGTCGTGGAAATAAAACCACATGTTTCTTCATGAATTTAAGTATATATTTTTAATTAACTAAAAAAACGTGTTAATTTTATTGACTAGTGCATTAAACCTTTGACTGCCGTGTCAGTCACTTTGTACGGAGTATTGCATTTAAAACGTGACCGACGGCAGTTTAATTGTTAATGCCGCATCTGGTCCGAACTACATTCTACATCAGTGTAAGTTGATTGTTGGTTCTTGTAAGCGTACTATTAATGCGTTTTATGATAAAAAATTGTATTGTAGCCTATGATTTTGCGCATAAAATATTGTAAACAATAGATTTAAAATTAAATGAAAATAAAATATAATATTAAAAAACTTTGTTTCGTCGAGAAATTTGCGTTTGAACTGCGGAGCTGTTTAATAAAATTCAATTTTATTAAACAGCTCCGCAGTCAACGGAGTATGACGGTTACAGTTACAGGTTAATTAAATAAATAAAAAATGTTAGTTTGTAAATTGTTTATTGATTATTTGTGTTCAATAGCGGTTTACAATATTCTCTTAGTACTTAAAAAGTTATCAACAATAGTCATTGTGTCACTGCAGGGACAAACACAAACATCTATCAAAATAGTAACGTATATAAACGGAATACTAACAGCACAGACTTCCTTACAGAAGTTCAAAGAACACGTCTAGACAAGGTAAGTAATTAGAAGAAAACTACAATTTAGAGATCGATTGTAAATCAAATTCACAAAACAGACACAATTAGCGAAATATAAAAAAATTTTTGATTTATTTTATAATAGATAACGCTAGTTGAAAACTGAACACTGTATGGGAATGACATCACTGAACGAGTCAGGTGGTCGGTACAAACAAATAAAAGGCGCGATTGTAGAAAGAGATTCGTTACGAAACGTTTGTAGGCTAGGGGGCTTGGCCTGTTTATGTTATTCATAACAAAGGCTATAAAATATGTACAACTTAGAAACTAAATCCTATGTGTACTTATCTGTATTCATAACCCAATATCTGAGGTAGGTTGATGCGCTCCTTAGTTTTTATATAGTTCGTATTATTCTGTAATAAATTAAATCTAATCCAAAATATACTATAATACCATAGCATAGCTATTTTATTTAGTAGCAGCTTATATAGTAGTATAGTAAATTATATATAAAAAAATATGAGTATGTCTGAGGTAAGGTTAAATATAAACAAATATTTTGCCAAATGCGAATCGGACTTCCTAGCTTCCGTACCATCTTACAAGATTTAAATACCTATACATATTACTATCGATCAAAAAAAGCCAAAAATACACGTTTCTTTTTCTAGTAGAAAATCCTTTAATTTCAAATTTATTTTTACTATTTGCTGTTATAGCGGCAACAGAAATACACATTCTGTGAAAATTACAACCATCTACCTGTTGCGGATCATGAGATACAGCCCGCTGACAGACAGACACATGGACAGCGGAGGCTCCGTAATAGGGCCCTGCTGGTTACCCTTCGGGTACGAAATCCTAAAGAGTACTTAGTTGTCCACTCACATCTGTATAATTCTTTCTTCAAAGGACCATATTAGCCTGGTTCTCGTATGACATGACCAATGTAATACCTGGACTGACCTCTCTGAGTTTGTTTCGGCAGATCCGGTGCTTCTTCTCAGTTTCATGTTTTTGTTGTGTTAAAGTGTTTTTTAAAAAACTACCACAAAACAACTTACAAAACAAATTTTATTTATCATTAACTGCCCTTCTTAGATTCTTATGTACTTACATAAATTACATTAGGTATATTAGAATATGAGATTCCTATACGTAAGCACGATAATCGTAAATCTAAAAAACCTATTCTAATTAAATTAATAGATAATTTTAAGATTTTCGATAATCGTGCTTATCTATGAGATGTTTTCGTTAGTTAGCAAATTAAAGTAGTTAAGTACCTAATGTACTACCTGTATCGAAAGTTCATTATTATGTACCTACCTGTTTTCAATTTTAACTAAATGTGCTTCAACAAACTTATGGGCACATTTTAGCAGCTATATTCATCCCGGCTTCAGCAATGGACACGAACAAAAAGAAGCAATTTTTCTAAATAAAGATGTAGATATGTAGGTATTACAACCATGAATAGATAGCAGCGGCTAACCTAGTGAGCATGTGTGAGTGCGCGCTGCGCCCCCCCCCCCCCCTCCGTCCGTCCCACTGATCGGGGAAACAATTTGTAGCGAAAGACAAGATGATTTACAACAAAAAGAAGCGCGCGAAATTTTATTAACAGACCTTTGGTAGTCTGGATGTCATGAAAAATCTATTGAATGTATCTGTTTAAAATAAAATTATTTGCATTTTTGAAACTAAGTAACTGTTTTGCAATTTTCGTTCTTCTTATGGTATTTATTTCCGCCCAAAGATGTGTTAAAACTAGTGTTGAAATTTGGAATTTACGACGCTTATGACTTTTAAACATACTCTTTTTTTACTTTTTTGTTTCCATACAGGGCTAGATAATGATGAGACAAATTGAAATCATTTTTTATTTTGAACGTACACCATCAAACAGTGGAGTAATCGCCAGACTACGTTTGTATGGAAGAATAAGCGACTAGTGTACCCTTAAGATCTATTTATAGCATTAATAAAACTCAAATATTCACAAATAATTGGTACTAATACAAAGGTTATTTCGTCCTTAACAGAACTAATAAATATTGAGCAACATTAAAATTAGTGAATATACTCTCATAGGTAAAGAAAATCAACTGCCGTTTATCCGTATTTTCATACCACGTACCTATGTAAATAATTGGCAGTGATTCTAAACTCATTAAATAGCATTTTTAATTCCATTTCAAAAAAAGGTATCACGTGTATAGTTTGTGAGTATGTTATCAAACAAATTGTTTAAAACAAAAAAAGCCGTAAAGTAAGGCGCGACAAGGTCGGGTACACACTAGGTACAAATTCCGACGTGTTTACTGGCTCTAGATGGGTGGTTTAACAAAGCAAAATATCATACTTAAAAGATAACTAGTACGATACTATGAATAAAACCTATATTCATTGAAATATAGCTCTTTTTTAACGACTTTACCCAAATGTGCGTTTGTAAACCGCTGGTACACAGGGCATTTTACGGGTGAAAAATATTGTTAACCAGGAGTTAACAGGTCAGTTTTGGGAGGAAATGTGTAAACCTGTGGTTAACAGGTTCATGTCAGCGGATAAGACAGCACTAGGATTAGGTACCTTAAAATTAAGACATACAATTCAAAAAATCAAATGACAAATTTTTCACTTTTTTAAATCTCAATGTATGCTACTAAAGTGGTGCCCATAGTCTTCCTTCGCAGTAATGAATCTAAGAATGTCTCGGTTAATGTACTCTTTTCTTTAACATCGTAACTACTTAATGAATATATAAATAATATATTAAACATATAGTTTTAATAACTACCCCCGTGCAAACTGGCTGCGTTTCAAGAAAAACCACTCTGTCGCGTGCTGTGAAAACGTTTTTAAAAATAAATTAGTAATTAAAATAATCGAAAACCCGACTGAAAGAAAGAAAATTTAAAGTAGCAAGCGGAACCCGGTAATTTTATTTCGTTTTATAATTTTCAATTGGGTTCCGCCTGCTATTAAACTTAATGCGGGTATTTAACTTAGGCTTTCAGCTCATAATGTAGTCTGTTCAACTGAAGTAGAGTTTACTTTGTTTATAGTTTATTTTAATTTTGTTTTCTATTCACAATCTTGTTTCCGACTTTAAGGGCATTATTTTTAAATTGTCTTTTTTGCCGCCTTTCAACGTTGACCTTACAAACAAGAAGTATGTAGGTATATATTTTATAGGTAATCTAAATCTATAGGGTCACCCGTGGCAAGTGTGACAGTGGGACAAGTGTAACAAATGCAAATTATGGGGCCTAAGCACGATTTTTGGTTTAATTCCATCTATTAAACAACACAGGATTTTTATGCTATTGACTAAACTGACAGTTAAGTACATAGCTTTAACTATTTTATTAGCAGATTTTATTTTTAATAACTACTCAATTGGCGACAGGCAGCGTAATTTTAAGAGGTGAAGTTATTAAGTGTTTCGATATGTCGTTAAGTTATTTTAAACCAAATACAAGGTGAGTGATAAAGAATAATATTGGTACTTATAGAGTAATAGATTTCAGCGACCTGAAATTCACTATTCTTTGAAATACGGATACAGTTACACTTACCTCACCTAATATCTAACATCGGGGTAAGTGTGACAGTGTCACGTTTATTATGATTATATTATTATAATTTGTTTAGCATTGCTCTTATTATACTTCCAGTACATCCGAGCTAGTGTAGTAAATCTATTTAAAGGCACACCACTATATCGGTTAAAAACAGTCACACTTGCCCCATGTCGGGGAAAATTCATTGTTACACAAAAATGAACGTTCAAATCGTTTTCATAGATCATAAAATATATCGACGTTAGTATCATCTCATCAATTTTGTTGAAAACCACAGATAATAATAAAGTAACTACAAAAAAAGCCTACTGTCACGCTTGCCTCATTGATGGGTAAGTGTGACAGTCTTCCACCTCAATTAGTTTTAATTACCTCAAATTAAAACTACTTTTACGGATTTTATCGCGTTTATTTTTTTACTTTTTATTTTTAATTCCCGACGTTTCGGGCGCTTTCCAGCACCCATGGTCACGGAGGACTGAGATGACTGACGTCCCGATGTCATTGTTAAAGGATGTTTTTTAATTTCAATAGCCTCACGTATCATCCTTGGTAGGAATCGGTGTTATTTCGCGAGGATTTGTGGTCTATCAAATCTGATGTAATGGTTGGGGCCGTCTAGGATATGATAACAAACTGCAGACTTTTGTGATCATATCCTAGACGGCCAACCACCACATCAGATTTGATAGACCACAAATCCTCGCGAAAGAACACCGATTCCTACCAAGGATGATACGTGAGGCTATTGAAATTAAAAAACATCCTAATTTCAATAGAGAAGGAGGCTGGGTACTACCACCTGCTTGGGATCCTATAATCAATAAAATTAAAACTAAACCCAAGCATACCACTGCAAGACCTCAGGACATAGTCAGTTCATTTTGCATAGATCCGACTATAAACAATAATTAAAAAAGCTGAAGGTACTCCGGGTTTAACAATGACATCGGGACGTCAGTCATCTCAGTCCCCCGTGACCATGGGTGCTGGAAAGCGCCCGAAACGTCGGGAATTAAAAATAAAAAGTAAAAAATAAACGCGATAAAATCCGTAAAAGTAGTTTTAATCATGTGCAATGTTCGCGTAAATATAAGAAATCATTAATTACCTCAAATTACAAAATGCTATTTGTAGATACTAAAATGCTTGATCAAACATACCACCACTTAATAATTGATGTTATGAAACTGAATTCTTTGAAAAGTTTTAATTATGTCACACTTGCCCCAGGTGACCTTACATATAATAAAAATAAAATTGCAGATGTCTGTACATTTTATATATGTTTCTTTGTTTACGTATCATGAATAAAGTACTGATTTATATCAAAATATTCGTTAGGAAAATTGTGAAGCGTATCTTTGTTTTACATTTAGTCTTTGTTTTATTAAAATCGGTTCATCCTATCAAAAGTTATGATTAATATTCTGAAGTATATACGAAGTATAGATACGAATTAATTCAGTGGTAGCGTTGAGTGATCAAGAGCATTTTTGTAATTAAATAATGTAAAATAGTGTTCTATAATGATATAATTGTATCTAAACACAGTAAACAAAAATAATAAAGAATAACGTTATAAATATTTATAAAAAAATATATAAACCCTAATATCTTAGTGAAAATAGTACTATAGCTAACCAATGTTATCGATAGATGGTGTTGTGCAAATTATTTATTCAATTTTAAATAAGTAGGTTTGCTTATAATTATTTCTTAAGGTGAATCCCTGACCAAAATGTTGCGAAAGTGCGTTTTTCAGACTCTATTATCTCATTAGTTATGAAAAATAAACTACATCTAAAAGTACATTATTAATGTTCGATATCTTATCATCGCATTCCACGTTCTAATTTATTTTTATGTGCTATAAATACATTTAAAATCAACTTTTAAAAAATGACTAAAATTCTTGATTACATGCATCTGTTGCTAAACGCAACGCTCTAATCATTTGAGGATAACACTAATGGATAGATAATTAAAAAATCTATATTCTCCACGTTTTATTTAAATTTTTAAGTTCGTTTTTTCTCTTTTAATTGAAATAATTCCGAAAATTGTGTGACTTCTATGATAAAGGGGCGTGTGCAGAGTGCGGGCGGCATTACGCTGTATGCGTTCATACGAGGTGGCCGCGTCGCTGGTCGCCGCGCGTCCGTATTTCGCCGCAAACATAATATTATTTGAGTACCTACCAACCGATGCGCTTACGTCACGGTATATTGTAACTCGGCCGTATCTTAGAAATAAATATTACAGCCGTGCGGTACGTAAACATGCGATAGGGATGCCTGCCTCCAGCATTTTTACATTTGCCCATTGATTTATGTGTTTTATAACTCAATGCATTTTCCTACTTTGTGTTTCCATTTAGTTTTATGATTGTACTTAAATATAATTTTTTATATAAACAAATATATAATAGGTACTTTGTGAATTGAATAGGAAGTGTTCAATAAAAATGCGTGTCGTTTTATGATTGGTAGATTTAATTAAAAAACCATGTTTATGTTTGAATAACAAATCGGTCTTATAAATTTGCGGCCGAAAAATATTTGCGCCTCGGCTGAGACGTACGAAATGCTTTATTATTAAAATTTTAAATATAAAAAAATCCGCATTATAATATAAAGCTTAATTAAAAATTGTTTTGGGAAACATGGACAAGTTGGAGTAAAGGAATATCTTTTACTTGGTACCTGCAGCTACTTTACAATTTATATGTTTGGTTTTAAATGAAGTTTGGATTTATTATTTTTTTATTTTTATTCTATTTTCTGAAAGGGTCCTAGGAAAGGAATTATCACTGTGTGTTGGCGAACTTTGCATGTCTTCGAAATATTTTTTTTCTTATTTCTCAGACATGCAGGTTTCCTCACAATGTTTTCCTTCACCACTGAGCACGTGGTAAATCAACACTTAAAATTGCAATTACAATATTATTGGTGCCGGCGGGGATCGAACCCGGTTTGCTCGCACACTGTGAAAATTTTAGCAAGCGCTAACCATCTGAGCTACCACGACTCCTCTCCTCTCGAGCTAGAGACTTTATTTTATTTATCGTCAGGCCTGTTGGTCTAGTGGTTAGTGACCCTGACTGCTATGCTGCAGGTCGTGGGTTCGATTCCCACCCAGGACAAATGTTTGTGTGATGAGCACGATCATTTGTTCTGTGTCTGGGTGTAATTTATCTATAATATTTATGTATTTAGAAATATATAAGTATGTTTATCAGTTGTCTAGTACCCATAACACAAGCTCTGCTTAGCTTGGGACTAGATGGCGTTGTGTGATAGTTGTGGAATATTATTATTATTATATTATTATTGTTGGGGTATCTGTATAGTTTCTCATCTGGTTGGTTTTTATAAATATAAATTAAAATGAAAAGATAAATATACATAAATATCAATAAAATAAAATAAATACAAAAAATATACAAATAAATAAAGATCCAACCATATTAAATAAAAAATAGTCTCCTATCTTTCTCTCTATGTTTTGATCTCCTAAAGTTGAGTTGGTAAAATCAAGGCAAACTTAGGGTAGGGTTGTCAATTATTATTTTGATAATAAAACTAGTGAAATTCCGCGGTTTTATATGCGCAAGCGTGAACGTAGTTAGAACATAATATAACCTTTATGTTTTACATAAATATCCTAAAAAACTTATTATTTTAATATTTTACTAAGTACCTATAAAATTAACAAGTTTATTGCATTTTTATTTGAGTAATTTTTTATGCAATTTCTTTATCTACGTCTATTTTTAGGGACCTTTATTTAGTCTGAATCATACATAACACTATATTACTGATTTACTTACTTATACGTAGTTTTCTTTTTTGCAGTTACAAATATCTTGTGAGGTTCAAAAAGGCAGTAATGAAAAAATAATAAGAATAATAATAATTGACGTCAGCCACTTCTTTTCATAAAAATTTCAGATCATGGTCCATTAGGTTGCAGCTTCAGCGAACCACAACTTATAATAATGATAATAACAGTAATAATATAATATTATTTTGTATTTATTTTATTTTATTGATATTTATGTATATATATATGTTTTCATTTTAATTTATATTTTTTATATATTTAAATATTTATATAACCGAACCAGATGAAAAAATTATACGGCTCCAACGATTTTAGCGACGAACGCTTGGATTTATTTTTAGAAAATGTCTTTTTGTCCGTGTTTTCAGGCAATAAAAAAACTGCTACAATATAAGAAGGTAAAGGAGACAATCAATTTTTGTATGGAGAATGGGCCCACCACAAATTTTCGCGTCACGCAATGAAATGGATGTCGATTTATTCCTTATAATTTATAGTTTACAAAAGTAATATTAGTTTTACCACATCTAGACGGAAAATCGAGAAATTGACAATTAAAATATGAATTTTAAAATAACCTATAAATAAACTAAAAGCTATTTATAGTGGTTTTTACCGGTATTTTAAGTTAAAATAGTGCACTGTTGAATAATAGTTCATATAAAACCAAGTTGTAGGTACATTCAGCATTTTCAGGTACTTCAATATTTTTAGTAGTTACGGCAAAATATAGTGCCTGTCTGTGTACAAATGTGGTATGGATACAATTTTTTACATATATTGATTGTGAGTGTACTTCCCAATTACCGTTAAAATAATATGAATAAATTCAAGATGACTAAGGTATAATATATCCATTTATATTTACAATATTACCAACACACGTTATGTAGTAAGAAAGATGTTTTAAACTGACTGTGTAAAAAACAAGTTATAATGCAACCGTATTTATAGATGGTAAATCATCATTTCCAACATAGTCTATATAATTCAGACATATAATTCAGATCTATTTATGCAGACAGACAGACAGGCCCGGTGTCAAGACTTTTTTTAATATGCTTTGGTTGATTATTAAATACCTAATTATACATCTTAAAATGACTGGGTTCTAAAATACCAAAATGACTAGGTAATATCATGCTTATCTGTTATTACACACTGATAAATTGTGAGGAAGTAAGATGTTTTGAACTGTTTGTGCCAGGATAACAAACACACAGGTATAGTTTAATTGTATTTATTATTAGCGATCCGCCCCGACTTCGCACAGGTGATTTCTGGATTTCGACAACAGCGCCACCTACCGAGTCCATATGTGAATATGAATCATATAGAGACCCGTTCAAACACACATAAACATATCATCAAAATCGCTTGGATGGTTTCTAACGGACATAGGTAGAAACATTTTTCGTGTTTTCATATCAAAAGATCATATTAAAAGATTTTTTCAAAATAACTTGATGGTAACATTTCTATTTATGATACGATATTGATATGTAATAAGTCCCAAAGATCATGTATAATCACTGCATTAATTATGGTTAAAATCGTCAGTGTTTTATGAGTCCTCTTTTAAAAATAACACAGCAGACAGGTGCAGTGCCGGCCCTTTGTTCATTAAAGTATTCATCTATTAGCAAGTATAAATCCCATACATCATTAAAATATAATGTCTCGCCCGTTTACGATATTATTAGAAATCAGAAGGATATTGTCAATTAAAAGAGATAAAAAAGGGTGCCAAAGCAATAAATTCAACTTTGCTCGGCGTTTATTTATAAATTACACATATAACATAATATATAACAGATAATAAAGCACACAGTAAAATAGAAATAGTTCAAATAAGCAACAAAAATTACAATTTTTAGTCATCATTATTCATCATCATTACAACAGTCCACTGCCGAACATATGGCTCCTAAATTAAAGATATAATGTAAAATATTACAGAGGCCTTCCGTGAATTGCCATCACGTTCCGTCCCGTATGGTGTCGTTAAAGTCGACAGAATAAAATAAAAATACTAGGAGATGGGGAGCAGCATCTTCCTATAGAATACCACAAAAAACTTTGGTTGCCACAAGTGAAGCAACTATAGCAAAAATGATCATTTATATTACAATATTAATACGCATTAAGATTAATAATCATCATTCATCATTTTCAATATCATTACTTGAAAGTAATATATCATCTAAAAAAGATGCAGGTGGTTCAACCTCATCTCGATGCCGTGCCCAAGATAGAAACCAGACAACAGATATGACATGTGCACAGCAGCCAACAGTGCGTCTGCCTACCAAACAGTTGCAACAGTACCCAGTAAGAGCAGCCCTAGTGTTAGCAATTGATGGGTTGGTGTCAACTAGTATATAAGTGTAATAAGTTTTTTTACTAGTGTGCCTTGATTGTATCCTACCTCGCAATAGATAACTATTTGGACCAAAATCATGGACAGATTGCAGGTATACCTCGATTTTATATTCTCCAGAAGCCCTGACATGCTCCCCGTAATAACTACGAGCTTGTTTAATTTGATAAATTCCTAGACTAAACAGAATGAGATCCTGGAATGTCAGTTGAGGAAAACTATCCAGCTCTGGAAGATTACCATTAATGCTGGCAAATCGCACTCTCACTCTATTTAAATTGTGCATTTCTACGTAGGAGGCTAAATTATTTGGAGTGTTTAGTTTGGCTTGAGCAATTGCCAATATCTCTACAGCATGAAAATTATTACGAATCAACGTATGAAATCGATTTATTAATGCAGATGAAATTTTAAATGAGATGAGTAGATGCAGTATTAAAATATTCCTGACGAAATAATTTGAAGTCCCGTTTAAATCTCCCATTTACAATTTCAATCACCCACCTGCACAAAGTTACACATCTGGACTTGTTGGCAGCAATGGTTGATAATTGTATTTCACCAGCTTGTTTAGATTCAGGCATGTAAGCCTTATAACCACATTGCTGCAAGAATGGAATTGCATCCCTAAAACCTCTATCAAGAATAAATACATCGTTTTCTCTAAAATAGGTTCGCAGTGGACTACTATCGTTGAACAGTCTAAGAATTATAGAAGCATCTGATTCTGTTGCAGGATATGGTCCAAAAACATCAAGGATATAACCATTACAGCACACTATTAAAAATGGCTTAACTAAGTTACGATACTTATGTAAACTATATGTTTGCTTCTGGTATAAGTAATTACTACTTTTTTGCACATAAATGTATGTACCATCACATATTACTATGGCTGGCATAAATTCAGGATCCATATCTGGATTACCAAACAAGCCATTTGGTATTGTCAAGTTATATTGAGCAACTTGTTGAATGCATAAGGTATTTGTCCCTAAATGCAGTTGGATGAATTGCTCTTCAAAGCACTGACTTACAATATTTAAGTGATTGAACACAGTCGATGAAGCTACATTAAATAGAGAAGCTATGCGTTCATTGCTATCACCTGTACGAAGTTTCACTAAGAACATAGCTAGACTTCTTTTAGGTGATTTAACTCTTTCACTGATAGATGGAATTTCAACTAGTAACTGTTCAAATTGGTATTTGGTAAATCCTAACCAATATTTGCATAATATTGAATTATGTTCAATGATATTTAAAATATTATAATTTTGAGTAACACTACTTTTAAGTAAGGAACAAAGGTTGTCTATCTGAGATGCAGTAAAATCTGAACAGTTACTACTCGTGAATAAATTATTCCAATCATTGTGGGGTTCATTTAAATGGTATTCACAAATACGAGCGCACAGTGGCACATAAAATGAGTGATCTATCAGCAATCTCTCTTTAAGTAGTTTAGGTATTAAAAATCTAGATGAATGATTACATGACTTAAAAATACAGTGACGGGAAGTAGAAGCAGCACGCTTATAATTAGCCATAGTAATTGTTGATGCCGCTCTGGAAATGGCAGGGGTTACAGGTGCAGGTATAGGGGGTGGTTGTGGGATGTTACCGATGTCTTCTATATTCATGGATTGTAGCTCAATATCCCTGTTCTCATTTTGTTGTCTCTGTCTCCATACAGCTCTGGAAGCCCTCAGCCAGCAAGGACTGCATACTCGTTCTAAACGATCCACCTGAAAAAAGTTATTTTTTATCAACTAACAAAATGAACTATAGTTTTACAGTGTCTACTCTAAATATTAATAATATTTATTATTGTTCTATTTATTTCAATCTTTCTAACACTAAATAGTTTTAATGTCTTTTAAAATTATAAATATTAGCATGCAATTGTTTCCCCTCATAATATTTTTGTGGCACTACTTATTTAAATAGAAATAAATAATACATCACATATCAGACAAGAAGTAATTATTTTAGAATTATTAACAATATTTCACTAAGCCCAAGTTCTTTAAAGTTTCAGATAACATTGAATGATTAAATTGAAAAACTGTCATTCTTTACGAGTTGGGGTACTTTCAACTAATTATAAATAATTTTGTAAATCTTAACAAAACAGAAAAGATTTGATCTTGATTCTCTAGGGTGAAATATCGATTCACTAGATCGATTTAGTACTATATATCGATATGACATTGACAGATAAAACGTCAAAAACGTGAGAATATTTAATTAATTAGTTGTTTACCAATATTTTCAAAAAATAAATAAAAATACTTCGATGCTGCTCCGGTAGCAAAACTCGCGTGTAGGTGCTTCAGATAAACTCCCTTGACGCCCCCCACAGTAACAGAATCTTCAAATTGAGGCGACCCGAATTGTAAACCCAACCCGTTTTATTTATACTAATGTCTTTTAAGGTAAAAAATATTACTTGTATAATAAGTACAAAAGCATACAAATATGGGTGTAAGATAAGGAAGAAGTATCGTTCATCTAATAACTAAAAATAAAAAAATTGGTTATTAATGGCAAATATCCCCCCATAAGACAATCTATGTTCAGCAGTAGACTTTTGGTAGACTGTAAATTTAAAGATAACCTGTTAGTGAACTGCCATGTTGAATGAGCATAAATATCAGACCAAATTGTATGCAAAGTGTCTGATTTTACAAACATCAATCTGTGTACCAAAGCGATTGTGGCAAATCCTCTGGGCTGCCTATTTGAGGCAGGGGACCATTTACAGCCTTTTAAAATAAGGTAAGTACCTGGTGTGATGGTATCCACTGCAAAATAATATCTCTTTCTTCAGAGTTAATAGGCACAATCCGTCTACGGTGTGCTCTTAACATTGAAGATCCACATGGAATACAAATATTCCTGTACCCAAATCTTCTAATGGAGTGAGCTGATGCAACACTTTCTTGCAATATTCTTAGGCAGTTACAACAAACTGCATCAAGTGGGTGTAACTGAAAAAAATCAGGAATTAAAAATAAAAGAGTAAATAAATATTAAGTTCAGATAAATGTACATTTTGAAGAGGGAAGCGAAGTTGGCATGAAAGTGAATGTTTGATGTGGAACCCTATATTATTTGAAATACAATACATTTTCAATTAAAAAAAAATTGGAAATCCAAAAGACAAATATCGATTAATATATTATGATTTTACAATATTTACAGTATTTCAGGTATATCATATAGTGATAAATAAACTTTATAATATTAGAGTATTATGGAGTTGTGTAATATTAGTAATATATGGGGGAGGCCTATGTTCGGCAGTGGAGTTTAATTGGCTGTAACGGTAATATTACAGTGGATTGAAATATTTTTCATTGCACAAAATAACTTACTTTTCTATTTACATAATATTTTATCCTTAGAATAAATATTGACACATATATACCTATACTTTTTCGACTTTGATTTCTGATTGACTGACAAAAGATAATTAGACACACATAACATGTGATACATCATACCATGCCACAAAAACTTCTTTTGTGTATATTGTGTGACTTTATTTTATCTATTATTTAAATTAGATTTCACTAATAACATAAAACTTCAATACTTTAACATTTAACACATTAGTAAGACCTGTGTTTATCATTTGTTAAAGGTTAATTCAGTATAAGTTATAGATTTTACAAAATTCTAGGAGGAAAAAATAAACTTTTATATTACTCACATGGACTTTTACTCGTCAGTTTGCATTTTCGAATGTCATTGGCAAATTATATACATAAATGTGATATAGGTATTTAATATTTGACTTACGTGCATGATATAACCCTTAGGTTAAACATTTTTTGCATCAATTAGACATTAACATACTAATCCACTTGTAAGCAGTAAAACTACGTGAATTTTCATTTTTAAACTTTTACTTTAACACGAACACAGTTTACATCAATTTAAACAAACAAGTTTATGCCATATTATATTTTTACAGTCAATGCCAGTCAATGGAGTCAATGCAAAGAACTATGCCTGTAAGTTGGTAAATAGCAGGAAAGAATGCAGTGTCATCTTGTGTCAAAATATAAAATAATTCAATCAATATAATATATCATTTATCAATTTAATATAACGAAAGATTAAAATTATAGCTATAGAAGGTATGAATTTATTAATAATATGAAGGGATATTTATTATTACTTTTAAAAACTTAAAATAATTAAGTACTTAATCATGTATAGATCGTTATGTGTGCCTGGAGTCTGTGGATCGTTTTCTTTCGTATTATTTCTAAAAAATCGTACCATATCCCATATTATTCAACAAAAATAAAAATATTAAGTAATACATTAATAAAGAAAATATATAATTTTCGTTTCCGCAGTATAGTAATATTGTTGGAATAAAATCGAGAGTAACAAAAATAATATATATTTCTCATAAAAGTTTAAATCTAGATAATATGTAAGTAGATAGATTGTATAGTGCAGTGATTAGCTTTCCATGAGATAATATTATACCTACCTCATGAGAAATCCACACAGATAAAAGTTGGCGCACATCAGCAGTTGTCTCGGCCAGTAATTGTCTTCGCACACTGCGTTGAAACCTGACTCCACAATTGCAACATACACTTCTATTTTCATTGTATGCTGATCTAGCAGATTCCATTTTCTTAAAATCGCATATAAATACAAAAAAACAGTAGCGTAACGAACGTCAATGCCGTTAAGATTAAAGACGTAGGTAATACCCCGCCGCCCCGCCCCGCCGTACCAGGCCGCCGGCCGCTGGGAATTACCGGAAGTCAATGATAAAATAACGTTTTGGTTCACAGTCATTTAGAACTATGTTATAACGTGATATTAGCTAAAATTTTTAGAAATTAAACATAAAGTTCTTAGTGGTATCTTTTTTAAGTCAGCTTTGTGAAAAAATAGTTTTCTTTTTATACAAGCTGCAAAATGACTAATTAGGTACACGCATTTTACCCATATTACACTAATCAGAACACGAATATCAAAACAACTAATTTTTTTTCGTATTTCTTGATTCCGTTTACATTTTCGAAAAATCTGTAGGCCATTTACTATTATAATTTGGTGTCTTTTTTTTGATGTAATACCATTAGTGGACGTTAATATTTTTAGTGGGCCCAAAAATGATTGTCCCCTTTCGACAAATCACTAACGGTCGTTATAGCTCAGGTGGTATGTCGGTCGGGCGTGATATCGAAGTTCCGTGGTTCGCGTCTTGGCTTTGGTCCCGCTTTTTTTTCCTTTTTTTTTCAAATTCTCTTCTTTTGTGATAAAATCTATTATTTCAAACCCTTTTTTTTAGTAATTTTTAAAAAATACGAAAATTTTAATTTTAAAAATTTAAAAAAAAATATCTATTTATTTACTAATGCTATATTTATTATTTTAATAATTACCTACCCGGTAGGTAAATATTAAAATAATAAATGTAGCATTATAAACAGTAAATCTCCCTCAAACTCAATTTACTAATATTGTTCCTAAATAAGGAATAGCAGATAAAAGATTAGTAGGTAATAACTATTGCTCCTCAAAATTATATTTGACCTCAAGGTAAAACATATCCTAAAATTCAGAAGCTAAATAAAATAATAATACATACTATTCAAGTATATTTTCAATATGTAAGTAAATGAAAATAACAAAAATGAAGCACCATTAGCATGTAAAGTTCGAATCCATAATTAATATTTCGACAAATATTATAATTTACACTATAAAAAGCTAATTCAATATTAGCAGTATAGTATATAGTTAAAAATAATCAAAATAGTCTTTTTTATTAATTAGATAATATATTAGAATACATAATTCTAATATAATGCAACTAATATATCGAATAAAGAAAATTAAAATACATTTATCATTGTACGCCGTGTCTATTTCCATAGAATAGTTCATTGACATCGAAAAAATAATACTACGTTCGTAGCAGTAGGTGGCGTCTTTTGGCGATTTCTTACGCGATATATTGTAGCGAGCTTCGACAGACCAAACGCTCAAGGTCGTTCGCTGGAGGTAGCGCCTTAACCGCTGAATACATACAAGTTAAATCAAATTTTAAAAGATCTTTCAACAATTTCTTTGGTTTTGGCGAGGATCATAGGAGCTTGGCAGTAGGCATATTAAACTTCCCTTTTGCAGTTCCAAAAAGTTTTAAAATTTACATTGTCGTGAAATTTAAAAATTACGTTGAACGATTTTGGGTTGTTTTTATATTATTACTACCCGTTTTTTACTAAATATCATATAATTTGTATTTTACGGTAATAATAAATTAACTACTATAATTTTATATAGAGCTATAAGTATTATCAAGCACTAGGTTTAATTATAAGCGAGAAGCGAGATATGAAAGACACATAATATGTAAATAATTACTTTGCTTCCTGCTTTCAACGCAATGTTTGTATTGGACCAGCAAATATAAGTTTCTTACTTTTATCCAATAACCGTTACAGCATTTTAAAGTCCACTGCTGAACACAGCCCTGCCTATTGATTGCCTCATATTTGGCATACTTTCCACGATCTATCTATCTATCTATATATATATATATATATATATATATATATATATATATATATATATATATATATATATATATATATATATATATATTATCACGCACATCACGACATCGCTACTAGTGTATAAATACACCCCACTTGGGAAACATCGGGCAGTTGAATTGTAACCGCCGGTTACTAACCGGCGAGCAGACAACATCTCTGTTAATACGTATAACCGATAGAATTGTATCGCTGCGCCCTCCTTTCTGCCAAGGAGGATCGCGTTCGTATACGGCTTAGAGATCTCTAGTCAGATCGTTAAGCCAATTACCAAAAGGTTGAGTTTAGTGGGTAAAAGTCTCCACATAACCACGCAGCCGGCTGCGTGGTATGCTATGAGCATTCTCAACCTCCCTCCCCCCGCTTTCCGGAGGGTTGCCCATATTTGCTTCGGGCGCAAAAAAAAAAAAAAATTGTATCGTGTAAAGTGAAGTGTGCTAGTGACACCGTGTACATTGTGCAAAATAAAACAGCGTATTGTATATAGCCGACGACGAAAAAATATTGTAAGTAATTACAAATGTTTTTATATAAGCTGGAAAAGTTTTATGTAAGGATTTGATGTATTCTCTTTTAAAAGATAGGTTAGAGTGCGGAGCCTAAAGTTGGGACAATTAGCAATACCAGTTTGATTGTTTATCGAATGGACACCCCAATGAGATGATCCAGGAGCGTGGACACTTATTGGTGATGTCCAAGATTTACTAAAGCAAAGGTCCAGTCATGGACATGCTTTAGGTCCCAGAAAATGTTTTAAATTATTAAAGGCTGAGTTGTGATCCTAAAGTTGGGGACAATTAGCAATACCAGTTTGATTGTTTATCGAATGGACACCCCAATGAGATGATCCAGGAGCATGGACACTTATTGGTGATGGTCCAAGATTTACTAAAGCAAAGGTCCAGTCATGGACATGCTTTAGGTCCCAGAAAATGTTTTAAATTATTAAAGGCTGAGTTGTGATTTATCATTGTGAAAATCAAATGGACACCCCAATGAGATGGTCCAGGAGCATGGACACTCGCTGGTGACGGTCCAAGTTTTACTAAAGCAAAGGTCCAGCCCTGGACATGCTTTAGGTCCCAAAAAATGGTTAAATTATTAAAGGCTGAGATGTCGTGAGAATGTAATTGCGTGACGGTCTAGTAATAGACACACGTAATTAAAAGATATATTGGTCAATGTTTTAGTTGTCATGCTGCGTGCATTCGAAATGTTCACCGTTTTAACAAAAATAAAACTTAACAAAAACATTAGTTATTATCTGCTTGTATATTTCCTTTCTTGCAGATTAAAAAATATGTCATCACCACCCCCTCTAGAATCATTTGATTGTGATGGGGATTCTGATGGTGTTGGCGCAAAATGGGAGAAGTGGAAGCGAGGACTAGAAATTTCTTCATCTAGAAGCTGTAAATATTGAACTACCCGCAAAAAAAGAGCTACATTACACATGGGTGGCCTTAGTCTCCAAGAAATAAACTATAATATACCAGGAGCCCATGTTAGCAGTACAGATGACCCAACGAAGGATGTTTATGTTATAGCTATTGAAAAGTTAGACGAGTACTTTGCTCCAAAACAAAGTAAAGTATACGAGAGACACTTATTTCGGCTAATGAAACAGGAATCTGGGGAAAATTTTGAGAAATTTTTAATTAGATTAAGAAAACAGGCCGATAAATGTGGTTTTGCAAATAAGGACTAAAGCATTATCGATCAAATTACAGAAAAGTGTTGCTCGGGTGAGCTTCGTAAAAAATTTTTAAAAGGAGGAAGATATCATAATAGAAGCAAACACTTTAGAAAGTGTGAATAGACAGATGGATGAATTTACTCACAACTCCGCATATAATAGCAGTACCGTGAATTAAATTGACAACAGAAGAAAGATGTTTAACAAATCGTGTACTAGGTATGAGAGCTTTAAGCATATGCCTCAATCAATAGAATGTTCCGCAAGGAAAATTAAATGCCATAAATGTGGTATAACGGGACACTTTCGGAAGTATTTCGGAAGTGTTTGACAGGAAGGCCACCTAAAAGACAATTTTCAACTTCAAAAGACCCTACCACCACAAAATATTAATTATTGGGTAGGTGGTGTCAAGACGTCATTATTGATCGATTCCGGATGTAGATGTAATTTGTTAACCGATGTCACGTAGAGAAAACTAAAGAGGAATGAAATAAATGTTTTTGACATGGATAGATCACCGGATAAAACATTTTACGCCTATGGTAGCACTAAGCCACTAACTATTTTGGGATCGTTTAAAACTAATGTCCAAGTCAATGACAAAATTGAGGTTGCTGTTTCTATGTGATAAAAAACTGCACTAAAGATATCTTGGGGAAAGTGACTTCCTTGGCATTGGGCGTTCTGCAATTAGGTGTTAGTGTAAATGCCGTCGAGTCCTCATCACATAAAAATATAGCAGCATTTCCAAAATTTAAAGATGTTATCGAGATACCTATTGATGAGAAAATAGCGCCAGTAAGTCAGCCTTACAGGAGAATAGTGCCTGTTTTAAAAGACAATGGGGATATTAGGATCTGTATCGATATGCGAAGAGCTAACGCAGCAATAGTTCGCGAAAATCATCCACTACCAAAAATGGACCAGCTGCTACCACATTTTAAAGATGCGAAATTATTTTCTTGCCTCTACATTAAAAACGCTTTCCACCAAATCGAAATCCATCCGGATACGATACATCACCACATTTATAACTAGCAAAGGGTTATTTAGATACAAGAGACTTATGTTTGGTATTTCCTGTGCCCCAGAAATGTTTCAGCAAATCATGGAACGCACTCTTATACAGTGTGAAGGTTATAGGAATATGAAGATTTATTTTATTATCTGATGATGTACAATAGCACACCCCACTCAGGAACTGGTAAAACTCCATCCGAACTATTCTACAAACGACAATTTCGGGATAAAATTACATCATACATAGATATTGAAAATAAGCAAGTGGATTCAGAAGATAGAGACAGAGACGCGTTGCAAAAAGAAGCAGGAAGAACTTACAGTGACCGCAAGCGAAACGCCACAACATAAATGGAGGTGATAAGGTAGTTGTAAAAAAAGTTCGCCAAAAAAAAATAAGCTTACACCAAGCTTTTCTCCAGCCATACATACTGTTGTAAAAACTACTAACAACACTGGAGACGTAGTGATTAGCAATAATGATACAAATGAACAGTATCTACGAAATGTTGTTCACTTAAAAAAATTGAAGGAGAGTGGAAAGTAGTTAATGATGAACAAGAAGAAAATTTACCCTATTTGAATCGAGAAGTAATATAGAATAACACTGATGAAATTAGAATGATTATTGAAGATTAATTTAATCTATTTTTGTAACAGAAAAATCAACTATTGATCATGCATGGAAACAGAAATAAAAAATATTAAGAAAAAGGAAGAGATGTAGTGTATAAACAATCGTCTAATGGAGACATTGCTACTAGTGTATAAATTTACTTTTTTTTTATTAATTTGTACTTTGGGAACATCGGGCAGTTGAATTGTAACTGGCAAGCAGACAACATCTCTGTTAATACGTATAACCGATAGATGTGTATCGTGTAAAGTGAAGTGTGCTAGTGACATTGTGTAATAAGTGATACCGTGTACATTGTGCAAAGTAAAGCAGCGTATTGTATAAATGCCATTGTAGGCATTCTCATATTTAGTCGCAGACAAGGTTGGCTACATCTTGAAGCGAGCTTCTATTAAAACATACTACAAGCCGCCGAAGAAGATTAGTCAATTTTTACCATCCGTCAAGTGTAATATCCATCTACAAGATGCAGGAGTGTACAAGTTAGATTGTGAATGTGGTCTCTCTTACATAGGTCAAACAAAAAGATCCATAAAAACCCGCGTGAAAGAACATATAGCTGACGTGAAGCACCGACGCTCCGGGAAGTCTGCAGTCTGCGAACATGTTCAAGATTGTCCCCACCATTACATTCGTTTTGATAAACCACAAATTCTCGCAAAAGAACACCGATTCCTACCAAGGATGATACGCGAGGCTATTGAAATTAAAAAACATCCAAATTTCAATAGAGAAGATGGATGGATGCTGCCACCTGCTTGGGATCCTATAATTAACAAAATTAAACCCAAACCTAAGCATACCACTGCAAGACTTCATGATACTATAAGCTCGTTTTGCGTAAATCGGACCAAAAATTAATATTCAAAAACTGAAGGTAGCCGGACTAACTATGACATTGGGACGTCAAACATCTCAGTCCCCCCGGGACCACGGTTGCTGTAAAGCACCCGAAACGTCTGGAATTAAAAATAAGTAAAAGTAGTGAAATAAACGCGATAAAATCCGTAAATTTAGTTTTATTCAAATATTTAACGCTTTAAAGTAATTAAATAATAGAATGTGCCTCTTATGGTTTTAAAACAGGGGTGCAAATTTTGAATAAAAAATATTGTATTAGGTCTACAGCTCAAACCGCTGGACGTAGATACGTGAAATTGGGACAATAACTTCCTTTTATTAAGAAGGCATCCACTAAGAAAGAAAGAAAACTTTATTTTATAATCCTTAGATATTAAAATAAAGTTTTAAGCTATTGCATAGCTTCTATCGCGGGCCTTGAGCGCGGGACCGAATCCAGAAATTCCGTAACGAAAAAACCTCACGCTCCCCACTCCGACGGACACGGATGTGTGGCGTTGAAAGCCGTGCATCTTCTAACGTCGTTTCAGTTCGGCAGACTTCGGCACTCGGCAGAGTTCGGCACGGTGTTTGTGTGCGTGCGACTAGACGTATGCGTATACACTAGCTGCTAACTCAATGATAAAAATTCCTGAATAACCTACATGTATTGTAAGATATTAAAAATATTTTAAACAATATTAACTTCTCATTTATTCAATAACAGAAAAAAAAATTGTTTTTTTATCGGTCACCACACTCAAAAAGTGTAACTTGATTTAATATCAAAGACTTAACTGCATAAATAAAATAAATAAATAATTATAATTGCATAAGTTGATAAAAAATGCTATGCAATAGCTTTACCGCGGCAGTCACCGAGTGCCACACGTATTTTTTAAGAATCTTTTTTACGGGTTTATTTAATATTTGTATAGGGAAAAATTATTAAACGATTTTTGTTGAGGTTGAGCTAGAGGAATTCGGGAGCAAATTAGGGAATACGTTATAGCTGTCTTGTTATTTTTTATTTACAAAATAAAACACACACGTACAGTTTGCCCTATTCGTTTCTTGATTGGCGTTTTTATTTATTTCTGCGTTTGTTTGTTTGTCTGATTAACCGACTAACTGAATGTTTTTATTCAAATTAGTGTCTTTCCGAGTCTTTGCGACAGTTTAATTTAAGAATAAATCATCATCACTTAGAATAGAAAAAGTACTGATTCCACGCGAACGAAGTCGTGGGCACAGCTAGTAATATAAAAATGCTTAAATTCGTAAATTACGTCCCTTGATACATTGTTCAATGTTTAATAGAAGAAAATTGATTAATATTAAATAAACACCGCAATTAAAATTAAAAAGAGATTCAAATAAGTATTTTTTTTGTTTCAAGAATTGTCTTCAGTCCCCGCTCTGCCAGCTCCGGGCCCGCAGGCGTACCCACCAGGAATTGAACCTCTCAATGCTGTTAGTATTCTTTTTCATTATCTTATATGCCTGTATGATCATATAATAGTGTGCATGAGCGTGCGTGCGTGCGTGCGTGCGTGTGTGTGTGTGTGTCAAATTAGTAATAATATAATTTACATAACACACAATAATTACAATCCTTTGTTTATCAGGACGTGGCGTCAATTGTGTCGCAGAAATTGTCTTTGATACGGAAGGAACAAGAGGAGAATGAGCTATGTAGTACACGGGGGGTAAGTATATTACAGACAAACAAATCAATCTCCTCGGCCCTGCTCATGGGAGAGCATGATGGTCCTTACCTTAACATACAACTGTTTCTTTTGCCACATAGAATACTTTAATACACAATAGCATGGCTGTCACACTTAGCTGAGATTCCGCGTCGCCAGGAGCACACATAAGCAATTACGTCGTGTTATCACTACTACAAACCTGATTCGCTGTTTTGACAGCCTGAGTAAATTTACACATTTTAGACTTTTGGTTAATGTTCAAAATCATCATTAAAAAATTCGTTTAAATTTTAATACACATTTATATGTAAATATTGTGCAATTTGGTATTTTCTAAATAATTTGAATGCTAAATTTGGAAACATGATTGATACGTCAAACAACGTAGAGAATTATACCTAAAAACCACCAATAAGTCTTATGAAAGAAGCACCAATTAGATTGTATTTCAAAAGAGATTTCATCAATACTTAACACGCTGGGCGCGAGAGCTTGTGAGTGCAGACTATCCTCACATTGGAAATATTCCTCCTTATCACTGTGTTTTCTTCTTCTTCTTCTTTTGAATTGAATGTATTTTTATATTCAATTTAAATAATTTCAACGCACCTGCATGTTGCCTGGTGTTGCAGTTGCTCATGGGTGGCTTTAGTCATTTACCATCAGATAAGCTGCAGTTGTATAAAATCAATTAGTATAAAGGCATTGGAAACAGCATGGTAGCGATCACCTCATTCCCAGGGATAGTTATCAATTATGTACTCTTTAGTAGCATAATATTTTTTCTAAACAAGTTTCGCTTAATAAAATTTTAACTTATATAATCTGCCAGCATATCTTCTGGAGCTTCGTAGTAAAAGCTTATACATTGTCCCCACGAAAGAATTACTGACTCCTTGGAGTGGAGTAGGGCAACGGAACCATAAGCGCCAGCAGCTGGCTGACTTTATGAAGAAAGAAAGACTCTTTATGATGAACTCTTTCTTCCAGAAGCGGCCCCACAGGAAGTGGACCTGGTCGAGCCCCGAGGGTTCGACAAAAAACGAGATTGACTTCATTATGACGACCAGACGCCAACTGTTCAGTGATGTCTCAGTGATCGCGAGGCTGAAAACTGGCAGCGATCACCGAATGGTTAGAGGCACACTGAACCTAAACGTTAAGTTGGAGAGGTCTCGTCTAGTGAAGTAAACGCTCCGTCCCCCTCGTGCGCTAATCCAGGGTCCCGAAAACTTTCAGCTCTAATACTACTATACAGTGGACAAGCTCGTGGAAACTGTCCATGCGGTCGGAGCTAAGATCTGCAAGACCCGCCGCAGAAGAACACAAAAATTCTCCGATCACACTCTTACGGCCTGGCCATGGGGATCGGCGGCGCGAACGGCGAAGCGACAGGCGGGGCGACAATTCGCGCGGCGCGATTTGAGGGCCACGGGAAGTCACGTTTGCCGCGGCGACCAGATAGGCCGAGACTGAAATGTCTTTATCAAAGTTATCTCGATATTTCTTAGAAAGATAGTAATTGTTTTTTGATTCAAGACATAATATATTGAAGAGATTGCGGAGTACATGATTTGAATAGGAATTGGGTTATAGATGGAGAATTCCACAACAAATAGAATGCATCTAGAAAAAAAATTCGAGTAAATAGCAAAATGAGTGTCGAAACCAGCGATTATATTCTTGTTAATATTCACCCAGAATTGGTAATAAAAGTCAATGCGGATAGAATTTTAAGTTATTTTTCTCGGCGAAAACAACTAAAATATTTTGTTCTCTATACTATTCGCCGGTTTTCGCCGCGTCTGCCGCCCGTCTCCGTGGCTAGCACCGTACTGATTCATACATTTGTTTCATTCGCCCGCCGCGCCGCCGGTCGCCCGCGCGATTCGCCCGGTAAATTGCGTCCCGTGGCCAGGCTGTTAATCTCATGGATGTTAGACGGGCGATGAAGCTGCAGTCGTCAGCAGATTTGACAGCATACAGGCAACTGAACCGACAGATCTCCAAATGCATGCGACAGGACTTTCGCAACTTCAATACAGCTCGTATTGAAGAAGCGATCGAGCGGAACCAGGGCTCCAAAGTCTTTGCCAGAGATCTGTCTGCCAGTAAGAGCCGACAGTCAAAGCTGAAGACTGAGTGTGGCAGCATCGTTTCCGGGACACCTCAGATTCTGAGTGAGATTGAGAGGTTCTATGGGCAGCTGTACGCATCATCGTTGGAGCCACACGCAAGTGTGAGTCACGATCCAAGAGCAAGTCTTATCAGACACTATTCCGATGATGGACACCGGACATCAGTCTGAGCGAGATTAGAATGGCTCTTTAGCACCTTCAAAACGGCAAGTCCCCGGGCGAGGATGGAATTACAGCGAAGCTTCTGAAAGCGGGTGGAAAACCGGTACTTGTAGTCCTTCAGAAGCTCTTTAATTCCGTCCTCCATGGAGGCACTACTCCCGAGGCGTGGAGCAGAAGTGCGGTGGTCTTGTTCTTCAAGAAAGGTGACAGCGCCCTCTTGAAGAACTACAGACCGATATCCCTTCTGAGCCGCGTATACGTGCTGTTCTCGAGAGTCCTTACGAATCGCCTCGCACGCAGACTCGACGACTTCCAGCTTCCCGAACAAACCGGTTTCCGAAAAGGCTTTAGTACTGTTGCGCGCCTAAGTTGACGTCTGGCACTAGCGCCATCTAGTGTCGGGTAACAGAGCGAGGAGAGCTTTCCAGAAAATGACATGACTAATCTTTCAACGAACAGCGCCATCTGGTATCGAATTGAAGAACTAAGCTTTCTAGAAGCCCGACACGAACTTTCTGCGTCTGGTCGGTCGGCGCCCGTATCTACGGTAATATTCTGGATGTTTCGGTGTAAATGTGTATTTAAACCCGCTGCATGCCACGATCGGGGCAGTATTGAATTTGGCGAGACAAGCGAAGCTTGGGAGCGAAATAAACTGAATCATTGTGATTAATTATTAGTGTCTTTAAGATTTAATTGGTGTTGGGTGATTAAAGGTGTTAATTTTGGTAATTCAATCGGCAGTTTTTATTGTCACGAACCTCAAGCTCGTAACAGTACCATAGACCACATACATACCCTTCGGAAAATTGTACAAAAGTCCGAAGAGTACAATCTGCCACTTTGCCTGGCGTATGTGGACAATGAAAAAGCCTTTGATTCCGTCGAAATATGGGTAGTGCTACGGTCCCTTCAGCGGTGTCAAGGTGACTGTCGGTATATTGAAGTGCTGAAGTGTTTGTACAGTAGGGCTACGATGGCTATCCGAGTACAGAACCAGAGTACGAAACCTATCCAACTGCAGAGAGGTGTAAGACAGGGTGACGTTATTTCCCGCATTGGAAGACGTTTTCAAGCTACTGGACTGGAAAGGATACGGCATTAACATCAATGGCGAGTACATCACTCACCTTCGATTTGCCGACGATATAGTCCTTATGGCAGAATCGCTGGAGGACCTAAGCACTATGCTCAATGACCTCAATGGTGTCTCCCAACGGATAGGTCTTAAGATGAACATGGACAAAACAAAGATCATGTTTAATGTCCATGTCACACCTATACCCGTAGTTGTTGGGAGCACTAAGCTCGAAGTTGTTGACGAGTACGTTTACCTGGGACAAATAGTCCGACTAGTTAAGTCCAACTTTGACCGAGAGGTCAATCGACGGATTCAACTCGGCTGGGCAGCGTTCGGGAAATTACGACACATCTTCTCGTCAGGTATACCTCAAATCCTGAAAACTAAGTTGTACAACCAGTACGTGTTGTACGTGAGGACCGTGCTTTGTGGCATACCTTGGGGGAGGCCTATGTTCAGCAGTGGACTTGTGAAGGGCTGTAATAATGATGATGATGATGAAGTCGAGTAACCGATATAACTAACACTTGTGCTTGTTCCTCGTATTTACAGAATGTACATTACTATTTTATAGGTGCTGTGAAAACTTTAAGGTTAAATATTTTAAATCTAAAAGTAGATATCCCAGTTGGGTAACTGATAACTATGACATCAAGATGTTGAAAACTTCAATCTGTAAATTAGTTTATAATTGAAATTATTCAATGTGAAGTATTCACGTAGATATAAATAAAAATGATTGCAAATATCATAGCCTTATAAACATAATATATAATTAATCTTCTTTTACAGTTTGGTTGGACGTCGAAGGATTCTTCTTTAGGCCAGTTCACAGGAACAACGGGCGCTCAGATTTTAACTCCAAGGGAATTGGCGAGCGGTACACAAGCTTGGGCTAAGAAGGTATACCCCATTAAAATGCGTAAAGAGCTCAAATTTGCTTACACTTTTTTCAGAAATTTTTGACATTATTCATATTTTCAAACTTGTAGCTGAGTCATCACGATTTCACGACACTGTCATCTTAAGGTTTTATTTTATTGTTATAAAAAAATATGCGGGCTTAGTGATGACTAAGCTATCAAAATTCAATTATCTTTTTAAAGTATAAATTGAAACCTGATGTGAGTTCTATCGTAATATAAATTCGGTAACAAAAGTATAAATAATTACTGTGAATCATAAAAGGTACTGGTAATTTCTGGAAGACCTTTTCCTTCACACATTCAGATTGCAAGAAGAAAACACACAATTATTATGTATACAATTTTATGATTGTAACTGTAACATTGAAAGCATTGTATCACACTGAAAGATATTCCTGACATATCAAAGATTAAAAATTATTTTAAAATATACTTACTATCATGAAATGAGAATAAAATCAAATGTAAATATAAATCAATTGGGTAGGGTTGGCTACTAAATTTGTTAAGTAATATTATGCTACTACCACAAAAAAAAATTATTAATTTTTTGAAAACATTTACTTCATTACAGTCTCTTTTTATGTTTGTGTATTATGCAAGCTGTATTTTACTTTCATCGGCACATTGATAAATAAAACATAGATATATAATAAACATAATATAAATTAAACGCTTTTTTATCATGGACATACTCTCCAACACACTGTTAAAAAAGGAACATTTCAAATTACACATTTTTTTTAGTTCTTCGGTGATAATCTCTACTCTGTGCGACTGTTTGACCAAAGACTATTAAGTGTTTGACATTGGAGAAGTAATATACATATTCTTGTACTTACTAATACTACTTTAAACATTGTCAGTGTGAATGTCAACAAATGACACAATTTGTCTAAGAGGCAATAAGTTTTATTAAATTATTTGTTTTATTTAATTTATGTATTTGTAGCACATATTATATATAAATTTTAGCTTTCTGTACTCCTCCATAATATAAACTTTAACTATGTCAATTATCACACACCTCCGTGCGCACAATATCCTTAAAAAGGGATACAAAGTTTTCGCTTCACGTATTAATATATAAGCGTTTTATTAACTAAGAAATATTTATATTTGAGATCTTGATAGCCGCTATTTATATTACGAGAGCATTCCACATCTATCGGTTTCATTCAATACTTTAAGCGTTTCAATGACTTTTCTTTCAGCTGAAAGCGTCTGTGGTCGGCATTAACGTCATCACGCGATGATCCAGCACGGGCGGCCGGTCAGAACTTATAATACACACGTATTATTCTTTCTGACCTTGTGTATTCACATTTTGATGGTTATAACAACATTGCTTTAAAAGCAAAATGACGCGTTCGCGGTGTCGAATCATTATTTGCTTAAATTACTCCATTTTTGCTCCAAAAATTTTGATTATTTCTTTTTCAGATTTATACACTGTACATTTATAAATAATAAATTCATATTTTATTATTTTCTATGTAGTAGCCATGCTGCAGTTATATTAGTAGTATAGTCGTAGCACGAATGGGTCGACTCGACTGGGGAAGGACTACGCTCTCACAGAATACCAGCGTGAAATAGATTTTTGCTGGAAACTAGGCATTCCATCGTAGTCCTCACGGGTGACAACGCATCATCTGCATTTTGAATCGCATACGAGGATAGATGTATATGTCTATGGGCCACAGCAACCACTTACAATCAGGTGGACTGTGTGCTCGTTATACTTTTTCATAGAATAAAGGTGACAAACGAGCACATATTCCACCCAATGGCAAGTGGATGCTATGTGTGTTCCCATGGACATCTACATTTATCATTTATTGAGAATCAAAATGCAGATGCTTTGTCACCCCTGAAATAATTTATTACCGGTTTAAAGTATCTCCGGTTCTCTATACTCTACATGCGAAACATAGCAAGTATTAAACTATTCTGAGATTCAATTATACACGAATGTGTTAGTATGACAGTTATAACGCCACAAAATGGCGGCAAATCATCGTGATTTTCGTTAGAACGCAGCAATTTGAATTATTACTTTGACAACTGATGTGATTTTAGTCAAATATCTTAAAGTTTTTTTATAGCTTACTTTTATATCATCAGTTATTTAAATGACGGAACATTAAATAAATCAAGAAACAAACCGCAATGTTGTTATAACCATTATTTATTAAATTCGTATTTTTTCTGGCCTTGTGTGAAGAAAGAACTAATCAGTTCGCTCTTTACACCGCACATTTACTGAGCCCTAAACGCGTGGTAATTCTTATGCCATTTCCTATGGCATATTAATTATCACTACTACAATAAGCATACAAATATTCAGTTTTCCCCTTTAATTTTTGAAATACGACTGACTTTTTTTTTCTTTTGTTTGACAAAAATATCAAACCAAATCTTTTTTCGGTATTTGATGTCACTTTAGAAACATTATTTAAAAAGTATTAAAAGTTTTATAATTAATTACATATTGAGCCTTGTTTATTTTCATTAGTTCTGTTACATATTTAGATGATGCAGACAATATAAAATAATCAAAAGTTGCTCACAAAATTCTTTAAACTTTTTAATCTTTATTTTGTTGCAAATATAAAATGTTGGACACTAACGAATTAATTTTCTTTGTTGCGTTCTTACGTGACACACGATTACTCAATGTAACTTGGAGTTTTGGCGGGAACTTGATCTTCAGCGGATTGTTGCTCCTCATTTAAATAATTATTTAAAGGGGATTTTGATAAGTAAAAGTTGTGCGAATTTGCAGTATCAAATGTCTGCACATGTGAACTTGTATGTGTACGTGGTATAAGTAAACGCACACTTATTAGTCTGTGGTCAAACAGTCGCACAGATAAGAAATTGTCACCAAAGAATATAAATCTCAATTTTTTACCCGCTTAGAGGTCTTGGGATGCTACGTCATAAACTGACCGCTGGCTGAAGCTATCGTCAAAATCTTCCAAGCACTCAGCATACTTTGTGCTAATTGGCGAATTATATCAAAAATCAATGTGACTTAAACATAGGGGCTAAGAAAAAAAAGTATGTAAATCCTATGAAAAGTCAGTCATTTTCCACAAATAATTGAAAGCCGCGTGATTCTTTGAGCTGACGAGATACGAAAACTGTTTTAATTGACTCTCGTCGGCTCTCAGAAAAACACTGCTTATCAGGGGATTTCTTGAATATTTGTTGCAGCTTTTAAGTGATAAGGAGATGCGGGCACTTCGTTAGATGGAACACGGTTCGTCGATGATATGCGCAATGCTTACTCATGTTCCCAATCATTGAGGAGGTAAGTATCAAATGTTGGGGAAGGAAATGATATATTGATTGAAGGATTAATAGTAAATTATGGCAATGTACTTATTATTTTCCACCTTATATAAAAAGATTTAATGTTGCTTATGATTTTAATTGCAATTTTTTGTACTAGAATTGATGTTAAATTGGGGATCTTTTCAAATTTAATAATAAATATTTTTTTGTACTTATCCTGTATATATCTATGTGTGTACTAATTAAGAATTACTGCATAATTATTTCAGAGAGATTACGAAGCGGTCTATCATTAGCTAAAAGTTCAATAGTGTTGTATTTTAGAATATATCCTTATTATTTTATCATTAAATTGAGTGAAATTTTGACTTATCCTCTCAACTGTCCCGGCCCAAATGTCCGCTTTGGCGCATACTGTCCAACCCTAAACAAGTGATATTTTGCATACGTGGCGCGTGTCATTAAAATGGCAATATCTTAATAATTATAAATGGAAACTCTATAAAATAATATGTTGTTAGAATTATTGTTAAGTAAGCTCTTAGAATATGTGTAAATGTGTACATTCACCTTTTTTTATATTTTCTGAATTCCATGGTAAAAATGCTAAAAGCGATTATTTTTCAGTTTGGTGAATAAAAAATGTAAAAAAAAACAGCAATTATTTCAATAAATATTTATTTTATTTACAATAAGATAAGTACATTTTACAATAAATAATAAAAAAACACAACTCTGCGTACATTTTTTTACACCACAAGCTCGACAATAATGTGGGCCACTTAAGATGACCCGAAACAGGCACAAAAAAGGCACATTTTGTACTTCAATAGCGACAATTCCATACCGAGCTAAGTAGTTTAATGATATTAAAACAATGTTGGTTGAGTTAGAGGGAGATACAGATACATTTACTACGGCTGTTTCGTGTCTGAAGTTTATGAGTAAGTTGCAACCTTCTAAAGGTTGTGGACAGAAGCGTACTTTTTTAATAGCGACCTTTAGAAGGTTTTGGACAGTCGAGAGGATAAATATGATAATTTATAACTTTCATAATACCAATTATTACCACAGAAACCCAATTAATAGAGTTACAATTTCTTAATTACCTGTAGTTGTATGAAGGTCTATCTATAATGCATTAATATTTTAATAATTAATTTTTAATATAAATGCATAGGACCAACTGGTACGAGCCGCGCCAGTAGAAGGCGGTATGGGCATGCATTTGCTGCAAAAAATGGGGTGGACTCCAGGCCAAGGTCTGGGTAAAGAAGGCACCGGAACACTCCAACCATTGCTTCTCGAGGTCAAGTTGGATACGAAAGGTCTACAGTCAAAAGAGGAAATCAGAACTAGACCAGTAAAAGGAGTACGTAACTTTAAGATTTATTTAAAAAACAAAAGACATGAAAATTGTTTGTACTACCCGTGCGGATAAAGAATGAGATTATAAATGGCGTTTTATCGAGCCTGTGCTGTTAGCATACACGGTACCAAAAAACGTAAGCATTACTAATAACGTCGATTCGTTATATTAGAAATAACGATATTTTATTAATTTAAACGTTACTTTATTTGGAAATTTTTAGTGATAGAAAAAATCTGATTAGTGTATTAACCCTTTCCCTGACCCATGGATCATATATGAACTTTTCTATTGTTTAACTATTGTGTCTGTTTCGCGAACAGAAAAACTGCTAAATCCATTGAATTTCGTAATAAAATTTAACAACTGAATATTATAATAGGGAAGCGGGAGATAAATCAATTCACAAATAATTAGGTAAATGTAATCATTGAGACAACTAAAACAATTAAATATTTTAAATAAAAGTATATTGAACGGTTCTGTTACTTGGGTCGGAAGTTAGAAGCAATTAAAAGGCAAAAAACTTTATTGTAACAAATGAATAATGTTATTTTTTTTATGATCGTTACCGGCGGCTTAGAGTATAAACAGAGACAGTGTGCAAGCGAGAGGTGAATAGAGGCGACGCCGTTTATAATCCCATTTTTATTTGCGCTGCAGAAATAAATTATGTATTAATTCATTAAGTCTACAAAACGTTTAACCACAGTAGTTTATTATTTTGAATTATTATTAGAAAGATGTTGCTACCTGTTTCCTGTCGACCTGGGCAAACCGAATTGGGTTGGCCTAGCATAGCTATTGCTCCTAAACACTGGCATAAATTAATAGTGCTCTATGCCGATCAGTGGTACCACGTATAAAAGGCTGTATGTTAGAAGTGTAATATTTTAAATAAACATTTTTTTTAAGATAAAACCCGCCAGGCCAGGCCGTCGTGGTCCAGCCCCACTCGTAGCCGGTGGGAAGCATCCAGTGTCACTCCTCGGAGAATACTGCTCCAAACAGAAATTGGGCCCACCTGAGTACAATTTGTGTTTTGAATGTGGACCTGACCATAAGAAGAACTTTTTGTTCAAGGTTATTACTTTTATTTACATATTATATAATAAGTCGTCAATAGTTAAAACTTTCAACTAAATTTTTAAAAATTGATTTTTTATTAAGTTTTAAAATGAAATCGTCCAACTCGTTGGTTGTTGTTTAAAAACCATCTTTTATTTAGTTGAAACTTTGTTTATATTGTTAAAGTGAAAAACGAGAAAATCCGATGGTAAGTGGTACTGCAAGGAACTTCAAGCAAAAATAGACACAGATGTGTTGTTTACCCCTAGAATAAATATAATGAAAATTAAAATTTTGATACTGTAAATCAACCCAAAAAAAATTAACGGTTCGATAGCGCTATTTATATATTTGTATTGCCTACAAATAATTAGGTACTCCCAGTCTGTTTGTCGTTGTGCAATTTAATATATGTGACGGCTAAAAGCCAAAGTGCGGTTACACCTGGTTCTAGCCGGCTAGAATTGGGTGCGGCCAGCAGTAGTTGGTTAAACCTAGGTGTACTGTAAAATTTATAAAAATACGTTAGTACGTATCAAGTAATATCAGCGACAGTAGGTTAAGGTGTGGTTTGGGTGGCCCTTAGACAACTCAAAACCGCACACATTTATCTAATTTATAAATTACAGTGCAACCTTAATATAACGTACCTCAAATAACGTACTCATAACCCCAATATAACGTACCTCAATATAACGTACCTCAATATAACGTACGTCAATATAACGACTTCCTCGATTTAATAAATTTTTCGTGATCCCCTTGAATTGTCCATAAGATTCAATATGAAATATACCTTTACATTGCGAACGTTTCTTGCAAACAACCTCTTTATAACGAATTTGCATCTATCAAGAAAGTGTAAATGCCTCTAATTTACGAATTTTGTCAACCCAAAACCTCTATATAAAGTTTATTAGTAGAAGTTGTGAATAAAACTATTTTTCTACCTCTTTATAACAAATTTTAGACCAACCTAAACTCAACATAACAAACCTTAGTTCAACGAATTACTTGATATAACGAATATTTACTTGTTCCCTTCCAATTTGTTATATCGAGGTTGCACTGTATATATGACACACTTAAGTTTAACCAACCGCAATCGGCTGCACCTAGTATTAGCCGGTTACACACACATATAAATAAAACCACCTCCACGATATAACACACACTCCAAATCAGAGAGCAACTTTAAAAAAAATTAGTTTTAAAATAATGGAAACGGTCCTTCCCCAAAATTGCAATTGAATAACTGACCGAATTGGAACTATCAGAGTCTGAATCTGAAATTCATCTAACTGCCTCTGCATATAATATAATATGTTAGCCTCGAGCTTCTTCTGACCACCGATCCGAAGTTGTACGATGTTCAGGTTACCTCCCTTGTGAACTTCTGAACACTGTCAGTGGAATCTGTGTCGTTGTTTATTCCCCACTTAAGTACGATTTTCAACATATGCGGTAAATGTGGCGATACAAGTCAGCAGGTGGCAATTACAGGTGAGATGCGGCATTTCGTTCTTGGCGGCAGATCTGCTACTCGTCAGAAGATTCGTCGAGCTGCGCAAATGCTGTCAAATGATACGTCAAGCAATCGAATATTACATTCCTTTTGCTGACTTATCTATCGATGTTAAAGCTCGCTTATGGTGTAACGATGAATGCGCCCGTGCTGAAAAGCTTCCGGACTCTAAACGTGAACAAAACTAATAGACCGGATGGCATACCAGCTATAGTTCTAAATGCTTGGGTGCTTAAGTTGTCTCCTGTGTTTACGCGTTTGCTCCGCCTCTCATTTAGGACTGGTATACACTACCCAAAACTGGCCTGTGCAGTCTGTGCCTAAAAAGAGCTGCTGGACCGCACCACGCCTGATGGGAGGACTGAAGCATTTTAATTTTAAGTGAATGATCTCTCTAAATCATTGTCAATGGCTCTTCGTCCAACCCTATGGCGACTAACACCGGAGTTCCTCAGGTGTTTGTTGTCTCTGCAATATTTGTATGGTTGTAGTACGAATGGGTCGGCTCGACCGGGGTAGGACCACGCTCTCACAGAATACCAGCGTAAAATAGCAGTTAAATTCTGCTTTCGTATGGTGAGTGAAGAGAACCGGATACCCTTTTTTACTAGAAACGAGGCATTCCATCTTAATCCTCAGGGGTGGCAACGCATCTGCATTTTGATTCTTAATCGAGGGTAGATGTAGATGTTTATGGGCCACAGCATCCACTTACCATCAGGTGGACTGTATGCTCGTTTGTCACTCATATTCTATAAAAAAATATATAGTTGATCTGCTTATGCCCGGCATCTATGGGTATGACATATTATAGTATATTGAGACGATAGCACAGTTATGAAGAGGTACAGATTGTAACGAGAGGGCCAATTGCTCGGGCTAGTCTGAATCAAATCCACTCCGAAAAAAACTGTGGTGAGCGTGCAAATCTCTCTGCAGGCAGCGAGCAGTGTCCGAATGGGGCGATGTTAATCTTATGAGCATCAGCGACGTTGTAACTAAGCTCGCAATTTATTCTGTGCTAAAAACGTGATTTTGGTTGCAATTTTTTAGGTGGGCGTGGGTGCGCATTCTTACAATAAGTTGAGCATAGTCATGCGTCACTTTGCAGAATATTCTGTTTATCTTCTTTCTTTGGGCTGAGGTTATATGAACTATGTCCCTTTTTTATAGAATAGGGAGCTAATGAACACGCGGCTCACTTTATGGTAAGTGTCGACCACCGTCGATGAACAACTGCAACATCAGGGGAATTGCAGGTGCATCGCCGGCATTTTAAAAAGAAGTAGGTAAGCTCATTTATTGAAGGCTTAAGTCCCCCAAAATCTGTATTCCTTTATTCCTGAGAAAATAATGTTGAACTAGTCTTCGCCCTCAAAGATGAGCTGCGCCGAGTAACCTTAAGTCTCTCAATGAGTAGTTTTGTACAGGTACAACGCACATCCTTCGTTCCGGCTTAAATCAATAAATAAAACTAAACTTTACAGACTAAAAGGTATTCTATAAAGGCACACTAATACTATATGCATTAGCATCGACACACACACTAAGACCAACGCGCCATCGTGAAATGAAACATTATACCATCAGGTTAGCCGCATGCTCGTTTACCCTTCTTCTATAAAAAAAAACAGGTAGGATGAGATACTGTATATACTCTTAAGTGCATAATTAAGGGCCTATAGTACCTCAGCTCAAATTCTAATTTCGTCCCCACTTCCCCGCGCGTCGTATGCTATCTACCGACATGTTTGTAACCACTAATACTGTGAGTAGATAGGTCGTTAGATACTTATTTCATTAGGTTTATCATATTTTGCCTGTTTCTTTACGCCAACCCAATCGCTTCTTATTCTTATTACGGTTATTTCCAATTTTAATTTTACGTCGTCCTGTTACGTAATGTGTATTCTGATCGTACGCTACACAGCCGTTCGAAAGCCGTAGCGAGACTAAGCAGGAGTATCGGGTGGCAAGGAACAAGCTTCAGGACGCTGATTTTTTAGGTAATTTCGTTTTACAGTGAAAACAATGGCAATTAAAAAATATAAAAAACATAAGCCCTGCATTATAGTTCGTTTAGTTAGTATGCAAAGTTTCATGATCTAATTTAAAGTATTTTGATTATAAGTACTTTGGATTTTTTCTATTGAGAAAATTTTACGGAATCGTGTTTTCATCTAACATAGTACTTACCATCAATCCTCAACTTTACCATGTTATATTTATTTCAAAATTAATGCTGCAATGTTTTCGGCATAACGGAGAATCTTGCTAAGCCATTTGAGGTAGTATAGGCCCTTTAAGTTACCTTATGAATTTACCAGACTTAAACATTAATATTAGATTAAGGCCGATATTTCCATCCACATTAAAAAAATATTCATAGGATAAAATACAACATAAACAAAATTATACATACGCTGCACTAAAAGTATCGGGAATGGAATATTTCCACTGTTCCTGTCATATTAAAATCTTTTTAATTGAAAACTCCTTGGTTTTAAAAATCGAATACCATTTATTTATTTAAAAAAAGATTCTCGGTCTTGTCACAAGGTTTTGTCAAACTTGTTTAGTCGTTGAGAAAATGGAATTGACTCGAGAAAATTCAAGACCGATGATTTATTATGACTTTCCAAGTGGTTTAACACAAAAACAGAGTGTTGACCGGATGATTTCTGCATTTGGTGATGGAGCCCCATCCAAAACTACAATTTATCGCTGGTTTGCTGAATTTCAACGTGGACGTGTCAAGGTCAGTGATGATCCCCGTCAAGGTCGTCCAAAAACTGCAGTCACCCAAGAAAACGTTGATGCTGTGCGTAAGCTGATTGAGGAAGATCGACATGTGACATACCGCGAAATTCAGGCAACTTTAGACATTGGCATGAGTCAAATACAAATAATCTTGCATGAACAATTAGGTGTAAAAAAGTTGTTTTCCCGATGGATACCGCATTCGTCCTGTGAAGAGCAAGAAGCGGCTCGCGTTACTTGGTGCGTCAGAACTCTCGAAAGATTCCACGCAGGATCCTCAAATGCTGTATACAACATCGTATCAGGTGACGAATCCTGGACATACGCGTACGAACCCGAAACAAAAAACCAGTCACGAGTTTGGGTGTTCGAAAATGAGTTAAAGCCAACAAAATTGTTCGTTCACGGAGTGTTGCGAAAAAATGATGGCCACGTTTGTCTCCAAAACTGGCCATGTTACGACTATTCCTCTTGAGGGACAAAGAACGGTTAATGCGGAATATGGTATGCTAGCATTTGTTTGCCACAGGTCGTTTCTGAACTCCGTAAAGAAAACTGCAACCGCCGCATCATCCTCCATCACGACAATGCGAGTTCTCACACCGCACACAGAACAAGAATTTTTAGAGCAAGAAAACATAGAATTATTAGACCATCCGCCGTACAGCCCCGACCTAAGCCGTAATGATTTCTGTACTTATAAATTGCGTGGACAGACTTTCATCACATGAAGAAGCTGTGAACGCCTACAAAACGGCCATTTTGGAGACCCCAACTTCCGAATTGAATGGTTGCTTCAATGATTGGTTCCATCGTATGGAAAAATGTGTCAAATTTCGCGGAGAATACTTCGAAAAGCAATAAATACATTTTTAAATAGTAATGTTGTGTCACTTCCTTGATTCCCGAAATTTTCAGTGCCGCCCTCGTAATTACAGTTGTACAAATAAAATATGTGGTTCAATTGTTTCACTTTGATATTCAGTCAGGTTATAATTTATTCGTTGAATAAACTTTTTTAACTAACAATTGAAAAATCGACGATTATTAACATGTTGTGTACACGAAACTATATTTTATTAAAATGATATAACTTTGCCTTGCAGGTAAAAGTAGCAGGGGTTGAATATCAGCCAGCTGTGGCCAGTGCAAATAAAAAACAAGCAAAAGCAGATGCAGCTCAATTGGCACTACAAAAACTTGGCATTGTTACGCAATAAAAAAATCTTAAATAAACATCGCATTTTCTATACATATTAATATATTGGTAATAAAACAACTGCTTAATTGGTTTACATTTATTTTATTTGCATACATAAATATTACAACATTTGGATAACACAACAAGTACCTACTAATAACTATTTTGTAGCTAAGGGAATCTTATGTTACTAATGGAATTTTCCAGAACATAACTGTGAAATAAAATTTAGAAATGGATACATAATGTAACTGCCACTAAGTAGCATTAACTCTTCTATGCCTAAAACATTGTTTTATCCATTGCATCCTATTCTTATTTCAATCAGATCTATTCCAAAGCCTTGCCCACTATTAATTTTTGCCTTGTTGTTTGATTCTGTAGTCTGATAAAGCAGCTTTTATAGCATCTTCAGCAAGCACTGTAAATTTAATTTCATGTTAAAAAATTCAGGAACCTATTAAAACTTAATTATTTGAGACATAATTTAAAATTCTTCAAATTTTTACCAATGAAATTTACATTTAATTTATTCAAAGTAAAATTAGGTGTAGCCCCACATTGCTTTTGGCCTAAAACAAAGTGTAGTAGTCTTGATAATAATATAAATAACTATGACTTCTATAAAGTTTATAAAAATATGTAAACACATATATCGGCAACAAGAGACTAGTGCACATGGGGTAGTCCAGCCAAAGTTATCTTTTTTCACATCACAAGGGTATACCCTCTACTCCCTCACCCTTTCACACAGCTGGACAATTTGAAGTGCTTACCAGTATGTAGTTAATATACATTTTTAACATCCCTTTCTTCCCCCCTACAATTGATGGTAGGTTATGTACATTACATCCTGGCAGCAATTCTCCGACTACTGTTCCCAATCCCATAGTAATAGTAATATCGTAATGAATTAGAACTCCTTCCAATCGTTAAAATCAAAATGGATACAATCATTTAATCATAAAAGTAAAATGCTGCTTCTGCTTACTTGAACAATGTAGTTTCACTGGAGGAAGGGACAATTCTTTAGCTATATCAGTATTTTTTAGTTTAAGAGCCTCATCCACAGTTTTACCCTTAACCCATTCTGTAGCAAGCGAACTAGAAGCAATAGCAGAACCGCATCCAAAGGTTTTAAATTTTGCATCAATAATCTTTCCATTTTCATCAACTTTAATTTGAAGCTTCATCACATCTCCACACGCAGGAGCCCCAACTAGACCAGTACCAACATTTTTGTCTTTTTTATCCAATGATCCAACATTTCGAGGATTCTCATAGTGATCAATAACCTATAAAATATATAATTTTCACATCCAAATACTGATAAAATTAGATAACAAAAATCAATAAGCCCTGACTTTGGGCTAATGCGTAACAAAAACAAACTCACGTTTGCATGGTAAGCAGTTGTTTGAATAATACCGATGTTTTTGGAGCAGCACAAGGTTCTACGCAAATTAGGAATTATACAGGCCATTTTTCCAATCCCAAATGCTCTCTTGAAAAAAGACTAAATTAGTCTCAAAATTACTACTTTGTACAGTTTGCTGCTAGCCTACGCAGTACGCACATATATTAGGGATGTTCCTCTAGTATATATACAGTAATCTATGGGTGTCTCGATGATAGAGGATCATCGATGTTAGAAATTAAAACATCAATGTTACCACACCTTAAACATCGAAACATCGATGTTGCCACATGTCAAACATCGATGTCAATGAACCAATAATCGATTAATAAGAACCTGTGAACAATGCGAACCCGCGAAATCAATATCAACTATATATTTCATCTCCCATTAAAGGTTTAAAAGTTTGAATTCCTAAATGCATCGATTACCTAAAAAAAATATTATTATGTTGTGTCAAACACCCTGTCAAGTGTGAACTGTAATGTCACAGTTGTCACTGCTTTCGCTATGTTATTGTGGTGTTGTTGTCGATTGTCGCCTAATAACTATTCTATATAAATTGATATTCAAATTAACTCTTTTTTCCCTTGCTGTCTATACACACATAATTTTGAAACAATATGTATCTACACAATTTAATTATATTTAGCTGTTTTTTTGAGCTTGGGATAACAAGTTTATTGTTTGCTTGAAGTTTCTGAAAATAAACTACTCGGCGATCGTTAGCATAGACAATTTCACTGTATAGTGCAATCTATAGTGCATTTAATAAACGGCTGTGGATACTTACTGCTTGGGCTGCCTGATTAAAAATTGTGTGAATAAAGGTGACGGAAAAGTCTATTATTTTGTTTTTGTTAAGTTTGTTAATTTTTCCTCTATAATCATTTTTTGTTTCGCGATAGGAGTAGTTAATATAAAACCTACGTCTAAATTGTAAATTAGGATAGTAATTTTTTTTAATACCAGATTTATAATTATATAGGAACATTTAAATATCAAAATAATAATATTCATCATTATCGGCAAAAACTATAACAAATTAACTATACATTTATTAAGTTTTTCCCATTTTTAAAATTACTGTTTCACACTAAACGTTTTATTAATTTCTTTAATAACAAACCATAAACAACACTTCTAATTTTTTGTTAATCTAATTTTAACCTACTAAATGTGCTATAACATCGATAATGGCCAACATCGATGATTTGAGTAGAGTAAACATCGAACATCGATGTTAAGCTATCGATATCAACATCGATATCATCATCGATGTTTCTGTAACATCGATCATCCCTAACATATATGTACTTCAGATTCAGATAAATGTCACCGATACTGCACATAGATGTAACCGATATATTCGTATTCGTTTCGTTAAGATATTAGTAATATTAGGTGGATTCATAGATCAGTAATCCAACTGATTTTGATATGCTAATATTTCATATTCACTTCATTTATATACTGACCGTTCAACATCAGTTGGATAATATCATTAGACATTATAGTGACCGACATCTGTATCATTCGTATCCGTCTCTATTGTATACAAACCTTAGGCACTATTTCCATTGGATATTTAACAAATACAACAAATCTTTATAGATGTCTAAAATTTCAGTTTATTTATTTTAATAAAATTATTGAGGATATATTAGTTTCATTGTCATTTCCCCATAATTCTTAAGATCGTATCGACTTTCATTAAACGAGTTCACATATTTTTAGGTATCATAAAACATTATTAAAAATTAAACTAACAAAACAAGGGCCCTTGTTTTGTGCAGTGGAATTTATTTTTATTCTAATCACTTAAAATCACTTTCAGTGATACTTATATACTACAATATCATTTATTTAATAACAACATTAATATTTATCAAAGTATATAAACCTAACATACATGGCTATAAAAACTAATAAAGTTACTTGGTAACATAAACTTAATACCTACATGAATAGAATAGTAATATGTATAACCGTCGTATTAAGATATCAGTAATATTCATATATAAATTGAAATATTATTATATCACTTGACGAATATACTCATATTAACTAATACTGACAAATATCACTATTAACCGCTCGTTTGCTTCTTGCAACCACAGTTGCAAAAACAGAATCGTTAACTTTGCTCTTTGCAACTGTGGTTGCAAACCGTCGAAGTTCTTTTAATTCAATTTAGACCATATTTTAAACGCACAGAGTCTAACTATTACTTATTAAAACCAAAAACAAATATATAAATCATAGATTTGGATCAAAATTACCAACCTCTTGGACGAAAAATATTGAAACTTCGTTAGTTAAACTTCAGTGAGTTAAGTGACGCTTGAGTGGATTTAACGAGGTGATAAAATATGCCGTGAGTATTGAATTTTATTGATTTTTGCTAGTAATTATATACCAAATTAATGTCTTATTAGTGTTTTCTTGTATTAAAGTAATATTTTTGCAAATAGTGTATGAAAAATGACGCGAATCTAAACATAATTTTCTATAACTTACATTATCGTAATTATGTTGCATTCTTTAAATACGAAATAGTCGTAGTGGTATTTAAATATAATTATTAAATTTAAGTAATAAAGTTTTATAAATTATTCATCATATTATAATATAAGTTTTTATGTAATAACAGTCTAGATTGTAACTAACAAATCGCGATCAATTGCGCAATCCGTGAATTCTTCGTCCGGTCTCACTTAATATTTTTACTATGTATTTAAATTTAAATCGATTTATAATATAGATAAATATATCAAGTAATTCATTAAGTTTAAGGATATAATAAATAATCATACACTTATCGATCTTATTTTTTTGATAAACCCGATGATTTATAAAAAGTCGCTAAAATGGCTTGTACTTGTGATTTCAACACCTCTAAAATATTACTGTAATCATATTTTGATAGAATAACATACGTTATTTCATTTCTTATTTCAATGGCTATTCATAAAATTTAAAATATTTGAAGTGCTCCTCTCGAGTAAATCATAAATTAAATTTTACTGACGGCGGGTCGAACATGAGAAACACAGTCCCGATTACTGGCAAACTAAGCTACCCTTTTTTTGTTCGCAAGCAATCGAGCGGTTAATCCATCTGTATACTTCACAAATAACTATATACTAGTCAGAGAATGTACTTCTTCAAATTTATATTATAGAGAATGAGAATAGGGATGACGATCTGAGATCGATTAATTAAAGAATCGATTTCTTGTGCCAAATAGATCGATTTTTATATCGATATATAGTACTGAATTGGTATTTTACCCTAGAAATTCGAGATCGAATCTGTTTCTGTTTTTTAGAACTATAAAATACTTATCTTCACGCACAATCCCTAACGGGGTAGCCAGAGAGAACAGATCGCCAAGTGTCACGATCCTTACATACCTCTTTCGCTTCTTTCAGGTTCATTATCTTCTTCATACATGCACGTCTAGGTATCCGAGTACTCTTGACCTTCTCCTCTTCGAGTAATTTGCTCACATGGTCTTCGAAAGTTAGTCTCTGTCTACCTCGACACCTATTAATATTTACTTTCGCGCTATATATTTTCTTCACCATTCGGTCTTCACTCATTCGCACAACGTGCCCAAACCATCGGAGTATGCCCCTATCAATTTTTGTGATAAGGTCATCTTTCAATCCTGCCATATTGCGAATCTCTTCGTTTCGCTTTCGGTCGGCTATGGTGACGCCGCACATTTTACGAAGAGATCGCATCTCCACTGCATTCAACTTGCTTTTATGCTTCTTCTGGCACACCCAGGTTTCGCTGCTATATAACAAAGTCGGTACCAACACTGCGTTATGTATTGCAAGGCGTGCACTCTTCACTACGCCTTGCCTTTTGACTAACGTATTCAGGGCACCATTAACTTTGTTCCCGGCAGCGACACGCCTGTCCACATCTAAATCACATCTTCCATCCCGGCTGAAAACACTCCCCAAGTATACAATTCATTTACCTGTTCTAGACATTCCTGATTTACCCATATTTCACATTTCGTTCTCTCTTCGTCCTTTTCAAATACCAGAACCTTAGTTTTATTAGCATTAGAACTATAAAATTACAATTAGTTGAATGTACTCGAACTCGTAAAGAATGACAGAGTTTGATATTGTAAATATAAACTCTAAAAGCAAATCCAAAAAGATCGATTTTTCTGAAATCAATCTTATAGACCTCGACTTTTTTGTTAATCGATTCATCACATTTTGATTTGAATCGATTTAAAAATGACCCTAAGTGAAAACTGAGAATATATTTTATATTCTTTGCCCGCAAACGCAAACCAACTATAAATAGTAAATACCTGATATTTAAATCACTTGATACTAGGTATGAGACCGATATGTCAAAACATAACTATAATAACGTTACATTGATTAAAATTAATTTAAATAAAACGCGATAAAATCCGTAAAAGTAGTTTTAATCAATGTATAGTGTTCGCGTAAATATAAGAAATCATTATATAATAACGTTAATTATTATAATAACGTTATTTTATCAAAATATATCATACAATATCATATCAATAAATCTAAGTAATAACCGTTATCACATATTCAACCAAAATCAACGTACGAAAATGAAACGCATAACGCATACTGTGGATAAATCTGCCAACACCATCCCATGAACTAACCGACGCCCTTCGTTGTTATTCGTTGGTTCTCATTCCTGTAACTATATAATTAATAAGTATAGAAAGAGAAGGAGCGGTTATGGATTTCGTTGTGGTGTTTTGGTAGTTGTCACAAGTTGACAACTACCAAATTGGTGTTATCACAAGTTTCTTGTATATATTCTTGTTGGTCTTGTTTACTTACCGACGAAAATGATAACAAATCTGTATACCAACTGTGAAGCAGACTACAAGCCAGCATAAAAGCAAGCTTAAGCTTAAGCATAAAAACTTAAGTATAAAAATAAAGTTGATTCATTTCTTAACCCTGGCATTTGTTACTTATATACAACTTTTACCCTTTTGTTTTTTACATAGAAATAAAATTTGCAAGCGATATATCGAAAATATTGATGTTATTGATAGTTATATCGCAAAGTATCGATACAAAATTGCGGTATATTATAACTAAAAAAAATATCGATACTATTTGTACATGAACATCTCTACTAAAAACCGCTTACTGGTTCGTTCTAAAACTATGTATTACAAAATCTGATATTTGCTACCGCCGCGATGCCTATACTATCGCTTCGCATCGGGAGGTTTGCCGCGTAGGGCGTTCGTGAAATTTGGCGGCTGGGATTAATCCGAACAATTTCTCAGAGCACTCCCTGTGATAGATGCGATAAAATACGCAAAGAGATGCAACATTTCTTCGCAGCGCCAGTGAATCGAGCCGATGAGAAAGCACACGGTCGTCGACGATTCGAGCCGCTCTGTGCTGGATGTGGCCAAGTGGAAGGAGCTGACACTGAGGAGCCCAATCCCAGAGATGGGAACAGTATTCCATGTGTGGCCGAACCTATGCCTTGTAAAGTTGCGGGCGGTGTGCTGGCATGAAACACTGTCCTGCTCTGCTGAGCACGCCAAGCTTTTTAGAGGCCAATTTGGCCTTCTCTTCCATGTGACCACGAAACTGCACGTCACTCGATGTGTCGATGCCGAGGATTCCGATACTGGCTGAGAGGTAACAAGGGGAGTGCCTTGAAACTGAGGAGATACGACAAAGGGGTTCTTTTTAGAGGTGAACGCGCAAACTTGTGTCTTCTGAGGGTTAAACTGGACTAGATTTAGTCGCCCTCAATCCGAGACTTTGTTCAGCAAAAACTCGACTTCGGACACAAGTTTGTCTCGGTACTCGGAGACATCCCGAGAAATATTGGCACGGCCGGTGAACAGAGCGTCACCAGTGCTGTCATCTGCATAGCAATGAATGTTGCCGGTTTGCAACATATCATTGATATGCAGACGAAACAGCGTTGGTGATAGCACGCAGCCTAGTGGAACACCAGCATTAATAGGCTTGTCATCGGAGCTTGCACCGTCTACAACGACCTTGATGCTCCGATCTGCAAGAAACTTGGTGATCCAATTGCACAATTTCTGGGGAAGCCCATAGGAAGGGAGCTTAAAAAGAAGCGTTTTGTACCAAGCCCAATCGAAGGCCTTCGCAATGTCCAAACTAACGGCCAATGCCTCCCCCTTGGACTCTACTGCCGCCGCCAATCTATGAGTCAGGTAGACCAGAAGATCACCAGCTGATCGACCACGACGAAAACCGTATTGGCGATCACTAATCAGCTGGTGATCCTCAAGGCACCTCATGAGCTGGTAGTTTACAATGGACTCCATTGTTTTGGAGAATAAGAAGGTGATGGTGATTGGCCTGTAGTTGGACGGGTCTGAGCGATCGCCTTTTTTAGGGATCGGATGGTCGAAAGCTGTCTTCCATGGTTTTGGGACTACGACTCGGGAGTAGGAGTACCGGAAAAGACGCGTTAAAACCGGTGCCAACTCTGGAGCTCACGTCCTTAGCACAATTGGGGGGATACCGTAGGGCCTACTCGACTTGTGGATATCCAGGGAGAGGAGTGCTTTACGAAGACCAAACCATGGCTGAGATTTGCCTCCGATGGGCACCACAGAGCAAGGAATAAAAAGTTCCATACCCTGAAGTACCACATCAGCGACAGAATCAGCTACAACGTTGGGATCGTCCGGCGAGAAGCAAACCCATCCCCAAGGGTAGGATGCAAAGAAAGACCGCATCTCATCCCAATCAGCTGACCTATAGTGCCAAACACGGCGGCAGCCTGCAGAATGCAACCGCGATTTCAGCGTGAGTGGCACCACACTCCGGACAAGACAATGGTGCGAGGAGCCTAAAGGGGTGTCGACGGAAATCTAATGTAAGTTCTTTTCTAGACAATTCTAGAAATCTAATGTAAGTTATAATATTTACAAGCAATGCATACGGATACTTACCTATGCATCATATTTGTTAATCATTTCTATAGTTTCCTCTCAAAGAATCAATGTTTGTCAGAAAAATTCCAGCTTTACATTACAACAAATGCCAAATAACTGAAACACTTATGCGTCGGTAGTTTCATCGTACTAATCGGATATTCAAATCCGAAGTCGTCATAGCCATAACACCTTTGACTACTAGCATGGTATTCCATCAACTGCTTAATTTTCATTTCATTCATCACCAAGGTACAATAAGTTTTATCAGGGTTACTCTCCGCTCTCAATTTTAATGTCGTCAGCGCTTCTGGAGTAAACCCTGGATTGAGAATACTGTACCACTTAGTTAATGTCCGTGGTGCAGTACCTATCTTTTCTAGTATCTGTTTAGTAAAGTTAGTACTCCAGCCAACCCGCTCGCCAAGCGTGGCAACTATGGCAATATACCCCCCATGAACAATTACACAAATAGACGGCCCCCAGTCCCCGGCGGCCCCGCTATTCCTGGCTACGGTGGCGACCATGGTAACGGCGGGGCAGGGGGTGCTAAGAATCTCCGGTGGAGGTTCGGTTGCCACCTACGACGACTCGACCTGGCAACATTTAACGCACGCACGCTGAGGACTGACGAGAAGATCCTGGAGCTGGAAGAAGAGATAGACAAGTTGCGCTGGAGTATTATAGGATTATCCGAGGTCCGAAGAGAGGGGGGAGGACACGGTGATTCTCGAATCCGGCAACTTGTTCTATCACCGGGAGGGCGACCATCTGTCCCAAGGAGGTGTCGGATTTATCGTCCACAAGTCTCTCGTCAACAACGTTGTACAGATTGAGAGTGTGTCGACGAGGGTCGCGTACCTGATACTCAGAATCACCAAACGGTATTCGCTGAAGGTCATACAGGTTTACGCACCAACGTCGGCACATTCCGATGAGGAGGTGGAGGAAATGTATGAGGATATTTCCAAAGCCATACATTCCTCCAAAACCTACTACACGGTGTTGATGGGAGACTTCAACGCAAAACTAGGCACAAGAGAAAGCGGTGAGCTGAAGTTAGGGAAATTTGGAGTAGGGCAACGGAACCGAAGGGGCCAGCAGCTGGCCGACTTTATGGAGAAAGAGGGACTCTTTATGATGAACTCTTTCTTCCAGAAGCGGCCCCACAGGAAGTGGACCTGGTCGAGCCCCGACGGTTCGACAAAAAATGAGATTGACTTCATTATGACGACCAGACGCCAACTGTTCAGTGATGTCTCAGTGATCGCAAGGGTGAAAACTGGCAGCGATCACCGAATGGTTAGAGGCACACTGAACCTAAACGTTAAGTTGGAGAGGTCTCGTCTAATGAAGTCAACGCTCCGTCCCCCCTCGTGCTCTGATCCAAAATCCCGAAAACTTTCAGCTCGAGTTACACAACCGCTTTAAGTGCCTACAAGATTGCAATGCAGTGGACGATATGAATGACAAGCTCGTGGAAACTGTCCATGCGGTCGGAGCTAAGTTCTGCAAGACCCGCCGCAGAAGAACACAAAAACTCTCCGATCACACTCTTAATCTCATGGCTGTTAGACGGGAGATGAGGCTGCAATCGTCAACAGATTTGACAGCATACAGGCAACTGAACAGACAGATCTCCAAATGCATGCGGCGAGACTTACGCAACTTTAATACTGCTCGTATTAAAGAAGCGATCGAGCGGAACCAGGGCTCCAAAGTCTTTGCCAGAGATCTGTCTGCCAGAAAGAGCCGACTGTCAAAGCTGAAGACTGAGTGTGGCAGCATCGTTTCCGGGACACCTGAGATTTTGAGTGAGATTGAGAGGTTCTATGGGCAGCTGTACACATCATCGTTGGAGCCACACGCAAGTGTGAGTAACGATCCAAGAGCAAGTCTTATCCGACACTATTCCGATGATATCCCGGACGTCAGTCTAAGCGAGATTAGAATGGCTCTCCAGCACCTTAAAAACGGCAGGGCCCCAGGCGAGGATGGAATTACAGCGGAGCTTCTGAAAGCGGGTGGAACACCGGTACTTGAAGTCCTTCAGAAGCTCTTCAATTCCGTCCTCCATGGTGGCACTACTCCAGAGGCGTGGAGCAGAAGTGCGGTGGTCTTGTTCTTTAAGAAAGGCGACAACGCTCTCTTGAAGAACTACAGACCGATTTCCCTTCTGAGCCGCGTCTACGTGCTGTTTTCGAGAGTCATTACGAATCGTCTCGCACGCAGACTTGACGACTTCCAGCCTCCCGAACAAGCCGGTTTCCGAAAAGGCTTCAGTACCATAGACCACATACATACCCTGCGGCAGATTGTACAGAAGACTGAAGAGTACAATTTGCCACTTTGCCTGGCGTATGTGGACTATGAGAAAGCCTTTGATTCCGTCGAAATTTGGGCGGTGCTGCAGTCCCTTCAGCGGTGCCAAGTTGACTGTCGGTATATCGAAGTGCTGAAGTGTTTGTACAGTAGGGCTACGATGGCTATCCGAGTACAGAACCAGAGCTCGAAACCTATCCAACTGCAGAGAGGTGTAAGACAGGGTGACGTTATATCCCCGAAACTCTTCACCGCTGCTTTGGAAGACGTTTTCAAGCTACTGGACTGGAAAGGATACGGTATTAACATCAATGGCGAGTACATCACTCACCTTCGATTTGCCGACGATATAGTCCTTATGGCAGAATCGCTGGAGGACTTAAGCACTATGCTCAATGACCTCAATAGTGCCTCCCAACGGATAGGTCTTAAGATGAACATGGACAAAACAAAGATTATGTTTAATGTCCATGTCACACCTATGCCGGTAGTTGTTGGGAGCACTATGCTCGAAGTTGTTGACGAGTACGTTTACCTGGGACAAATATTCCGACTAGGTAAGTCCAACTTCGACCGAGAGGTCAATCGACGGATTCAACTCGGCTGGGCAGCGTTCGGGAAATTACGACATATCTTCTCGTCAGGTATACCTCAATCTCTGAAAACTAAAGTGTACAACCAGTGCGTGTTGCCAGTGATGACTTACGGATCAGAGACGTGGTCCTTCACTGCAGGCCGTATGAGGACGCTCAAGGTCGCTCAGCGAGCTATGGAGAGGGCTATGCTTGGAGTTTCTCTGCGTGATAGACTCAGAAATGAGGATATCCGCAGTAAAACCAGATTGACCGACATAGCCCAACGGATTAGTAAGCTGAAGTGGCAATGGGCCGGCCATATAGCTCGAAGAACCGATAACCGATGGGGAAGAAAGGTTCTCGAGTGGCAGCCTCGTACCGGTAGGCGTAGTGTAGGGCGACCCCCCACTAGATGGAGTGACGACCTGGTAAGATATGCAGGAAGTCGATGGATGCAGGTGGCTCAGGACCGTGCTTTGTGGCATTACTTGGGGGAGGCCTATGTTCAGCAGTGGACTTGTGAAGGGCTGTGATGATGATGATGATGATGAAAGTTAGTACTAACTATCTTTTCTAGTATCTGTTTCTTTTCTTTATTTATCAAAGATGTCTCTGTATTTTTTTCTTTAAATACCGTTACAGCGATTGCAGCCTTTTTATGCTATCGCTTTTTTATTTCAAGGCGTCTTATATTTTAATTTTCCTTGGTGTACACTCTGTTCGTTTATATACGGTCGTTTTTGTGCCGCGTCAGCACGTACCACATTTTGTTAAAGGCGTGACATTAAAGGCCATGCTGTAAGCACCCGAAATGTGGAGAATCAAATTTCAAAATTAAACGCGATAAAATTTGTAAGATTAGTTTCATTTAATGTGTAGTGTTCGCGTAAATATAAGAAGTCATTATTGTAAGCTTAACGAAATTCTAAAATACTTTCAAGAAGAATAAAATTAGTATCAAGGGTAATATTAAAAATATTTAATCTATTGGTATCATTACAGCTAGATATTTTCTCCCACAAGTTCAAGGTTGGTATAAGAGTATCGGCTAACCTTCTTTTATTGATTGATAGCTTGGGATATGAAATATGATTTATCAAAATGTTCGGAGAAAATGGGTTTAGGTAACAGTGGTAGAGCCACGCGGCAGCTTTGCTGTTGCACGTATGGGCCGGCTCAAACGGGGTGGTACCACGACCTCACAGAATACCGGCGTGAAGTGGAAGCTCTGCTTCCGCGTTTCGTCTGGTGAGTGCAGATGGTCGGAGGCCCAATTCCCCCCCCCCCCCATCAACATGGTAACGGAATTAAATGTTAGACTACCCCAGGAAGGTACCAGCACCCCTGGAGAATCCCTCGCTGAGCATCCACGACCAAGTTACTTCACTCCAGAGCGTGGGTGCTCAGGCTGCCTGGCGTATTCTGGGGGGGGGGGGGGCAAAATTCCGTTTAAGAATACAACTGCTCGGGGCAAACGGAGCAACAAGACCAAGGCGACCCCTGCCACGCTGTCCGTGAATTTCTGCAATATCAGGGGACTTCACTCTAACCTAAACGCCGTCCACTACCATCTCGGAACGGCGAGGCCGGCTCTGCTCTTTCTGACCGAGACGCAGGTATCCTCTCCGGCTGATGTCTCGTATTTCTCCTACCCGGGGTACAAACTGGAACACTCCTTTGTGCCTCGGGCTGGAGTTTGCGTTTACGTCAGAGAGGACATCTGCTCTCGACGCCTCGGCAGACTTGAAGGTTCGGACCTGTCCATCCTTTGGCTACGCGTAGACAGCGACGACCATCCGCGCGTCTACGGGTGCCTCTATAGATCCCATAGCGGTAATGCCGAAACAGACCGACTATTCGACCACGTCCAAATGGCTGCAGATTCGTTGCTACAGCAGATCCCCTCCGCAGAGATCGTGATCCTCGGCGACTTTAACGCCCATCACGCCGAATGGCTTGGTTCACGTTTAACCGATCATGCGGGGAAATCTGTTCATGATTTTGCCTTGGCATATGGTCTGACACAACTGGTTACTTCGCCTACGCGGATTCCAGATGTGGTGGATCATGCACCTTCCCTGTTGGATCTTCTGCTGACCTCTCACCCGGACGGATATCAGATTTCTGTCGACGCCCCTTTAGGCTCCTCGGACCATTGTCTGGTCCGGAGTGTGGTGCCACTCACGCTGAAATCGCGGTTGCATTCTGCAGGCTGCCGCCGTGTTTGGCACTATAGGTCAGCCGATTGGGATGGGATGTGGTCTTTCTTTGCATCCTACCCTTGGGGGCGGGTTTGCTTCTCGCCGGATGATCCCAACGTTGTTGCGGATTCTGTTGCTGATGTGGTACTTCAGGGTATGGAACTTTTTATTCCTTCCTCTGTGGTGCCCATTGGAGGCAAGTCTCAGCCATGGTTTGGTCGCTCCTGTAAAATAGCATCATGCTATAAGCAGGAGTGCTACCAAGCCTGGGCTGATGCATCAGCGTCCCGGGATGTAAACACCAGCGCTCTAAAAAAGAAGTATAATTCCGCCTCTAGGTCCTTCAAAAGAGTCATTGCCAAGGCAAAGTCAGAGCACATAGGCAGAATTGGCGAGAAACTAGTTCGCCTTCCTTCTGGAACCCGTGCATTCTGGTCTCTCGCCAAGGCTGTCCAGGGGAATTTCTGTCAGCCATCTCTTCCATCTCTGCACAGGGAGGATGACTCACTGGCCCATACCGCAAAGGAGAAAGCCGATCTTCTAGGCTCTTTCTTTGCGTCTAACTCGACTCTCGATGACGGGGGGAGTACTCCGCCGACCATCCCGCGGTGTGAGTGCTCCATGCCGGAAGTGCACTTCACACAACGCTCGGTTCGCAAAGCACTCCTCTCCCTGGACATCCACAAGTCGAGTGGGCCTGACGGAATCCCCCCAATTGTGCTGAGGACGTGTGCTCCAGAGTTGGCACCGGTTTTAACGCGTCTTTTCCGGTACTCCTACTCCCTAGGCGTAGTCCCAAAATCATGGAAGACGGCTTACGTCCACCCGATCCCTAAAAAGGTGACCGCTCTGACCCGTACAACTACCGGCCAATCGCCATCACCGCCTTGTTCTCCAAAACAATGGAGTCCATTGTAAACTGCCAGCTCATGAGGTACCTTGAAGATCACCAGCTGATTAGTGACCGCCAATACGGTTTTCGCTGTGGTCGGTCAGCTGATGATTTTCTGGTCTACCTAACACACAGATGGGCGGAGGCAGTAGAGTTCAAGGGGGAGGCATTGGCCGTTAGTTTGGACAATGCGAAGGCCTTCGATCGGGTTTGCACAAAGCGCTTCTTTCGAAGCTCCGTTCCTATGGGCTTCCCGAGAAATTGTGCGATTGGATCACCAGCTTTCTTGCAGATCGGAGCATCAAGGTCGTTGTAGACGGTGCAAGCTCCGATTGCAAGCCTATTAATGCTGGTGTTCCACAGGGCTGTGTGCTGTCGCCAACGCTGTTTCTTCTGCATATCAATGACATGTTGCGTACCCGTAAGATTCATTGCTATGCAGATGACAGCACTGGTGATGCTCTTTACACCGGCCGAGCCAATATTTCTCGGGAAAACGTCTCCGAGTGCCGGGACAAACTTGTGTCTGAAGTCGAGTCTCTGCTGGACAGAGTCTCGGATTGAGGGCGAATAAATCTAGTCCAGTTTAACCCTCAGAAGACACAAGTTTGCGCGTTAACCGCCAAAAAGAACCCCTTTGTCGTATACCCTCAGTTTCAAGGCACTCCCCTTGTTGCCTCAGCCAGTATCGGAATCCTCGGCGTCGACATATCGAGTGACGTGCAGTTTCGTGGTCACTTGGAAGGGAAGGCCAAATTGGCCTCTAAAAAGCTTGGCGTGCTCAGCAGAGCGGGACAGTATTTCATGCCGGCACACCGCCTGCAACTTTACTAGGCGCAGGTTCGGCCGCACATGGAATACTGTTCCCATCTCTGGGCTGGGGCTCCCCAGTACCAGCTTCTTCCACTTGACCGCATCCAGCGCAGAGCGGCTCGAATCGTCGACGACCGAGTGCTTTCCGATCGGCTCGATTCACTGGCGCTGCGAAGAGATGTTGCATCTCTTTGCGTATTTTATCGCATCTATCACGGGGAGTGCTCTGAGGAATTGTTCGGATTAATCCCAGCCGCCAAATTTCGTGAACGCACTACACGTCAAACGTCCCGATACCATCCACACCATCTGGATGCTTGGCGATCCACCACTGTACGTTTCACAAGGAGTTTTTTTCCACGTACAACCTCTCTGTGGAATAGTTTACCACCGGCGATTTTTCCGGACCGATACGACCTGGGGACCTTCAAGGAAAGAGCTTACTCCTTTCTAAAGGGCCGGCAACGCACCCGCAATTCTCCTGGTGTTGCGGTTGATCATGGGCGGCGGTAGTCACTTAACATCAGGTGAGCCACATGCTCGTTTGCCCCTTCTTCTATATATAAAAAAAAAGGTATCCAAGATTCATTATTTCTACAAGCTGCAATACAAGTCTGTCACCCAATAGGAACTCTATGAAATAAAAAATCTAGGAAACTAATAAATCGCCTCCAAATAAAAAGCAATAGCATAAAAAGGTTTCAACCGCAGTAACAGTGTTTAAAGAAAATTGTTACAAGTTTACAAGAAATACTAGATCCGCTGACAGAGACATCTTTGATATATAAAGAAAACAAACAGGTACCTACTAGAAAAGATAGGAACTGAAGAAAGCGAACTTTTAAAGAGATAATTACTTAAAAGTAAGACCGGAAAACTGCCCGGAACTAAATATTTCTCAGAGTTAAGATGTTTCGCCCTAACACTTGATTAATAACAAAAGCCTATCGCTATGTACGTAAAACTTTAGAAACTTGTTTGCCTGTACCACGGACATTGACTAAGTGGTAGGTATGTTATATCAGATAATTCCGATGAAGCTACTGACGCTGTAGTGTTTTATTGGTCGGTATAAACACAACGTGTGAAGTACCCATAGCGTACTTTTTGATTAAATTTGAAATAAAATCTGAGTTTGATCAGTTTTTCGAAATTGTGGCCACAATTCTTTTAACTAATGAAATCATAATTTTACATTACACTAAGCAACCCTTCACTGCTGGCCCTATGAGGAAGCTCAAAGTCGCTCAGCGAGCTGCGGAGACGGTGATTCTTGGGGTTTTCTACATAATAAACTTAGAAATAAGGATATCCGCGGTAGAACCAGCGTGACCAACATAGCTCAATAGATTAGTAAGCTGAAGTGGCAATGGGCCGGCCATATAGCTCGAAGAACCGACAACCGAAGAGAACAAAAGGTTCTCGAGTGACAGCCTCGTACCGGTGGGCGAAGTGTAGGGTGACCCCCCAATGGATGGAGTGATGACCTGGTAAGACATGCAGGATGTCGATAGATGCAGGTGGCTCAAGACCATGCTGTGTGGCATTCCTTGGGAAGGCCTATGTTCAGCAGTGGACTTGTGAAGGGATGTAAAGGATGAAAAAAAAACTAAAAATCAATTTCAGCAACGCTGAACTTATGCGGACTATGATGATTTGGTTATCAATAATAAATATCGACATAGCCCTATGTTGCTTACTCATGTAGACAGCGGCACCTGTGTATCGATATGTGTACAATTTGATGGTTCTCGTAAATGCAATGCACTCAAACACAAATACTATAGTATGCGTATATAGTGACGCGATTCAATTTTGCATTTGTAGTAAAGTATACAGTAGTGTGTTTTCCTCGCCTCCCCCTGAAAGTGACAGACTTTTTGATTAGGAATCAACGCGCATGACCTCTCCAGTTGGTTGAATACTCAAAGATTCAACGCACGACGCGAAGCAACCAGTTTTATATAAATATAACGGCTATGAGTCGAACTCTCACCTTTTACACTGAGGTATGCCTTGCGACGCCGCCTCCTTTGGTTTAATACTCAAAGTGTTTTCTAATAGCAACCTAAAATCTTGCCTATAATCCAATTTTATTTGATATGTAATAGTGTTAAATACGTATATGTTACTGGCATGTACTTAGTACGTACTTTATTGTATCAATCACCGTTCCTCTCCCTAGTTCTCTTAGCTGTCATGCCGCATGCGCATTGTTTTGGTAGGTAGTTAAAGTACTACCTACTTTTTTACAATGACAATTGGATTTCGAACTTTTAGTAAGCTAGTTGTGCCTACAGTCGGTAACTTATTTACATTATCCAGAGCCCAGCTTACAACAATGTAAGAATATTAGTGATATGTTTTTGTTTTTTTTTTATTATTATGTAACTATACTATGTTTTTCAATATGTTTGTATTTAAATATGGCGTCATATTAAATGTATACTTTGTTTTTTGTTGTAAAGCAAACGAAAATAAAGTATGGACTATTACTTTTTCTTTTTGTAGATTAGATTACATAGTTTAGTGAATAATACGTTATCGAAGAGTATATAACCACTCTTTAGGTGTTTACATATTCTATAGAATGATGTTTTAACTATAAATATATTATTTTAAAAATAGAAAAATGGCATCTGAAAATCCTGATTACAAAACGGCCACCAGTATTCATGAATTTGTTGTAAAAAATATCAAAGGTGAAGAGGTAAAATTGGATATATACAAGGGTCATGTTTGTATTATAGTAAATGTTGCATCTCAGTGTGGATTAACAGCCAACAATTACAAGCAACTCAACGAACTCTATGACCAGTATGCAGAAAGTAAAGGTATATTTTCTAGAACATTCTCCATTATTTTTATTAAATAACAATAAGATGACTGACATTAATTTACTGTTTATTTCCTTCCTAACTGCCTGGTCTAATGCCTAATTTAAGCATCCACTACAGTGAAGTTAGCGAGGATCTCAGGCGCGGCCGCGTCGCCATCATCATCATTACAGCATATAGAAGTCCACTGCTAAAAATAGGTCTCTCGGCGAAATTAATGAAGATATCAGTAGTGGTCGCGTCGCCTTCATCATCATCATCATTACATCCTGCCAAAAGTCCACTGCCTACTATATAGGCCTCTTCCATAGATTGCCTCATAGTGGGACATTTGCCATAGTAGCCACTCTTAACAAACAAGTTACCAACTGCAGTTAAATTATTTTTGTGAAGTTTTAAGAAGATGCTGCTACCCATCTTCTGATTAGTTTCTCTTTGTCACCTTTTACGACACCCATGGGACAATATTGAGTAATAGATGTTCTTATACCTCCACTACATGGTTTTACCATAAACTCCATTTATCTAAGTAGCAGCTGCCACCACCTTATGTACTGTTATTTATTAGCTATGGGCATATTTATAGCTCGATCCCCGCCAGCACCAATAAAATTGTTAAATGCAATTTTAAGTGCTGATTTACCACATGCTCGGTGTGAAGGAAAACATCATGAGGAAACCTGCATGGCTGAGGAATAAGAAAAAAAATATTTCAAAGACATGTGAAGTTCGCAAACACGCATTGGCGCAGCACGGCGGACATTTCATTGCCCTAAAACCCTCTCAGAAAAGAGGGGAAGCCTGTGCCCAGCTGTGGGACGTATATAGGCTGTAACTTTACTTTTACTTTATATTTATAGCTTGAAAAAGCATTAATATTGGCTCCACCGAGATTTCAGCTCAAGATCCGCATTGTGATTGCCAGGCACCTTGATTAAAAACAATGAGATATAAAAGTTAAAAAGCTAAACTTAAAGCCTATATACGTCCCACAGCTGGGCACAGGCGTCCATTGACTTCAGAGGGTTTTAGGGCAAGGGCAAGTGTCCGCCAATTCTAGTGGTCGTTAATACGATTGCTCATCATGAGGATCCAGGTTCCAATCCTGAGTCACGCCAAAATCAGTTATTGAGTTTTTCTGTTAATAAATTCTCAGTAGCAGACCATAGTTAGGACGTTGGAGGTGGTTTACCCATGTGCTTCAGAAAGCACGTAAATGATAACAATCTCTATTGGGTCGTGTCGAATTACCGTGCTATGAGAATCGGACTATGAGAGTGAGGGAATAGAGAATGTACCCGTGCTTGCACATACACTTAAGTACTATAATCCTGTCCTGCATAGATGGTTAACCTTCATTGAGACTGGTGGCCTGACCGAAATTTGGCCTAGAGGACATTATTATTTATTTATTACCTAAAAGCAATGTATCTATAGATTTCTTTTCCTAAATTTTTCTCTAAATGACCAACCGATCTGAGAAATATTAAGCACCTCAAACTTATTAAAAATTTGCCTTTCATGTTCTATTTAAACTGTTTCTTGGATCTTTATTATATTTGCTTTAAATAAATTCATTAAATTACATAAATAAATATAAATTTTCAATTATTGTAAACTTTTTTACGTGGTAGAGCCACGCTGCAGCTATTATGGTTGTAGCATGAATGGGTCGGCCCAACCGGGGAAGGAACAAGCTCTCATAGAATACCAGCATAAAATAGCAGCTTAATGCTGCTGTGTTTCGTATGGTGAGTGTAGAGAACCGGAGACCAATTTTACTCGAATCGAGGCATTCCATATTAGTCCTCAAGGGTGACAACGCATCTGCATTTTGATTCTTAATCAAGATTAAATGTAAATGTCTATGGGCCACAGCATCCACATACCATCAGGTGGACTGTGTGCCTGTTTGTCACCCTTATCCTATAAAAAAATATTAACTTTGAAATTTTACCTACATAAAACTTTTTAACTTATGGGTGTACCTTAAGGTATTTAATAAAAAAGAATCATCAATTGGTTGACATTCCATGAAGATATTGCATAACATACATACAAGAACATACACTCAAATTGAGAAGCTCCTTCTTTTTGAAGTTGGTTAAAAAGAGTAAACTTGTTAAACTAAAAATGACATGATATATTGTAATGTGTCATGCCATATTACAGGGTTACGTATTTTGGCATTCCCATGCAACCAATTCGCTGGCCAGGAACCTGGAGATTCTGAACAAATTGCTTGCTTCATGGCAGATAAAAAAGTAAAATTTGATATGTTTGAAAAAATTGATGTCAATGGAGATGGAGCTCATCCACTATGGAAGTTTTTAAAGGTATATATTAATATCGCCTATGTATATTTAACAAAATTCGACCACTTCGGAAGGTAGTGTGAATTAGTAATGATTCACCTGTTGTGAACTCACAGTAAAGATATTGATTTTATTTACCTTGAACTCATTTTTACCTTGTAAAAATTGTTAATAGCAGATAAATGATTCCTTGATGTTATTCATAAACTTGATTTGAAATAAATTGTTAAAATATTTAAATATTCACTTGTTTTTATACTTCCAGCACAAACAAGGTGGTATGCTGGGTAATTTTATAAAATGGAACTTCACCAAATTCATTGTTGACAAGAATGGAATACCAGTTGAAAGACATGGGCCCAATGTTGATCCTTTAGACTTGGTAAAGTCCCTTGAGAAATATTGGTAAAATTTTTTCCTCATTTTTAAATATTTGCTTTGATATAATTGTGAGTATAGACATAAGGCAAAGATTTTGTTGTTGGCTTATCAACATAATTAACTATTAGTTTCTAGAAAAAGTTTATTTATATTTATATTATTTAACTATGATGACTTGCATTTTGGTAGTATTTAAGTAATTATATTTTTCTTTATATTTCACTGTTTATATAGTCTATAATTACTGAGCATAATAAAAATTCTAATAATTTCGTAGTTTGTTTTATTTTTTAAAGAAGGGTGATAAATGAAAAACCCTCACAAAAAATTTTTTTCCCCCCCTCCACCCCAACAACCACCCTCCCCTTATAAAAAAAAAAAAACACCCCCCCCCACCCCCACCGGGGACAACCCAAATAACAAATTTTTTTCCCCCCTATCCAAAAGTGACTAATTGGATACTGTGGCCTCAATGATATTATAAGTAAAAATTGTTTTCCTACAATATCAATGATGAATGCAGATGTATATAGGCCATACATCTGCATTCATTCTGAATTAGGAACCAAAATTCAGTATTACCCCTGAGAGTAGGCGTCAGGGGTCCTCAACCACATGTTTCTGTGTTCATGACAAGTTAAAATTAGGCCTTAACATATTTTTATATAATCCAACCGAATCCGAGATTCTTATATTATTCATTTATACACATGTTTATCTCAATTTTATTTTTCTCTCAAGTTGATGAACTGTTTCAAAATTCACTTTAAAAAATCATCAATTTGGGAGAAAAATAAAATTGGATGCTGTGGCCTATAGACATCTGCATCTATTCTGAATTACGAACCAAAATTCAGTATCACCCCTGAGTGTAGGCCTCAGGGGTCCTCAGCCACATGTTTCTGTGTTCATGACAAAGATAAAATTAGGCCTTCATATTCTTGTACAATCAAACCGAATCCGAGATTCTTCTGTTATTTATACACATGTTTATTTCAATTTTATTTTTCTCTCAAATTGATGATTTTTTTTAAATGAATACACGATCAAATGGCGACTCAAGTTCATAGATTATTTTAATAAAGGATGTCATGTTGTCGGCATTGAATGAACGTGTATAGTATACCATGCTAGGTTTGCTTATACCAATTCTGGCAAAAATAAAAAATAAGCACATGTCAATTGATTAAGTGATATATCGAGGAATATTATGTGTAAAGTTATACCCTAGACCACACCTTAAGGTATTTTGGTCACATGTTTCACAATTTTTCATTCGTCTGTCTGCCTGTCTGCTTATTCTGGTTCTCTGAAGCGGCTGGATCGATTTTGACGGTACTTTCAGTCGCATATAGCGGACGTTATTAAGGAATAAATTAAGCTACATTTATTTTAGAAAATGGATTAGGGTACCGCGCAAAAAAATAAAACTCATTGAAATCCAATTATTATAAATTCCACGCGAACAAAGTCGCGAGGAACAGCTAGTCCTAAATAAGTATACTTTTGATTGCAATCGCAAATTCGATAATGTATACTGTTTAAATCCCGTGTAGTGGCGGTTAAGTATATCCACTACCCCATATCTTCCCGTGGGTGTCGTAAGAGGCGACAGGAAAGGGATGGGCAGCAGCATCTTCCTGATAACAGCACTTGTACAACAAGAAAACTGCGGTTGCCAACCCGCTCGCCAAGCGTGGCAACTATGGCAATGACATGAGCAACGACACAAATTAACGGCCCCCAGTTCCCGGCGGCCCCGCTATTCCTGGCTACGGTGGCGACCATGGTAACGGCGGGGCAGGGGTGCACGCACCCTGAAGACTGACGATATGATCCTGGAGCTGGAAGAAGAGATAGACAAGTTGCGCTGGAATATTATAGGATTATTCGAGGTCCGAAGAGAGAGGGAGGACACTTATTCTATCACCGGAAGGGCGACCATCTGTACCAAGGAGGTGTTGTATTTATGGTCCATAAGTCTACTGTTTTAGAATGCATAAACACAATGATCCGATTATGGGTTTCAAAGATAAGTAATAATAATAATGTCCTCCGGACCAAATTTCGGTCACGGCGGCCTGCCTCAACGGTGACTAGCCATCGGCGCAGGACAGGATTATAGTGCATGAGTGTATGCGCGAGCACGGGTGCACTCTCATAGTCCGTTGAGACGGTAAACCGACACGACCGGAGAGAGATCAGGCGCAGGAACGACGGATTTACGTGCTTTCCGAGGCACAGGGGTGAATAAAACACCGCCGACTTCATAGCTCTGGGCTGCTACTGAGAAATGGTTGACAAAATCTAATAACTGATTTTGGTCCGACCTAGGATTTGAACCTGGGACCTCATGATCAGTAATCGTGTTTACGTCCACTAGACCAACGAGGCAGTCAAAAAAGATAAATAAACTAGATATGTTTGATCATCTTAGACCATTCAACCCAAGATCATATAGTGTCAATTCATAATCTCTTTGTAAAAGCACACTGTATTAGGGTTGCCAACATTCAAATTTTCGACGCTGCACTAAAACTTCAGAAACCTTGTTATCTTAGTGCAGAAAAAATATTTTTACAAAAAAAATCACTGATTGTTAATTAATTAACAAAGACATTTAAATATGTAGTAGTAATACATATATTTAAATCTCTTTGTTAATTATTTATTTATATATTAAAGCTTGCTTGCTATTTCATTTAGCAATACTTGACATAATTGACATTATCTACAGCAAAAAATATAAGAATAATTATATAAAAAAATTACATAAGTACGCCTTCTTACTAATAAGGTATAAGATATCAATTAAATCATGATAGTTTAATATCAAAAATAATCTCTTGGCATCAAATTAAAAAATGCAAATTGTCCAGGTAGGCTAACCATACAATTCTAGATTTAATATTATTAAAGGTGACTAATGCTTTTGTTACAATTACTGTGTAGAAATTAACAAATTAGTTATAAGATCTAGGTAGTCGAAATATTTGGCGACACCTATACTTAAGGGTGGAAGGTGGTAGTCTATACCTAGGTCTGTCGAAGCTCTTTACTCAAAATGAGGTCTATATCTCTAAAACTATACATAATTAACCGTTATTAACAGTAACAACGAGCTAATATATATCTAATACTACTAAACAACATTGGGAAATACATAAGATATGGAATAATGAGGTTTTTTTTTATAATATTTGTGGGTGCGTGTATTCGTTTCATTTATCACAGCCATCTAAATTCTATTTCTAAACATGGGCATCTCATATAGACTGCCTCATAGGGGCGAAATTTACCATAGTTGACAAGCTTGGTATGCGGTTTGGCAAACGCATTTTTATTACATATGTAGGTGCAGTTCTTTTTTTTATAGGATAGGGTGATAAACGAGCACACAGACCACCTGATGTTAAGTGGTTGCTGTGGCCCATAGACATCTACATCTATCCTCGATTATGAATCAAAATGCAGATGCGTTGTCCCCCGTGAGGACTAAGATGGAATGCCTCATTTCCAGTAAAAAGGGTCTCCGGTTCTCTACACTCACCATACGAAACACAGCAACATTAAGCTACTATTTTACGCAGGTATTCTGTGAGAGCGTTGTCCTTCCCCGGTCGAGCCGACCCATTCATACTACAACTATACTTCTAATATAACTGCAGCATAGCTCTACCACGTATAAAAGTTCATTTTATATTCTTAGTATGTTTTCCCATTTTATATCCTCATTATGAAGCTCCTGTTTGAATCGGGATTCTGACGAAAAGAACTAAGTAGTATTAGTAGCCTTCCTGAGAAGGTCTTCGAATGCAATGTCATTTATCTTTTCCTCTCATGCCATCTCCTATGAGGTGGCTTGAGTATTGGTTAATAGCTAATATGGATTAAACAGTATTATTATGGAAGTCCGTAGTCTCTGACTACTCCTCTAGGTGACAGGCGTGAGTGGTTAAGTATGTTTACGTTAGTGATAGTGTGTGACGTTAGTAACGAGTGAGTGAGTTTAATGAACATGCATTTCTTCTAAAATTATACACTTAGAGCCAGAGTTCGTAGAGCTCATTGATAAATGGACGCAACGACCTCCGCTTACAAGTCCTTAAATAAAAATAACATTTTTATTCGTACCGACGACGATAAGAGTCGATAGCGGGAATATAAAACGAGAAGTGGGTAGTAGCATCTCCTGATAAGAACTCAATAAGAAATTGCGATTGCCAACCCGTCTGTCAAGCGTGACAACTAGTATAGCATCTAAGATACGGTAAATCTAAGGTGGAGGCTCATGTTCAATAGTTGACTTTGATATGCTATATTGATGATGGTGACCATTAAATGACAAGCAATTTGCTTGCGTAAAAGTAAGATCCACAACGATATCGTCTACAAGAACTTTAATTTTATTACGGCAGGCCTATGTAAATAATGACCATAGACCAGATCCGCCGCTGGGGTCAAGAAGGCTAGTGCTTCTGAGTGCTTGGTTTTCCTGGCCTCATAGCTATCACGCATCGGACACGGGAGCGTCCGTTGCGCAGGCGTAGTTGGAGACCGTGGAGGAAGGCGTGCCAAGTGTTCTGGTGCGCCTTACTTGAGAAGGAGAAAGGAGAGAAGTAGTCCTCTTCCTAGGAGGCGCAGTCATAGAGCGGCCGGCGCTGGTGGGGCCGTGGATGTGTGCGAAAGCGTTCCCGTGGCCCTGCCAATATGCAACGAAGGTGGGACACCATGGGGTTTAAGTCCGTGCGTGTCCAACATAACCCATCCTTGGCCCCGCGAGGCGGGTATGCGTAGGCATTTCGTAAATAGGGACAGAGGGTAATGTAAGAGGAGATAGACAGCATGATTAATTTGATAAGAACCCAAAAAAATATATAATAACTAGCTTGTCAGGCAGATGTTGTTCTGCCCTTTTCGACGACCCTGTGTCATGTCCTATTAAAAATCCTTAAATTTGCAAAAAAAAAATTGTGGGTCACTCATGAGCAAAAAAACTATCCTGGATCAAACTGTACTCGGTGTGCAAATTTGATTAAAATCGGTTTAGTAGTTTCGGAGTCCATCGCGGACAAACGACGTGACACGTAATTTATATATATTAACATTATTTTGTGACGGCGGTTGTTAACTCGGCTGCGAAGCATGGCAACATGTCTAATACCCCTCACCCCTAATTGGAATATCTAGTATCTATGGAGAAGTCTTATATTCAGCAGTGGATTCTTAGTATGCTGCAATGAGGGATGATACATAATAAAAATACTACGGCATTCGTTAAGCGGCGCTTTATCTTTTATTCTATCGTCATTATTTCAGTAAAACTTAGACCATTGCTCTTTTTAAGGAGATACCTTGAAAATAAATCGTAGTTTTGGGGGCGTGGCTTATTACTTGGTCAGTGAAGCTAACGGACGACTGAGGGAGTATCAAAATGAAAGTGATGCAATGACTCCATAATACGCAAATTATGAGATAGCTATACCGAGCACACGCTCGGAAAAAAACTAAATAAGTGCCAAACAACATTTTTCTTTTCTTTAACAAAACTACGTTATGGATTCAAAAAATGGTTAATGAGAACCTAGATATGATTATTAACTATGCCTTAAAATTAATTCTATGAACTTATTCGTAAAAATATTGTGGAGAAATGTAACTTATTAGAGTCTACTTTGCAACTTTTTTTCCATCGAGAAAATTACATGATATCGTGTTTTCCTTTTATGCAATCCAAGGTCATATAGTCAAAAAACATATATCAAAATTTTGGTTAGTCTATAATATAGTATGTAGGTATATGTAGCATATAATACTTAAAAAATATGTGAAATAGAAAAACCACCAAATTTTCGAGGTATCACTTTAAGTGCGTGTCATTAGTTGTGTCTCGACAGCAAGGCAAAGTCAAGATTTTGCATTTTTTAGCAATGCTATAAAAAACTTTGTTTTAAAATGTATTGACTGATTAGTTATCATACTCCAAACACATTTAAAGCCAAAATTACTAGGTAACACCATGTTTAAATGTTAACATGTTTAAATATTTTTAAACTGGTGGTATAAGAATAACAAAAACACATACATAATTTAATGAGCAATTCTTGTATATATTAATATATATATATATATATATATATATATATATATATATATATATATATATATATATATATAATCGGAATCTCGGAAACGGCTCCAACGATTTTCATAAAATTTAGTGTCCAGGGAGTTTCGGGGGCAATAAATCGATCTAGCTAGGATTTATTTTTAGAAAATGTCCTTTTGTCCGTGTTTTCAGGCAATAAAAAAAACTGCTACAATATAAGAAGGTAAATTTTGACAGGTTACCAATGATTGTAATAACTCAGATGGGATGTTGTTCGGGCGTGATATCGGATTTCCGTGGTTCGCGTCCCGTCTTGGGTCCGAATTTTTTCCTTTTTTTTCAAGTTTCCTTCTTTTGTGAGAAAATCTATTATTTCGAGCCCTTTTTTTTGGTATTTTTTTTAAAAATACGAAAATTTTAATTAAAGTAATTGCACTCATGATTTTTATTCAAATAACCAGTTCAGTTTTTTCTATTATGTCAATAAGATCAAAAAATATTATTCATGTTTGTATCTAAATGTAACTTAAAGAAAACCGAGCAAAGCTCGGTCATCCGGGTACTATTTATTATTGTCAATCATCATTATTTTAAAGGACTTTTTCTTAAAAGCAGCCCAGAGGCACAGTGATCAGTAAGTATGAATCCCAAACATTATTAACGCCAAAATAACTCGATGATAACATATCTATTTATGGTAACAATGTGTATAGTAGGCCTGCCACCACTTCCTCTCCAGCCCTTATCATTGTGAAACTCTTCATATCCGCCTGCCTTTCCTGCTTTCATGCTTTTCATTGCTTTAATTATTTCATCTATACTTATCTTCGTATCTCTTTCCTTTTCTTTCGGAATTTCTATTTCATTTAATTCACACGTCTCCACGCTTATAAACACGCTTTCAAAATATTCCTTCCATCTCTTCAAACTCAAAACTTCATCATTCAGAATACAGCCAATGTCTCCTGTCCTGGCAGTTCTTACGAGTTTCCAGAACATTTTAATATTTGCCTGGAAATAATCCGATATTCTTCTATCATTCTTATCAGTTCTTTCTTGCTTTTTCCTTTCAACTAAGTCTTTTAATAAAGGAAAAAGGGTAGCAGCAGGACTGTAAAAACTACCGTGTTATCAGCCTTCTTAGCATTGTGGGAAAACTGTATGCGAAAACACTAATCGAAAGATTTATGAAAGAAACTGATGGAAAATTTTGGGATGTCAAGCGGGATTTATAAAGGGAATGGAGTATACAGATCAAGTATTTTCCATACGCATGATCGCAGAGAAGTTTTTAACCAAAAACCAAAAAGTTTTTTGTGCGTTCATGGACTTGGAAAAGGCTCATGACAGAGTGGACAGGGATGTGTTATGGCAAGCACTGAACTCATATGGGATTAGCGCTGGGCTGAGGCATTAAAGTCTCTTTATAGAGATTCTAGTGCTTGTGTTAAGATCAACAGGGTCTATTCGGACTAGTTTGTCATCCATAAAGGTGTCAGATATGGTTATGTGGCTTTCCAGTGGCTGTTCAACCTATTTATGGACAGTTGTTTGGAAAATTTGAAAGTTGAAGAATGCGGGTTAAGAATGGGTGAGTTAATCATCAAATGCCTTTTGTACGCCGATGATCAAGTTATATTTGCATCGTCGGCGGCCGAGTTGCAAATAATACATTAATAAACAGGTCATTAAACGAAAGGGGAATGAAAGTGAACGCTAGTAAGACGAAAGTGATGGTTTTTGTAAAGTAAAACGATATGTGAAATAAGAATAGAAGGGGAGTTGGTCGAGCAAGTAGATGAATTTGGGATATGTAGCAGGGGTGGGAGATATGATAGGGATATAGAACGACGAGTGAACGCAGGAAATAGAGTAATTGGGGCTCTACACTATATTGTGGTAAGTCAGAATGTATTAAAAAAGGCCCGTATAAACAATGCTGTGTTTATTCGGCTGTGCTGTCCCTAGATTAACGTGAAGGCTGGGTGTGGCAGAAGAAGCACAAGAGTAGAATAAAAGCAGTAGAAATGCGGTCGTTAAGGAGTATGTTAGAGCTGAATCTGAGTGAGGGGGTGAGAAATGGTGTGCTAAGAGAAAACTCTGGTTTGCAAGATGATGTAACGAGGATTAAGAAAGGAATGCTTCGGTAATTTGATCATGTAGAAAGATTGAATAAGGAAAGAGTGACAAAGCAAATTTATGTTGCAGAAGTGAACAGAAGAGTCGGAAAGAGATGTCCTAGGCGAAATATTATCGACCAAATTGGTGATATATGGAAAATAGGCCAAATTAAGAGTACCCTTAACCGACGAGCATGTATGCGTAGGTATATGGATGTAGAGGAGGCGAGAGAGGTGTGTCAGAATCTCGTCAAATGGAAGTCCGCAATCTCTGCCTACCCCTCTGACTGACAGCCGTGAGTGTATGTTATGTTATGGTAAGATACTACTTTATAACTTGTGTGGGATAAGACTGTTACAAAAAATTAGGTATAGTAGTGTATTTATATATTTTGTTATCATTTTGACTCCGCCGAGCTTACGCCTAGCTTTCAGTCTTCAAGGCATACACATTTGTTCTGAGTGATCAATCTGAAAAAAAAGTTAATGAATATTGCAGTGTCTTATACTAAATCATAATTCGTAACAGTAGAATCTCTGTAACTCGAAATCCTCAGTAAGTCGAAAAAAATTGCCATTCCCTTCCGCTGAATCCCTTAATACGCGGTATCTCGAAATATTTAGACTTTGTAACTCGAACAAAATGTTATTTCCCTACGAATTTCAAAAAGGAGACTCCGTAAGTCGTAGTAAAATATAATGACGTCTTATTTGGAATTCCCCGAAATAACACCAATAAAATCTAAAATGAATGTTCGGGTTCGGGGTTCTAATCTATTGTTTTTGTCTTATAGACGTGCAATGAACGAATACATTCATAAAACTTTCTAAGTAATACAGCTGTGAACATTATGTTTGTTCCTTGTCGACACACGACACGATTACTTTTAGCAGAGCTTGTCCGTCAGTATTCATTTTGGCTTTGACTGAGCTTGAAGGAATAATTGATAAAAAAATTTGCAAATAGTTTAAATCGAAAGAAGATTTTTTTTGGTGTACAGTTTACTTCATTAATACGTAATTTGTTATAGTATGTAATTTATTTTAATATGTAAAAAATACATACTATAAAACTTAAGTTGAATTGTTATTCAAATTCGACTCTACAAATCGAAAAATATACTTAGAAATCACGCCTCTGTAAGTCGAAATTTCAGCAGTTAAATCATATGTATCTCGAAGTTCTTGTTAAGTCGAAAACTCGTTAACTCGATTTATTTGCATTTCCTTTAACATTCGAGTTATAGAGATTACACTGTATTATTTTTTCTATATTTATGACTGGGTGCGCGTAAATGACGAAAGGTATTGGCAGGGCGAACGATCAAGTGGACTGTATTAGCGTGATTCAAAAGCAACCAAAACAAAATGGCAGACGTGGCACGTGGTGGATTTTGGATTACTTGCTATGAAATTTAATTTAGCGGTGTTGGCTGACACGACGGGAGATGAGCTGCTGCATGCCTTGCTGCGAGTAAAGGTAAAGATTAGGGGGTGGGGTGGTTTGGGGGGGGAGGAGTTGTAGAGTCACCCCCTACTTCCCCTTCCTGCCGGACGTGCTTAGTTTTTTTTATAAATTTTTAAAAATCTTAATTTGAGGTTATGTTTCGTAATTTTTATGACAATTTTCAAAAATCGATCTTTTTTGATTTGCATTAAAAGTTTATATTTACAAAATCAAAAGATACAATAAAGTACAGATATGACATTGAAACAGAAACAGAAACTTTTTTATTCAATGTAGATTATAACAATAATTATTGAAAGTCACTTTTTTAATTTACTACTGGTTCGCAAAAAAAACCTCTGTCCTGGGAAGAACCAGCCAGAAACCCAGCGGGACTATTTTTTTTTCCAATAATAGCTTACAATCATGTTTACAATTAACAACACAAGATAAATTAGAAATAGCTTGGTAGCGATCACCCTTCCCAGGGGTTATTATCATCCATAAATTCCTTAATATTATAATAACCCTTTTTGTACAAACTTAGTTTAATAACATTTTTGAACTTTGTGTATGACAAATTTTGTATATTTTCTGGGATTTTTGTTGTAAAAGCGTATACATCGCCCCAAGAATGAATTACTGACTCGGTGGAGTCGAGTAACTGGTACTACTAGCTTGTGTCTGTTCCTAGTATTTACAGAATGAATATCACTTATTTTTGCAAAATTACGTTTATTCTTGTGTACGTATATTACATTTTAATAAATATATTGAGAGGCCAGAGTTAATATATTAATTTCCTTAAATTTTTGTCTTAGTGACTCTTTTGGTTTTAGATAATATATTGCTCTAATGGCTCTCTTCTGTAAAATAAATATAATTTCAGTGTCAGCGTGTCGCCATAGCAAAACACCATACGACATAATGCAATGGAAATAACCAAAGTAAACTATTCTAGCTGTTTCAACACTGGTAAGAGTTCTAATCTTTTTTACAGCATATGCTGCAGAACTAAGTCTGCTAGCTAGTTTTGATATATGGGGGAGCCATTGAAGCTTTGCGTACAGTGTGATTCCAAGAAAAATGTTGGTATCAACAAGACTCAGTTCCTCCCCATTTAAAATTACATTAGTATTGACATGTTTAACATTAGAAGTGACGAATTTCATACATTTAGTTTTAGTTCCATTCAAATGCAAATTATTAACATTAAACCAATTGACTAACTTAGCTATAGCATTATTTACTTCATCGTAATTTAATAACTGTCGTTTTAATTTGAAAATTAATGAAGTATCATCAGCAAATAATACTATATCATGGTTATCCCCTACTATGTAAGGTAAGTCATTAATATATACAAGAAACAGAAAGGGGCCGAGAATTGAGCCCTGAGGCACGCCCATTTGCACAATCGACCCGGAAGATCTCATACTATTGATGACAACTTTTTTCGTTCTGTCACTTAAATATGAAATAATTAATTTAAGAGCATCGCTTCTTACACCGTAGTGTTGAAGTTTCCTGATTAATGTTTCATGGTGAACACAATCGAAGGCTTTGGATAGGTCACAGAATACACCCAAAGCATCCTGTGAATTCTCCCATGCATTAAATATATATTTAATCAGCTCAACATCAGCATCAGTTGTCGAGTGACCCCTTGTGAAATCAAATTGATTTTTATGAAGTAAATTATTTACATTAAAAAAATTTAACATTTGATCAAGAATAATTTTTTCAAAAATTTTACTAAGTGTTGGCAGTATAGAAATAGGTCTAAAATTAGCGGGGTCCAATGTACTACCAGATTTAAATAAAGGTATTACTTCACTATGCTTCATTAAATCAGGAAATACACCAGATTCGATTATATCTATTATAGGCGCAATAACTAACGGAAATCCCTCACAGATCGGCGGTTCTCTTAATATCAATAGTCTTAAAATATTTTACAATATCTTTTTATTGAACGATTGAATTAAAAACTGTCACTTCTTTACGAGTTGGGATACTTTCAACTAATTGTAAATAATTTTACAAATCTTAATAAAAAAGAAAAAGATTCGGTCTCGATTCTCTAGAGTGAAATATCGATTCACTAGATCGATTCAGTACTATATATCGATATGACATTGACATATGAAACGTCAAAAACGTAATTATAAAAAAAACTCTATTCCAATTACGAAGTCCCTTTTGACACTTCTTAGAACGTAACACTTCACGTTTCGCATAATTTGAAATAATAATTATTTTTTATGATACAGGCATTGAGGTCTCTTTATAGGGATTCTAGTGCTTGTGTCAGGATCAATGGGGTCTACTCGGACTGGTTTGGCATCCGAAAAGGTGTCAGACAGGGCTGTGTGGTTTCCCCTTGGCTGTTCAACCTATTTATGGACAGGTGTTATCAAACTTTGAAAGATGAAGAATGTGGGTTAAGAATGGGCGAGTTAACCGTCAAATGCCTTTTATATGCCGATGATCAAGTCATATTTGCGTCGTCGGCGGCTGAGTTGCAAATGATGGTTACATTAATGAACTGGGCATTAAAAGAAAGGGGAATGAAAGTGAACGCAAGTAAGACGAAAGTGATGGTTTTTGAAAGAGGAAAGCAAAACGGTATGTGAAATAAGAATAGAAGGAGAGTTAATTGAGCAAGTGGATGAGTTTGTGTATTTGGGATGTGTATTTAGCAGGGATGGTAGATATGATAAGGATATAGAACGACGAGTAAATGCAGGGAATAGAGTGAATGGGGCACTACACTCTATTGTGAAGAACCAGAATGTATCAAAAAAGGCACGTATGGTAATTCATAATGCTGTGTTAGTCCCTACTTTAATGTATGGTAGTGAAAGCTGGGTGTGGCAGAAGAAGCACGAAAGTAGAATAAATGCTGTAGAAATGCGGTCTTTAAGGAGTATGTTAGGGTTGAATCTGAATGACAGGGTGAGAAATTGCGTGATAAGAGATAAATGTGGTATGCAAGATGATGTTGTGACCAGGATTAAGAAAGGAATGCTTCTGTGGTTTGGTCACGTAGAAAGAATGAATGAGGAAAGAGTGACAAAGCAAATTTATATGGCAGATGTGAACGGCAGAGTCGGGAAGGGACGCCCTAGAAAAAAGTTTATCGACCAAATTGGCGATATTTTGAAAATGGGCCACGTTAAAAGTACCCTTAACCGACGAGCATGTATGCGTAGATAATATATGGATGTAAAGGAGGCGAAAGAGGTATGTCAGGATCGTGTCAAATGGAAGTCCGTAGTCTCTGCCTACCCCTCTGGGTGACAGGCGTGAGTGTTTATGATATGATAATCATTTTTTGTTCATGGTCGTAAATCATCATTTAAAAATACACAATCAATCCAAATCATTATACAATTAATTCACACACACAATCAACATATTGTTTTTAGACATCGTGCTCAAAATAATTAAAACTTTAAAAGATAATAATATTTTACTGCCGTTTTGCGTTTACGTTCTATAGTTTTAGTTTTACTTTTTTACATAAGTAATATACTTAGTATACTTTTTTACATGACTAAAAGAATCGTATAAAATCGATTATAGACAGATTATTTTCGCGAGTGAAAATCTGTCAACACTGCGTCCATCTCGTGATCACGACCGCCATTTTGTTTATCTCTTCAGTACTAGTGCAGAAGCCTTGTATAAGATACGCGTGTTCAGTTTAGTTGATTTTGTGTTGTGTTTTTATTTCGTTCTTGTTATTGTAGTTATAACTGTTTGATAATTCTTTCGTTGTTATTAAGTTTTGACTGTTATTTGATTTGGTTTTTTATGTATTTATAAACACTATGGCTGAAACTGAGATCACTAAAAGAACAGTGATGCGCAGTCAAGCGCGAGAGTTTGTAGTACGCCTACAAGATTACTTTGAAAGAGAGTAACAGAATGGTGGTCCATTGTTGCCACTTTCACAAGTGACTAACCGAGTAAGTGCAGCTCTTGGTATTAGTCGAAAAACTGTTTCCCGAATAAGTAAGGAAAAAAACTTTACCATGATTTAATGGAAGATAACAAATTAAAATCTCCACTTAAGAAAAAAGTTAGAAGATATTTTGATAACGACGCCATTAGAAACCACATCTATGGCTACTACTATACTAGGAAGGAATTGCCGACTCTCGATAAATTGTCAAATACCTGGACTGTTTCATGGCAGTAGAACTTCTTTCTGGAGGGTTTTAAAAAATGTTGGCTTTTTTTTTATGAAAAATGTGATAAAAGGCAGATTTTGCTGTAACGTAGAGATATAGGTTTAGCCAGATTTAATTTTTTAAGATCAGCAAAGTCATTGCCGTTTGGAATAATGTTATATTTCTAGATGAGATGTGGCTAAACGCTAATCATACAGTTGGCAAGATATGGACAGATGACACTCCTCACTCCTCACACAAAAGTACCTAGTGGCAAAGGCGAACGCTTAATTATTTGTCATGCGGGTTCCATGAAGGGATTTGTTTCGAACTGCTTCTTGGCGTTTAAATCTAAGAAAACTGTGGAATACCACGAAGAGATGAATTTTGTTAAATTTAAGGAATGATTTTGTACCATATTGACCAACTTGAATGAGCCATCGACGATCATTATGGATAATACACCGTATCATTCAGTACAAATAAGTAAGCCTCCAACTTCTAGCAGCAAAAAAGCCGATATTGTGAAATGGCTGAATGACAATAATATTGTTGCTGACATGTCCATGTTAAAAGTTGAGCTGCTGCATTTGGTTGCTATAAATAAGCCAGCTAGACCAAAATACGTATTGGACGAAATGGCTAAGGCAGTCGGACACAATGTAATGCGCCTTCCACCCTACCATTGTCAATACAATGCCATAGAATTGATTTGGGCGCAAATTAAAGGCAAGAATTTAAACAAATCTTTTTTATGATTTATTTTTACCTATTTTAACATTTTATCTGTTGCTATATTAACACACAAACCTTTATTTTAGGTTATGCGGCTCGTAAAAATACCAGCCCACCGTTTACTGCAAACAAAATGCTGTCATTGTTGCAAGAAGCTTGTGATAGTGTTACTGCCGCGAATTGGGAAAGTGTGGTTTTACGAACAAAAAAATTGATTTTCGCTGATTGTGTCAGAGACATACATATCGATGCCGTCGTAGATAACAAAATTATATTAATACAGGGGATTCTACAGACGATGATGACGGTGATGACGACGATGCCGAACATGAAATATTGATTTCGGCTAGTGTTGATAAATATGTTCCATCTTGATAAAAATATCATGTAATATTATCTAATTCAAATTAAAAAACAGTTTTATAAATTTTAATTTGATGCTAATCCTTTTTCTGTCAATACGATTTTAATTTGTTTGATATAGTAATCGAAGATCAATATCGTCAAGTATCGACTATAGCGGTACTTTACTAGTACTTGATTATTGACATCTGTCAAATGGGACCTCGTAATTGGAATATATTCGTAATTGGAGTATAATTACTCATTTACCAATATTTTTAAAAAATAATTAAAAATAGTTCGACGCTGCTCCGGCAGCAAGAATCCAATGTGGGAGTGCTTCAGATAAACCCCCTTTACCTCCCCACAGTGACAGAATCTTTAAATTCAGGCGACCGAAAAAACTCAACCCGGCACAAGAAATAAAACAGCTCATAAATACGGATGGGTTCATGGGATCATAAATACTTACCTGGGGGAAGCAGCGAGCGGTCTCTCCCTACGGCCATACGGGCACGATGGTAATTGCGAACTGTTGTCGGCTTGCGGGCACGACGAAAATTGTATTGCACTGGAGGTGAAGGTGCCGGCGCGTGTCTTCTTATAGCTCCCGCCGTCTCTCCTTTCACCTTGGCGGAGCACTCCTCTCATTGGAAGACCAAAGATGCCTCCGCCGGTATCTAGCTCCCCCATTAGGCAGGCCCGTGCGGGAAAGGAACAGAAGCGACGGGGATTATGTCAACCAACCCAAATAACAAAATACATCAACAAATACGAAATGCAAGGGTATGCGTTAGCGCAATCAATTACTAAAACTAGAAAATATTTAAACAATAAAATTTTAAAATAAAATCTCTGAAAGTATAGCGCATCTATTTGACATTAAATTTTAAAAATCAAATAAGTAAATTCTGTTGAAAAATATCATGAGGACAATAATGTGTGGAAACAACTCTTGATCTGCACTTGCTGGTTTTGGATATATTGTTAAAATTGACATTTAAAAATATTAATATGAAAAAATATACAAAGATTTTAGCCTGTAATAGTACAGGCTATATATACTAGGATAATATACTATGGTAATATATAGCGTATTATGCTGTCTATAGATAGAACTATCTAGAACTAGCATTCTCATGAATTCGGCTACAATATACAAAAATATTTTTTTAATCGTACTGGTAGGGTTGTGTATCGCCAGCAACGCAAAGCCCGGAATTTGCATATAGAAAAATCTAAAATTAGGGACTTATTAGGTGCCAAGCTTAAAAATTAGGTGTCTTAAAATTTTCGCCACAACGAACTGTTGTTTGCGTTGCTGGCAAAACGTAAGCTAACGCTAGCAACGCAGTGACGATAATGGATAAATAATTTTTTTAAGCACTAGTATTTTCTCTGTAAGTGTTTTGTAAATCATTTGAGAAAATAAATATCTTAACCATTAATAGCAAGTTAAATAAAATGTAAAAGTGGGAAGTTCTCCCGAGCTGAGTATTCACTACAAGTGCGATGTTTTGCTATAAATCTCAACTGATACAAGAATTTTTTCTTATGAAAAAAGCGAACCCACGAAAATGTATTCATTATTGAATGACCTTTTTTACCGTCTGTAAAAAATAGGGTGTAATATGTGAGCAGAGTAGAAGCATTGAGTTACACAAAACTAGAGTAGCAAGCCACATTACCGTGCGTCGAAAATAGTGTAACCACGACGACGTATCTTTGAAATTACTAAAAATTTAAAATAAACATATACCTGTCTCACTTACACAAGTTGCGAATACAATACCGTCACTAAGATTATATAAAGATAGACACATCAAACATGCAATGGCGGGTTGGTGTGGCTTACTATATGAAATTTAACCCAAAATACGCAATAAAAGGAGTTCTTTTTAAGCTGCAGTTAATTGTTTTTATTTAAAAAAAAAGTATATTTTCTTATCAGTTGAATAGAATTAGCATAACTGATGAAATAAAACATATTTTTCATAAGTATTTTTATTGTACTAATAAATCAAACAATATAAAATAGGTAATAAAAGATAATTAATATAAAATATAAAATTTATGTAAAAATAAAATTATATATATTATTAATATAAAATTATTAATATAAAATAGGTAATAGAATTTATTTAATAGATCATTCGTGACTAAACTAAAATAGGAATAATTAATTATTTTGTATGAAAGTTAAAACGTAGTTTTTATTATAATTTCCAAAATATTTAAAATCAGAGGTAACAAATTAACTTACTTCATTAATTATATTATCTCCCGTTAATGTGGAATAATCACGAAGGCGAAAAAAGTGGCAACATTTAACCTAAATCGCAATATTCGATAATTTTATTTAATTATTTGAGGTTTTTACGTTTATATGAAAACATGAACTAAAACTTATGTGTGGAAAGTGATTCCGTTTGATTTATTATGTTTTTGAGACCTTAAATCGCATTTACCCATTTTTTGTCAAGGATCGTTCGGCTCAACTCAGTCGGCGTCACATTGAACCGTAGACAGAGAAACCTATAGACTAATGATACCGAGAAAGAACAATAACGAATTTTTAGGTTATAGAATAATCTTTATGACTTTTAAACATATTTAGATAAAAATTTTAATTGTTCTAAGAACTGAACTGAATAAGATTCACCAATCTTAAGCTCACAAAACACTTTTTTTCTCACTTAAACCAACTTGTAAACTCCTTAAATCGCTACGCTGTCAAAAACCGGCACGGAGAAAGGGACAAACAATCACACCGCGCTATCTCATTTCTATGCAAGACGTATGCATAAATCTATCTTTTTCATGTGCGAATGCGAAACAATGCGTCAATTTGTCTATAGGTTTCTCTGTCTACGCATTGAACACTAAACTGAACTGACGTTAGCTATGCATATGTCTGAGGCTATATTTGCAGTGGCAACGCTTTGGAGTGGTAATTACTAATCTAGTAAGTAGAAGCCTATTTCACTGATATTTTACCAAAAATAAAAACAAAAATTTTGAATTCAACTTTTGAAAAAACATTTTGAGCAATTACTTTGCCTTTTGCCCTTGAGTCTGTGACTCTGCGAAGTGACAAGGTCAAAGATGCATACTGTGATGATTTATCTATGATTTGAATTGCGATAGATTTTAATTTATTCCATAGGCCATAGTGCCATAGGCTTCTACTTCGTTCATATTGTGTTACCTAAGGAGGAAACGGAGGGTGTCCGTACCAAAAGTCAACGCCAGCAGGAGACGGACCAACGAAGATTTGGTGGTGCAACGCCGCAGACGACGGAGGGCCAGCCACCGGCTGCAGGCCCGTCGGTAGCTCCTACATCTGCAGCACCTGACTTAGGTGCTCTGATGGTGATGCTGCAGGAGCAGGCTCGCCGACAGGAGGAGCAGGCTCGCCGACAGGAGGAGCAGGCTCGCCGACAGGAGGAGCAGGCTCGCCGACAGGAGGAGCAGGCCCGTCAGTTGAAAGAGCAGCTGCAAAGCGGACAAGAGGAACAGGCCCGCCGGCAGGAGGAACAGGCCCGCTGGCAGGAGGAACAGGCCCGTCGTTTAGAAGAGCAACTCCAACGCGATAAGGAAGAGCAGATGCTCCTCATGAAGGACCTTCACGCTATCTTCGGAAAAGAGATACGGGAGGTGAAGGATAAGGTTGCTCAACATGACAACCGCCTGTCGGAGGCCGAAACCCGAATCGACCAAGTAAACAATCGGGTTGACAACGTAATGGCTGACGTGAAGAAAACGCTGGACGACCTCAAACTTGGGGATGGAACAACAGCTCCCGTAGTAGCTACAACACCTTCGCTACGTGGATTCAAAGTGCCGCCGTTCGACGGTACCTCTTCCTGGTCAGCCTACAAGATCCAGTTCGAGGCTGTTATGAAGGCGAACGGCTGGAATGAAAGTCAGGCCATGACTGCTCTCACACTAGGCCTGCGCGACCAGGCCTTAACAGTTCTGGAAGCTCTCGGTGAGGAAGTGACTTATGAGCAACTCATTGAGGCATTGGAGGCGAGGTATGGCGACGCTCACCTGGAACACGTCTTTCGTGCACAGCTTAAAGATCGCGTGCAGCGCATCAACGAAAACCTGCAGCAGTGGGCTCTAGAGGTGGAGAAGCTGGTGCGAAAAGCTTACCGGTCTGTACCTGCGCTCATTAAAGGGAACCTGGTGCAGACATTTATCGACGGCATCCGTGACCTGGAAGTCAGAGCTGCTGTGAGGCTCGGGCACCACGAGACGCTTAAGGACGCCTTGGCCCATGCACTGGAGGTAGAAGCCGTGCGGCAGGATCATCGTTCCCATCGCGTCAGGGAGGTTGCAGCCGCTACAGTTCGCGACCGCAACAAAGGATACAGCCCAAGGTGCTATGGCTGTGGGGAAAAGGGCCATCTTCGAATCAGCTGCCCTAAGCGAACCGTTGAAAGGAGAGTTGATCGATCTCGAGAGGGTAGTGCAGCTAACGACACTGCCTGGCGGCGACAGGATCATCGTTCACCTCACGCTAGGGAGGTTACAGCAGTTACGGTTCGCGACCACAATAAAAGATACAGCCCTAGGTACTATGGCTGTGGGGAAAGGGGCCATCTTCGGTCCAGCTACCCTGAGCACACCCTACGAAGGGGAGGTGAACGGTCTCAGAAAGGAAGTGCGGCTAACAGCACCGCCCAGCAGCAGCAGGAATACGACTTTGAGATCGAACATCGCAGCGGGAAATCTCATGGCAACGCAGATGCATTGTCAAGAAGACCTTGTCCTGAAGATTGCAAACATTGTACTAGGCAAGAGAGTAAAGAAGTGGTATCCGTGAGGATGCTCAGGGCAGACCACCTCAGCAACGAGTGGAAGGACAGCTTACTACATGCACAGCAGGAAGATCCGGACATCAAGCCGATTCTGGAATGGATAAAGGCCAGTGCTCCCAAGCCCAAGTGGAGTGACGTCTCAGCGATGAGTTCGACCACTAAAAGCTATTGGGCCCAGTGGGACAGCTTGCTGCTTCAGGATGGAGTTCTGTGTCGTAAATGGGAAAACGTTCGGGGAGACAGCTGTCATTTGCAAATGGTTGTCCCTAAAGTTAAAGTACCGGATGTTCTACAGCTGTACCATAATGATTGTTCAGGAGGCCATCTGGGAGTTAAACGAACTCTACTGAAGATCCGAGAACGGTTTTACTGGGTCCACTGTCGAAACGATGTCGAGGACTGGTGTCGCAAATGTACAAGTTGTGCGGCTGTAAAGGGACCTCAGACTCGTAGTAGAGGTGCATTGAAGTTGTACAATGTTGGTGCACCATGGGAGAGAATAGCCATTGACGTGGCGGGGCCGTTTCCGGAGAGTGAAAGCGGTAACAAGTATTTCATGGTTGTGATGGATTACTTCACTAAGTGGCCAGAAGTCTTCGCCATTCCAAATCAAGAAGCTTCAACAGTTGCAGATAAACTAGTTCATGAAGTCTTCTGTCGTTTTGGAGTACCTTTAGAGATTCACAGCGATCAAGGAAGGAATTTTGAGTCTCAAATATTCCAGGAAACTTGCCGAGTTATGGGTACTCATAAAACAAGAACGACTTCTTATCACCCGCAATCTGATGGAATGGTGGAACGATTTAATCAGACATTGGAGAGGTACCTAGCAAAAGTTGTAGACAATCGGCAACGAGATTGGGACAAGCACATACAACCGTTTTTGTTGTCATATCGAAGTTCTGTTCACGAAAGTACAGCAGTGACACCAGCTTTCGCAAACTTTGGAAGAGAATTACGGCTGCCTGCAGACCTGATCACCGGGATACCACCCGATGCTCCACGCAGTATAACCGATTATGCAAATGACTTGCGGAAAAAAATGAATGACGTTTATGAGCACGTCAGACAATCGGGCCAGCAAATGTCTGAAAAGATGAAAACCCGGTATGACCGCAAAATGAACAACAAAGGGTTCGACGAAGGTTCACTTGTGTGGTTGCACAATCCAGTCCGCAGCAAAGGGAAATCTCCTAAGCTTCAAGCTAAATGGGACGGCCCGTACCGGATTGTAACCAGGATCAACGATGTGACCTACCGGATACAGAAAGGCGCAAGAGGGACTCCTAAGATCGTCCATGTGGATCGCTTGGCGCGTTATTATGGGACCGATAATGCTCGGGACGAGCATGTCTTAGGAGGGGGCAGTGTTGCATGAATAAGTCAACTAGCGCCATCTAGTGTCAGGAACGAGAGCGAGGGGAGCATTGAGAAAATGACATCACAAATCGCTCAACTGACAGCGCCTAGTCGAAACTCGAACGCTCGATACCTTCCGCGTGTTTACTTGAACATTCTGGATATTTCTTTGCTAATTTAAATATATAGGCGCTGCAAGATGCGATGGGGGCAGTGTTGATTTGGGCGAAACAAGCGAAGCTTCGGAGTGGAATTAAGTGAATTAGTGTGTTTAAATTATTGGTGTTTTAACTTTAATTGTGTAAAGTAAATTAAAGTGTTAATTTAGGTAATTTTATCGGCAATTTTTATTGTCACGAACCTCAAGCTCGTAACAATATGTTACACCCTATATTTTTGTATACAAAATCAATCTATTTTAAAAACCATTGATATATAAAACTATCACTAGTTTTTAAAATACATAAACGTTACGTTTATTTGTTAATTAATGGGTAGTTATAGTACTAATAAATAAGATCCTATCTCTATTATAATATTGTTGCGAGCCATAGTTGATGCCTGGTACATGGCGGGTGATTATTAGCGCCATCTAGTATCAAGTAGCAAAAATAAGAGAGCTTTCCCGCTAGCGCCAACTAGTGTTGAGTGGCGAGAGTTTTCTGGAGGATTTTTTGCTAGAACTATCTACATTCTACTCGAGCATTCTAGATGTTTTCGGTGGAAAACGTCCTATATATATTCAGTAAGGAGCGCGACCAAAGCATTATTGAATTGACAATACAAGTGAAGACTACGGAGCGAAATAAAGTGAACTGAAATGTTAAGTGTGATTAGTGTGTTTTAAGTTTTAATTGGTATTCAGTAATTAAAGGGTCAATTTTGGTAATTCAATCGGTAGTTTTTATTGTCACGATCTCTAAGCTCGTAACAATATCCGCCTTTTCATACAGCCACGACCAGGGTGATCCATCTTAGTCTTTGAGTATTAAACCACTTGCTTGAATACTCAAAGATCTTAGTATATATTTTATTTTTTTGTATTTTCTATGTGTGGGTTGAGCGGTTTAAAATAAAGCGAGAAAAAGCTATCGCAGTTCCTTTCCCTCACGTTGTTCCCTCAAGATTGCCGTTTTAAAAATTAGATAGAAATTAAAATATACATAATTATCATGCCGGAGAAAACTAAAATTGTTAATTCTGTGCTATAGTTTTTTTGGTTGCACCTTACAGTAATTATATACATATTATTCTGAGGTTTGCACAATTAATTCACCTATTAATTGATTAAAATTAAATTATCAAGTGTCAGCAGAATTCTATAAAGAGAAGCCATGAATTAAAAGAAAAAAATGACATTTGTTTATCAACTTCTTTCATGTTGAAAAATTCTCTCAAGTTATTTCATATAGCTCCTCTACACGATGGGCCAGTGCTGGCCCAGTGAGATGGCCATGCGATGGTTGAAACGCAACTACACGATGGCGACATTCAGTTATGATCGAAACGTTTGTCGAGATCAGAATCGAAACTAAGTTTAGTGTAATGTGCAAAAAAAGCACAAAATCATCTTATCACTTTCCGCGGGTTTCTTACAATTACGAGCTTAGGTATTAGGTACTAGGATTCGTGATAGTAAAAACTGCCGATTATTAAAATTGACACTTGAATTAAAGAACATCAATTACAATTTAAAACACACTATAATAATAAAACACAATTTTACAACTGATCACTTTAGTTCGCAGTTGTATTGATTCGGAGTATTCGCTTGAATTGCCAATTCATCACTGAACAGGTCTCAGCCCCCACCGGCCTTATATAGGGCTTCTTCGGCTGAATCATCTAGAGTGTTTGATTACATACAGGTCCCGAGGTGTAGATAGTTCTAGCATGGAAATTTATATAAAGATCTTGACTCTCCTAGTTCTGCTACTCGATACTAGATGGCGCTCTTGATAACGCGCCATGTACCGGACATAAATTATGGCGCGCAACACTACAATAGAACAAGAAAACAAATCAAATAAATATATATATATATATATATATATATATATATATATATATTGAAATTAATATATATATATATATATATATATATATATATATATATATATATATATATATATATATTATGACCGTTATTTGTAGGGATTATTACTATATTGACTCTGAATTTTATTTGGTTCAGATAATTTTTTGGGTTAAGCCAGGCCTCTGTCACTCTTGCTACCTGCGTGATATAATTACCTAAAATCCCGACGCGCCAGGGCGAAATAACGCAGTCAGGGCTAGCGCGTTGGAGACGATTGAATATTAAAGTTTTTTAACGCTGTTTACGTACCTAAACAGTTTTATGTAAATACTTGTTGAAATAGATATTGTTTAGTTTATTTAATTGTAGGTAAAAATTATTGTAAAAGTTTTAATGTATTTTAAAAATTATATATTATGTATTTGATAAATTATAATAGCAAAACGTCGTTCCTACTATAACTGTTGCGTGGATGGATACTAAATGAAACGACCAAGAAATACTAAACGAAGAATTTTAGAAGGAAATTATGAGAGGTGAATTTATTTAATTTATTTGTTAGATAAGTACTTACAGCAAAAAAGAATTAAGTAATAATTTGGTCTACAGAAGAAATACCTAAATACTTAATTACAAAAATTAGTTAAAATTTACTTCACTATCTAAGTATTTACTTACATACATACCTATACTTATGTTTTGCAATTAAAATATTTTAACTTATAATAACACAAAATACTGAAATTAAAACTTTGTATACTAAGAAGATTTTTAAGTAAGTAGAATAGATCACATTTCTGTTAGGAATCGTATTTCAGGTTTATTTGTTGTTTACACTATCTACGTATTTCTTCCGAACCAAGCGTTGCGATTCCCGACGAATGACCTTGCAATTTGCATGCGTTAGGCATCGCAGAACTCATATAGAGGCGAAAGTATGGTCAGTCGATCATAGTCAGATTAGGTACTTCACCTAAGTAACATAATTAACATTTCGCAATGTATTTTTTTATTTTCTATTGACATCCTTTAATAACCACGGAAAGTCCGCCGTGACTTAGGAAGCGAAAAAAGATGCAAAGTAATATGGACACTTACGCGCAGCGATAAAGTTTTATTTAGCTTGCGTTCGCGGTTTATCTGATTAATAATAATTATGTAGGCTATTAAACGTCAGCAAGCAGTTGACATCAAAGGAGTGCAACTTCTGTACGTAGTACTATTATTTATTCTGTGGTTAAGCTAAGTATTCACCATGAGAATTTAGCTAATTTATATTTACGTTAATGGTCTGTGAAGAATACATAGAGAAATATATTACATATCAATAACATATGCGCGGAAATGTTATGTGATAAAGCAATATAAAAATCAATAATAATAATGTATAGTTTATAAAATACGTGTAATATACGTGGTAGAGCCATGCTGCAGTTATATTAGTAGTATAGTTGTAGGATGAATGGGTCGGCTCGACCGGGGAAGGACCACGCTCTCACAGAATACCAGCGTGAAATAGTAGCTTAATGCTGCTGTATTTCGTATGGTGAGTGTAGAGAACCGGAGACCCTTTTTACTGGAAACGAGGCATTCCATCTTAGTCCTCACGGGTGACAACGCATCTGCATTTTGATTCGTAATCGAGGATAGATGTAGATGTCTATGGGCCACAGCAACCACTTACCATCAGGTGGACTGTGTGCTCGTTTGTCACCCTATCCTATAAAAAAAAAAAAAAAAAAAAACAATCTGTCTTCCAGATCCAGATAATAAAACTACATAACTATACCCATTTATAGTTGTATTTTATCCCACATGCTAATCTAAAGTATATTCGAGTAGTTTTGGTGCAACCTTACAAATGTATGAGAATTTACCACATAGGTTTGTGAGGCTGTAGCCGAAATTAATCGAATAAAAAGCTTAAAAGTTACCAAATACAAAGGTTTGGAATTCCTGCGATTGAAGTTTGATAAGAGCGTCCATTGTGGCGCTAGAAGTATACACTTATAGACGCATGTTTAATTTTTTTAGTTTGGACTTTAGAGGTAGCGTTCTTCTCTCGGTAGAGAGTAGCAATTAAATTACTGTAAGTGTGTTCTATGCTTCTATGGCCACGGCTGTATACAACTTGTCAATGTAGTTGCGTCACTTCATTACTTAGACCATTCAAACCAATGCAATGACACAGTCTATGAATCCATTATTATACTGTGGCAATGGGTTGAATGGTCTAAGCGCAGTGACTTCTATATAAAGTAAAGAAAAGTTTACTCAAAGCGAAGCTAGTGCGGGTTTTAAATGTTATTTCAAAATTAATGTGTCTACTTATGTATATAATCATATTTAAATATTTTTCCTTTAACAGAAAATGTCCAATTAACCGAATGATTTAACTAACGTTTTTATACACATAATAACGGTATACCGTTATTAGCGGGTTTTCGTTATTTGTATTGTGCATGTTGACGGTACGGGCTCGATTAGCCGCCATAACATATATAATCCCATTTTTTATCCGTACGGGTATGGAGTGTAGAAGTAAGGAGTACAGACTGTGTATTAAAAAGTGGTCATAGAAAACCGTTAAATAAGGGTGGCGCCACTATAACTACGGACTAGGAGTCTGAGAAAGTGTGCTTGGCGTAGATTTTCACCTGCAAATAATGACACAGTTTGGTATCGTAAAATAACGCTACCTATGGCTTCTCCCGTCCTGTGTTACTCTATGACTCCGAGTTGCCTATGAGCAGTGAGCACAAACTAATAAAGCTGGCTTTTCACTATGGGATAAAATATATAATATCCCGAGATATATAATATCACGAATTATATCCCGCGATTGCCCTTCACACTGTGAAATATATCTTTTGACCAGTATGCGTTTGTCGTTGGACGATTTGAGGACGTAGCGGAGGCGCAGAAGGGTGTGCGGGGTACAGGAGAAATACGTAGAAAACTCTTTCGTGAAATATAATATGTAAATATCGCTCGGTCGATCGAAAAAATATTTATAATTTGGGATGTAATATATGTTACATCTCAGTGTAAAGGGTTTTATTTAAAAGTACGGTGAGCGTTATTAATTTATATCTCGAGATGTAATATAAATTATATTATATCGCATAGTGAAAAGTAGGCTTAAGCGTCTAATAAGAATACTAACGTACCTATGAGTATGATATTATGTACATATCTTTATCGCGTAGCGCGCTTTATTTTTGACCAATCATAGACAGATTTTTAAATTTTTTCTGTTAAACGTCGTTGTCGTTGACGCTTGGCGTTGCGTTGGTACTTGAAATTAAATGTTGTTTATTTTGTTGCTTTTTATAAATAAAGCCTTAATGATATATAAGGAATTTGAATGTGGAACAATTGCGAATATCCTAAAATAACGGATTATATTTGTCCAATTTTATGATTTTTATGTCCTGACAAGTAAGTAGATCTTTGCGTGTGGCTATTGATAATTTTAGAAATAAAACTTCTAAATTTAACACAAATTAAGTAACGAACTAATAGCTTGTGGTCATTTTCAGAATGTCTACTAGAAGTGGTCTAATAAGACAAAGTGTTATAGAACCCAGTCCCCCGAGGACACGTAAAGGTGTTTCACCCCCACGGTCCCCTGCCCGAACGAGGAAAATTTCACCATCACGTTCATCGACTATTAAGTCCGCACCGTCACCAACACGCAAATCTCCTAGCCGTAAATCAACATCAAAAAATCCAGCCCCAAAATCTCAATTAACACCTGAGAAGGAATCTGGATCGATTATATCCACTTCGCCATCTAAAAGACCAGCTATTAAATTAGATGTAGATGTAAAATTGAAAGATCTATCAGTTAAGTTAGATTTCTATCGGAATACTCGCTCTCGACGTTTTGAATATTCAATTAAAGATATTCAGTCTACTGTTTCTAAGACTGATTTGACTACTGATGAAAAAATCAATGGATTTGAATCGCATTTGGCTACAGTTAATGATAATGAGTTAAAAAATCGTAAGTTCATTGAAGAGGTGCCATCACACAGATCAACCCGTTTACATAACTTTATTGAAAGTGCCCCTGAATTTAGACGAAGCATTAGTAAATCACTTAGTAAGTCAGTCAGTAAATCAATTGGAACATTATCTGATGGGGAAAATTCTGATGATGAATTGCAAAGAGAAAAATCTAAATCAGTGACAAGAAGATTAGCAACACCTTTAAGATCAAGTGTTGGGAAATTGGTTACACCTGAATATAAATTTGAGTTTGGTGGTATTATAGGACCTGTTTTACTGATAATTTTAATACCAGTGACAGTATTTTCTATTCTTTTGTCTTGTTCAAAGTTTTGTTCACACAGTCAACTTCTTAATTTATCAGAATATAAGTCCTCAACTCTTTGGTTTAATAACAAGTCATTAATTCTTGTTGTAGCACAATATATAATTCAAGCTGCCTTTGTTGTTGTACCTTTATTTGGTCTAAAGGTAGAGCAACGGAATGGAAAAGGAAATAAACAATGTTTTAATGCATTTTTCTCCAGCATATGCACTGTCAGCATACTGTTTGCTTTAGACTACATAAGAATAATAAAAGTTGATGCAATACTGGAATTGTATTTAAGTTTAGCATTGGTAGCATACATTAATGGGGTTTTACTGGCAATATTTCTATATATAAGGAGCAACAGATTAGATAATCGAACAGTCAATTCATATGGAAACACAGGATATTCTGTTAATGATTTTTTTGTGGGAAGGGAAGTTTACTCTTCTATTAAAAATTTAAATATAAAACTTTGGATTTCAAGAATATCTAATATAACTTCTGTAAGTATTAATTCTTTTTTTAACCATATTAAACTTATAAGTGTAAATGTTATCTTTGTGATTGTATAGTTACTATGAGACTGCTTTTAATAACTAACTTTAATCGTTTCAGCTTATTTTATTAATTCTTATCTTCAAATGTGGCTTTGAATTACCATCAAATGATTTAGAAAAGCTTTCATTGGATAACTACAGGGACTTTTTAAGCAAAGTGCGCTTGAAGCCAACAATCTTATTATTTTCAATGATGCAACTAATATATGTTCTTAATTTCATTCTAAAAGAACACAAGATCGAAACAACATTTTATTGGCAATCAGAAGGATTAGGGTACCTCCAGACTATTTCAAGTGCACTATATCCATTTTACTTTACAAGTATTTCCAAATATGTAGCAGATATTGACTTAAATATGTCAACTAATGCCTTAGTTGCTGCTTTAACATTATTTCTGGTGGGTTTCGTTATTATGCTTTTAAGTAATAATATTAAACATGACTTCAGGAGAAACCCATTTCATCCCAGCTTGGCACGTAAGTTTATACAACTTTTCTTTATTGTAATAACTTCTTTTCCTTGTTATATATTATGGTCTTTTCTATGTGTATTATTTCTCAAATATTAAAAATTGACGTTAAAATATCATACAGAAAAATAAACTATTTATATTTTGTTTTTTAATCATAAGTTCATTGAGTTCCTGGGGTTGCTTTAGTATCCTGCTGCACAAAGAGGCAATTGTAAATGTCATAATCTGAATGCGGGAAATGTGGTAAGCAGAGGGATGAACCTACCCCTCCTGGTGGAAACAAATCTTTTTATGCATTTTAGAAAATTTCATATTAGAAATTATTTGTCTTGATAGGGGACTGAGAGCAGGGTAGGAGTTGTGTAACCTCCCACCCAATTCCCCCCGAAATAAGTGAAAGGACAGTAAGAAATGTTTTAAAATTATTTTGGTGCTTAGCTGTCTGCTGCCAAGGCATGCACGCTTTTCTCACTCAGCTTTCGCATCATGGTCACCAATAACCAACTATAATTACAGAGGGTGCTTAATACCTTTAGGCATTATCTACTGTTTGCCTAATATAGGTACACTAGGCTCACTTATATTAAGCAAAATTCATTCATCTGTTCATTCATCACAGCCTACCAATGGTCCACTGCTGAACATAGACTGCCTCATGGAGAGAATATGATAAGCAGTTAGACAGCTTAATGGAGGAATTCACTGGTTTTTTTACATGATAGAGCCACACTGCAGCTATATTTATACTTGTAGCATGAATGGGTTGGCTTGACTGAGGTACAACCACTCTCTCACATAACACCAGCGTATAAAATAGCAGCTCGATGCTGCTGTGTTTCATATGGTAAATGTAGAGAACCGGAGACCTTTTTTACTGGAAATACGGCACTCCATCTTAGTCCTCAGAGGTGGCAACAAATTTACATTTTGATTCTTAATCAAGGATAGATGTAGATGTGTATAGGTTACAACATCCACTTACCATCAGGTGGACTGTGTGCTTGTGTGTCATCCTTATTGTATGAAAAAAATTACAATTTTTTTCCATAACATCAAAAAAAACATATAACTTTAAAAAATTCAATTAACTTCAAAATTTTATTACTTTGTATTAACTGACATACTTACACTGCATCAAAGCAGTATTGTAAATTGAATGAGACAAAAATTGTAGATGTTTAAAATTGTGCCGCAGGATACTAAAGTCAACTTAAGTTTGCTTCCAACTGATAGCAACTACCATGATACATGCAATAGGCAATTACATTGTCAACTTGCCACACTCCTTGTTCCTTGCTACTTCATCAACAGTCTGCATAATTTGTTTTTTTTTTAAATTGGCTATTCCTTACACTTTTCTTATTGTACATTGTTGTGAAATTAATTACAAAAGATAAATAATTTACTGCTTATTCCTTTGCAGCATGATTTTTTCCAATTATCCGTGCAGTGGTGGCGTAAAAGAATCCCATAAGTGTTGTAAGAGGCGACAGAAGGAAATGAAGAAGGAGAAGGGCATTAGCATCTTTCTGTTAACAACTCATAACAATAAAAATGCTGTTGCCAATCTGCCTGCCAAGCATGGCAATTATATAAAATATGAGGTAATCATGCTCAGCATGGCATTCAATGAGCATTCAAAAGCGACCAGCAATTAGGGCGAGTCCCTAATTGTTGGTTGCTTTTGGATATCATTTATAAAAAAATCCGGATTGAAATGCTGTCTCCATTTTGTCAATGTGTGTCTACTATACGAAAGCGCGCGATGAAATGTACAAGAAAATGTCGACCTAAATATGTATCTAAAGAGCGCTCTTGCCAAAAAATCGGATTTCAAATCAGATTTTGACATTTTGTCTGTAGGGTGTGTACAGATATATGTAGTAGATGATTTTTAAAAGCGCGTTACCAAAACGCGGGGTTCAAAATGCCTAATGTGTACTCGCTCTTAATCTGCCTGTCATGTGTAGTGACGCTGGCAAGTCCTCGTGCAAGTAGTCTGTTCTGAAAAGTGCTGATGTGAGAGACAAACAGTAGCAAAACTAAATGCATAGTGTTATTTATCACATTTGTAATTGGTCTTATTTTACCTTACTTTTTTCAGATTTAGATTCAATGCCCACACTTCATGGTAACAAGCTGCTGGTATCCAATCTTTGGGGCATTGTACGTCATCCCAACTATACTGGTGATATTCTTATTCACATAGCTTTAACATTACCAGGAATTTTGACCAGAAGACCTATGGCTGCCCTTCCAGCCATTTTGACTATAGTAGTATTGTTGCATCGTGCTTGGAGAGACCATGGGCGATGCTCACGTCGTTATGGTGCGGCTTGGCAGAGATATTGTAAGAGAGTGCCCTCAGTTGTAATACCTAAGATTCTATAATTCTTCAAGATATGCAAATGACCTTAGTCAAATATTTTTTTAAAGAAAAGATATTAAATTTATTCAACTTTTATTGAATTTTTCAATGAAAATCAATTAATAATTGCAGATTAAAATAGATTTTTAAAAATATAACTGAAGGAGTAAGAGGAGGACCTCCTCCTCTTTTCTTCAATTGTATTCTAATGTATGTTACATGATATGTTTGCTGAATGTAACCTGATTTTATTGACTCTTTTTTTTAAATTGAAAAACTGCTATGAACACTAGGTCTAAATCTGCCATATTAAATACACACAAACTAAGCCCAAAAACGATGTGACAATGGTATGTCTAGGGACACTGTGACATGACATTGCGTCAAAGTCCGCTTTCAGTGTGCATTAGGGATGCTGATGAATCCCATTTTGATGTCGGAAATAGGTCTAAGGGTGAAAAGTAATAAAACTTTTCATGTATGTGTAACTTTAAAGACACCTTGACACCTTGAGCTCGTGTTTTTATTTAGTCCATTCAAAATAGTCAAATATAAAAATCGACTTCATAAAACTAAGAAAAAAATTAATGTTTTTTAACATACTTTGCTTTAGCACAGACTATAAAAGCTATCATTTATGAATTTTGAGTCGGGTTATAAAGAGAAGGGTCCTGTGGTTTTATAAAGAGCTTTCTATTGAAAGTTAGGAAAAGATAGGGAAGCCTTTTTTATAACTTCATTAGGCTCTGGTTGATTGGAATATGTACTGTGTCATATGATATTTTTAGAAGGCAAAAGACATTACACATTTTTTTATAGGACATAACTTTACTACTAATATAGCTGTAGCAAGCCTCTGCCACATATATTATTTATATTATCATAATTTGTATCCAGTGCAGTTTATGAGTGTAGCAAAGTAATATTATTAAAATATGGGAGATCTGAGCTACAACTTCATACTTTTAAGTACTTATAGGTTGAATCTCAACCTGTGTTTTTACATAGGATATTTTTATTTTATATTATTGTAAAGGTTTTTACTCACTAGGACATAATTAAAATCTTTTAATTTCTTTGCTATCCCAAAAATTTAGAGTAACAAAGTTGAAGAACTAATATGGAAGTTTCAAAACAGCAATTTTTAAAATTGAACTTTGTTTCCCTCTTATACTTCATACTTACTTCTATATCATTACTTTCTTATATTTTGCTATCATTGATAAATAAAAATTTTAAATCTTTAAACTATTTATTGTGAATAGATAGTGTCAGATTTTCCAATGCTGCTCTAATTTTGATCCTTAGCTTTTATGAATCACTGCCTTCTGGTAATAATACAGTAAAATAAAAAAAAAAAAAATATTGACACAACACTACTCCGAAACCATGATCAACATCCTGATCACTCATGCACAGGTCTTTCTCCTTTATTTCTTTACTTAACGCATATCAGTATCGTATATGCAACTAAATCGAGTTGTTCAAATGATTTTAAACGCATATGCGCCAGTACCTGTTCTTACAATAATTTGAACGTGGTTTCGGCGTCACTTAAATGTACTTTGTATTCTATATACACACCTACATAGTTTGTTTAGTAAATGTGAGAATGTTATTTACATTTTTAATGTTATATTTTAGTGTGGTCAAAGAGCACTTAAAGTGTGTTTGATCCTTATAAAGAACTTTACAACTATATTCACATTTAAATAATTATTCTAATTTATATTTTATTTTTCTTGCCATATGGTTTCCCACTGGAAAGTTCAAGCTCTCTCAGCCTAACGACGGGTTTATACGGGCTTAGTATTTGTCATTAGTACTAATCGTTTAGAACTAAGTTGCATAGTGACAAGTGAGAAGTACCGTCTACACGTTAGAATTAGTAGAAAGGTATTAGTGACCAGACATTAGAAATGGAACGCCGCCGTGGCCTTATTTTGCGTAGTGTGTTTAAACATTATTCTAACATAATTATAATTGAATTGTTTTAATTTTTTTTGCCTCCGGAACTCCGAAACCAATAATATGCTCTCGTCAACAATCTTCTGATATGCCACTTCTTTCGCTTGTCTATTTTTATATGAAACCTATTTTTGGTTCCATAAGCATTCGTAGGAATTAAATTCTTGGGTGAATTTTATTGTTGTTTCGGAATTCTATTTTTCTGCTGCCATAATTACGAAAAGATTTCGAAAATATAACCTAAGTTTTCACATGCCGGTGCAATTTGTCACTAAGCATTTGTAAGTGCTTAGTAAATTGAGGTGTGTGTATCGACTTGTCGCTCAGTAAATAGGACCACTTATATTCATTTGCAATGTCACAAACACTAATACTAAGCACTAATTCAGCACGTTTACACATTGGGTATTAGTGTAAGAGACAAATACTAAGCATTAGTTACTAAGCCTGTGTAAACTCTACATAAGTGTCACTCATTGCAAGACATAGATATAATATATCTGCACAGATACATATTATGTAAGTTATATAGATGATATTTTTTTACATGCGCGTTATGTAAAACTTATTCAAATTTTCGTATTTGTATTTACAAGTAATATTCATATCGATTTAAATTATTTTTTATGAATTGCAATCAATTAATTTTGTGTGACGATATTATAATTTTTTATCTCTAGAAATTATGTTGCCATTGAAAATATAATAAGTAATGATAAATAATATTTATACACAAGTACAAAATTGAAAAATTTTAAGTTAGATATAAGGATTTAATCTATATTAAGTGTTTAGAGACATGTTTGTTTTAAATTTTTTTATTTCCAGAGACTTAATCTTTGTATTAAAAATATCTGGTGTAGGTATATGTATACATAATTCTTCTTCTAAACGGCTTGAACGATTTTGATAAAATTTTCATTGGATACTTATGGATGTTTCTCATTTATAGTTGGACACGGCAGGTGGCGCTGTTGTAGAAATCCACTCGAAACACACTCCACCGGAAACCACTCGTTCAACAGTGTGATCGCTAGTTATAAAACAAAATTGTTTCATTTATTCGCGCACTGTGGTCTTTTGTTTCTGGTTAGTTATATTGCTTGTATTGACGGTAACAAATCTTTAATTTGTTGCATTCAATATCTTCCAAGATAAACTACCATAATATCACAACATACAATATTTTATTATATTAATTAAATCTAAGTACCTACAATAGAACGCTTACTTGAACACTATCTATGTCAAATGATATGGAGTTTTAGTCTCGGGAATTAAAAAAAAGTTTAGATTGTAATTAACTTTAAGTGTAGATAAGGCTCCCATAATCTGGTTTAAGCAAGAATTATTATATTTGTTTAGTCTTCCAAATTTGGAAGAGGTTGTGTCAGGATGCTCCTAGCCGCGGTAGTTCAAGGCTTAGCACTCATTGTGAATTTTATAGTACGCGCAATTCGGATTCGATCCCGCCGGCACCAAATAAATTGTCAATTGCAATTTTAACTGCTGATTTATCACGTGCTTGGCGGTAAACATATTTGTTTAAGAAACTAAAAAAAATATTTTCGAAGACGCCTTTGAAGTTCGTCTTTCAAAATATTCGGAAACTTCCTTGCCCTAAAACCCACTAAATATGAGAGGTAGTCAATGAAAATTATTGAAACCATTATTACATACATTAGGATATGGACTGTTACTGCTAAAGTTTGAGAAGTGTAAAATGCAGTGCGTTCTTTTCATTTTCACTAGTAATAAGCGTCAACAATACACAAATAATTGGTATAATGATTTTATCATTTGGAGTAACTATAATTTTGGTTTATTTAAGATTTGATCATTAGATCTCATATATTCATTTACTATAGCTGAATAAAATACAAAGAAAGTGCGTTCGTTTTATTTTCATTAATAATAAGCGTCAACAATACACAAACAGTTGGTATAATAATTTGTATCATTTGGAGTAACTATAATTTTCGTTTCTTTAAGATATGATCAGTAGATCTCATATGTTCATTTAGCTCAATAAAATACAAAGAAAGTGCATTCATTTCATTTTCATTAATAATAAGCGTCAACAATACACAAACAATTGGCATTATAATTTTTATCATTTGGAGTAACTATAATTTTGGTTTCTTTAAGATTTGATCAGTAGATCTCATATGTTCGTTTACTATAGCTCAAAATACCAAGAAATATACTTTAAATGTAATAATATTATTGTGGATTTAAAACATGTCACAATTTATCGTTTTTAATAAATTTTTATAATTATTGAGTGTTTCATTCCATGGATTGTAAGTATAAATTTTTCTACTTTAATTGTGAGTCGCAATTTTATTTGGTATTTTACCATATGCTCGGTTTTGAAGGAAAATTACGTGAGGAGACATAAATACGAGGGTGACGCTGAAAATTCTTAGGAAATCAAAAACTGAATAAACAAGCAAGTTATTAGTTTTATTGTATCTTTTCAAGAATGTCCATTTACATTACTACTGGACACTATTTTGAAAAGATATAATAAACAAATAACATGATGTATTTAAGGCGCAAATTATACAGAAGCGGCGTAAGGCGAAGGTACGACAGACGCGGTGGAAGAGTGGAACGGATAAAAGCAGCATGCCTGTGTCCGCCGCTTTCATACATTTTATATGAAAAGCTTTTGAAGCGGCACCATGTCTGTGCCGTGCCTTCGCATTGAGCCGCTTTTATTCGCAATGATACTAGGGATATCGATTCTTTCCGAAAAGTGTCGATTTTTAAATCGATTTGAATCGAAATCTGATGATTTGATTCACAAAAATCGATTTTAAGGATCGATTTCCCAAAAATCGATATATTTAATATCTATTAAGAAGGGGCGATAGAAACTAAACACACAGCAGTTTTGCTAGTTATTGAATATAAAAACTGTCACTTTTACGAGTTTGGGTACATTATAATTAAATATCTGAATTAGTTTTATAGTTCTTATGAAAACTGAAAAAGGTTCGATCTCAATTTTCTAGGATGAAATGTTGATTCACTGGATCAATTCAGTACTATATATCGATAAAAAATCGATATTTTTGGCGCAAAATCAATTCTTAGATTAATCGATCTCAGATCTACATGCCTAACTGATACTACTCAGACCAGAAAAGAAAGTAGCGTACATTTCAAGTAACGCATAGACGTTGGCGGCTTCTTATTAGTTAATACTTATTGTACTTTATGTCACTATTACAAGTTATAAAAACAAAGTTTATTTTTTGTTAGCTTCTTTGTATTCTAAGTACAGTCAAATCTGGATAGGCTCAGTTCCCCCCCCCCCCCCTTAACATGGTACCGGAATTAAGTGAAAATCTAACCCAGGAGGGTACCAGGACCTCTGGAGAATCCCTCGCTGAGCATTCACAACCAAGTTACTCCACTCCTGAGCGTGGGTGCTCAGGCTGACCGCGTATTCTGGAACATCTGTTCTCGACGCCTCGGCAGTCTTGAAGGTTCGGACCTGTCCATTCTTCGGATACTCGTACACAGCGACGACCATCCGTGCGTCTACGGGTGCCTCTATATTTCCCATAGCGGTAATGCCGAAACAGACCGACACTTCGACCACGTCCAAATGGCTACAGATTCGTTGCTACAGCAGATCACTTCCGCAGAGACCGTGATCCTCGGCGATTTTAACGCCCAACACGCCGAATGGCTTGGTTCACGTTTTTAATCAATTATGCGGGGAGATCTGTTCATGATTTTGCCTTGGCATATGGTGCGACACAACTGGTTACTTTGCCTACGCGGATTCCAGATGTGGAGGATCATACACCTTTCCTGTTGGACCTTCTGCCGACCTCGTATCCGGACAGATATCAGATTTCCATCGACGCCCCTTTAGGCTCCTCGGACCATTGTCTTGTCCGAAGTGTCGTGCCACTCACGCTGAAATCGCGGTAGCATTCTGCAGGCTGCCGCCGTGTTTAGCACTATAGGTCAGCCGATTGGGATAGGATGCGGTCTTTCTTTGCATTCTACAATTGAAGGCGGGTTGCTTCACGCCGGACGATCCCAACGTTGTTGCTGATTCTGTCGCTGATGTGTATTTCAGGGTATGGAACTTTTTATTCCTTCCTCTGTGGTGCCCATCGGAGGCAAATGTCAGCCATGGTTTGGTCACTCCTGTAAAATACCATCATACTATAAGCAGGAGTGCCACCAAGCCTGGGCTGACGCATCAACGTCCTGGGATGTAAACACCAGTGCTCTAAAAAAGAAGTATAATTCCGCCTCCAGATCCTTCAAAAGAGTCATTGAGAAGAATTGGCGAGAAACTAGTTCGCCTTCCTTCTGGAGCCCGTGCATTCTGGTCTCTCGCCAAGACTATCCAGGAGAATTTCTGTCAGCCATCTCTGCACAAGGAGGACGACTCACTGGCCCATGCCAAAACGGAGAAAGAGGATATGCTAGGCTCTCTCTTTGCGTTCAACTAGACTCTCAATGACGGGGGGAGTACGTCACCGACCATCCCGCGGCGTGAGTGCTCCATGCCGGACGTGCGGTTCACACAGCGCTTGGTTTGCAAAGCACTCCTCTCCCTGGACATCCACAGGTCGAGTGGGCCTGACGGTATCCCCCAATTGTGCTGAGGACGTGTGCTCCAGAGCTTGCACCGGTCTTAACGCGTCTTTACCGGTACTCCTACTCTCTAGACGTAGTCCCAAATTCATGGAAGACGGCTTTCGTCCACCCGATCCCTAAAAAAGGACACTGCTCAGACCCGTCCAACTACAGTTCCATCGCCATCACCTCCTTATTCTCCAAAACAATGGAATCCATTGTAAACTGCCAGCTCGTGAGGTACCTTGAGAATCACCAGCTGATTAGTGACCGTCAATACGGTTTTCGTCGTGGTCGATCAGCTGGTGATCTTCTAGTCTACCTGACTCATAGATGGGCGGCGGTAGTAGAACTCAAGGGGGAGGCATTGACCGTTAGTTTGGACATTGTATACATAACACATCCTTGTCCACTCTGTCTGTCGGCCTTTTCCAAGTTCATGAACACACAAAAAACTTTTTGATTTTTCGCCAAAAACTTCTCCGCGATCATGCGCATGGAAAAGACTCCTATCTGTACACCTCATTCCCTTTATAAATCCCGCTTGCACATCCCAAATTTTTCTATCAGTTTCTTTCATAACTCTTTCAATGTAGTACCTACCTTAGCGTACAGTTTTTCCACAATGCTAAGAAGGCTAATACCACGGTAGTTTTTACATTCCGGCTGCGACCCTTTTCCCTTATGTATTGGGACAATCACGGCTTTGCACCAGTCTCCCGGTACCCGCTTTAGTTCCCAACAAAAATTAAACAAGGTGTACAGCAGGCCTGCCACCACTTCCTCTCCAGCCCTTAGCATTTCGAGTGAAACTCTGCCGGCTGTCTTACCTACTTTCATGCTTTTCATTGCTTTCATTATTTCATCTATACTTATCTCCCTATCTCTTTCCTTTTCTTTCGGAATTTCTATTTCATTTAATTCAGACGTCTCCACACTTATAATACGCTTTCAAAATATTCCTTCCATCTCTTCAAACTCAAAACTTCAGAAATCCTTCAGAATACAGCCATTCTCGTCTCGTATAGCATTCAATCTAGGCTGTTTTGAATGTCCCCTGGTATTTCTTACGAGTTTCCAGAACATTTTAATATTTGCGTGGAAGTTATCCGATATTATTCTATCATACTTATCCGTTCTTTCTTGCTTTTTCCTTTCAACTAATTCTTTTACTCACTTATTTAGACGTTTAAACATTGCTTTTTTTCAATCTCATCATACCGCCAGAATTACCAGCTTTGGTTGCTAGTAAATCTAGCCATACTATCTTCTTTGCTTCAACTTCCATACGTACCTCATCATTCCACCATAACGTATTGTCTTTCCTGTCATTTGTTCTCTTACTAACACCACATACTTCGGTAGCTGCATCCACTAAACCTTTCTTAACATTATGCCACACATTCTCCAAGTCTAACTCATTCACACACAATTCATCCAGATCACTTATATTTTCTCTTGTGTACTTACTGTGTTCTGTAACTGTCCTTCGCATCTTCATCTTGTAACCTCTCAATTCTTATACGCTGTAACGTTTATGTTACTCTTATCTATTTATCTATTATCTCTCTTAGCTATTATCACACTCACTCACAGTTATGAAATCTATCATGCTTCTAGCATCACCTCTTTTCCACGTATACATGTAATTCATCTTATGACGAAAAAAAAAGTGTTGGTCACAGAAAGAGTCTTTTCCACACATACGCTGAGGAGGCTTTTACTATTTTCATTTATACTTTCATCACCAAACTTTCCCAATATCCTGTCATAGCCAAGCCTCCGCATCCCAACCCTTCCATTAAAATCTCCTAACATAAGAATATTTTCATTTTCCTGACATTTCATTAACACCACCCTTACCATCTCCCAAAACTGGTCTCGGATATAAGTGGGCTTAGACATGTCTGGGGCGTAGACCCCTAGAACAAACAACTTCAAAAAAGTAAGTATATGACTATTCGTTATACATATTTTTATCGTATATTGTAATTTATCAATCATATAATATTTGTTTTACTATTTGAGTGTAGTAGGTAGTTATGTAGTAAAAATTAAATACTAGAGATTATTCAAAACTTCTATAAAAGAACAAAAAACCAGGGAAGATTAAATTTTAGTTACCTAGGTACTTTTTTTGTTTAAAAATATTTATTTACGCGACAACGGCGATTCATCACCGCAAAAGAGCGGTGTTTCCGCGGATATTTTTTTGTATTGCAATAATTCTATTATGTTGTGTTATAATAGCCATATTCTGGTAAAATCGCTTTAAAAAAACAAACATTTTTATAGGTCACAACTGATACGGAAAATGTCTGAATCTAAGAAGAAATATCAACAGTACAGTATTGATTATTTGAAATTTGGTTTTCTTCCATCAACGGCAGACAAACTATTGCCCATATGTCTTTTATGCAACAAAGTTCTGAGCAATAACTCTATGAAACCATTGAAGAATCCTGAAAAAAATAGGTAAAGATCTGAAATACTTTCAAACATTGAAGGAAAAATATGAAGAGAGATCTACCGTAAATAGTAAAAATAAGTTAATAGACTAAACAGACAACTAATGGTAAACATGAGTCACAGACTACAGTAACATAGGCACATCTGTCATCTAATGATTTCAAAAGGTAAGATAGGCCCATCTAAATATTTTACTCATATCTTTTTCATACAAGAAAAAGTAGCGCATCTGTCATAATACAAACGTCATATTAAACACGGCGTAACCAGGGTCGGATTTCGTATAGTATACATAACATCGTAATAATACTAAGCAAAAATACCAGAATTTTACCTAAAGGTCGACTTGTATTATTATTGGGTCCTTTTACATTTTAATATTAACCCTACGATATCGAGAATTTCTGTTGTACATGAGTACCGCGTTTTTTTAATAAAATTAGAATTAGATCCATTTCTGGTCAATCGATGCTCGATCGAGGCATTTATGTTGCATCCTTGATACAACTATAATTAGGGGCTACCACGATAAAAACTCTATACTCCAGAAGCAATCGGTTTGAAAACAGAATTTCAAAATATTTTATGAATTAATTCAAATATATTATGAATCAGATTTTCAAATTCAATTAAGCAGATATGGTTTCTTTTATACTCTTTTCGTTTTACCCTTATTGAATATAAAATATATTAGGTACAAATATCAAAATTTAACTTACACTAAGTTCTTTAGACAAAAATTAAACAGAAATAAAAATAAAACCGTCAAAAAACGAAACGTATAGATAAACCAGACGGGTTACGCAAAAATCCCGGCACATGGGAAAAAAGAAACATGAAACGTCAAACGTGATATAATTAAAAAAAAATAGTATACGTTTATTTTCCATGTACAATATTTTTGAGGGTCTGAATCCAACCCTGGCCTAATCTTGGTAACGTAACTAAACTAACTGTAAAATAAAACTTTAAAAATGCGTTTCTATAATAATTTAATTGTAACAAAAATAATATAAGGTTATTTACCGACGATACGATATCCCATGTTTTTTTTAAATCTTTGTATCGTAATTTTTGCATTCTTTTACCACGCAACTAGACATATTTGTGACAGGCAAATCTGTCCTGCGCGCGCACTACTGTCGACCGATTCGCGTTGGCCCTAAACTGTAATTTCAGGGCCAGCGCACTGGTCCGTTTTAGTTGTTCGGTCGGCCCGGTCCTTACGCTAGTAACATATAAGTCAATGATGTCATCATTTATAAATTGTATAATATTTTATGTCAAATTATTCAAGTCATGAAATAAAGCAAGCACAGAAAAGCTACAAACACATTTAAAATTTAAAAACTTCTTGGTCATCTAAGTATTCCTTGACTGAATAAAAGCACCTAGTGAAAAGCCAGGAATGTAACTTTCTTTTAAACAATGGTAGTGGCAGAGCTTTGCAACTTGGATGGAGCTTATTATAAATTTTAATAGCCATACAATACCTAGGCTGCACTAAAAGTATCGGGAATGGAATATTTCCACTGTTCCTGTCATATTAAAATCTTTTTAATTGAAAACTCCTTGGTTTTAAAAATCGAATAACATTTATTTATTTAAAAAAAAGATTCTCGGTCTTGTCACAAGGTTTTGTCAAACTTGTTTAGTCGTTGAGAAAATGGAATTGGCTCGAGAAAATTCAAGAGCGATGATTTATTATGACTTTCGAAGTGGTTTAACACAAAAACAGTGTGTTGACCGGATGATTTCTGCATTTGGTGATGAAACCCCAACCAAAACCACAATTTATCGCTGGTTTGCTGAATTTCAACGTGGACGTGTCAAGCTTAGTGATGATCCCTGTCAAGGTCGTCCAAAAACTGCAATCACCCCAGAAAATGTTACCGCGAAATTCAGGCAACTTTAGACATTGGCATGAGTCAAATACAAATAATCTTGCATGAACAATTAGGTGTAAAAAAGTTGTTTTCCCGATGGATACCGCATTCGCTCTGTGAAGAGCAAAAAGCGGCTCGCGTTACTTGGTGCGTTAGAACTCTCGAAAGATTCCACGCAGGATCCTCAAATGCTGTATACAACATTGTATCAGGTGACGAACCCTGGATATACACGTACGAACCCGAAAACCAAGTTACAAGTTTGGGTGTTCGAAAATAAGTTAAAGCCAACAAAAATTGTTTAAGTTAAAGTGCACATTGCTCTAAGTAACAAAATAATTTTTTATTGATATTTTAAGTAATTTACAGTCTCCTAGTTTACAGTTTTTACTATTTTTGTGTATTTAAATACATACATTGTCGGTTTAACTCCCCTTAACCCTCGGTTGGTCGCGCTTTTAAACTTACGCGGTTGGCGCGTTGGGCGCGTCAAAATTTAACAGCGTAGAAAACACCTTACAATTATTATTTTCTTATTTAGTTTATCATATAATTTATTCATATTACTTGAATAAAAAGACTATAATTTATTAGAAAATAAATGTTTATTAACTCCTTGAAACTTAAAATTAGAAAATAGGAACAAAATTTTTAGTGTTTTACATGACAGAGAAAAAAATATATTTCTTGTAATAAAAAAAACAATCGTGTTAACATTTTTTTTGGTATTTTAAGGCATTATTTAACAATATAAAAAGAAATGTAAGTAGATCCAACAAAAAAAATATATACTTTTGCGTTTCAAATTCACACTAATTTTCCGTTTGAACACAGTCAGTACATACTGATTTTGAATGTATTGGACATATATTTCCCTTACAAAAAAGGCAGATAGTTTTAAATTTTCTATCTGTTCCGCTGGTGCAGTGAATACATCGTTTCCTCATAGGTACGAAAACAGTATCTTCGTGAGGAACATCCACGGGACGAGGTACGAATCGCAGAATAAACTGTTTCAATTCGCGTGGCAAAGTCGATATAGTGAGTGGCCCGCGATTCCAACTAAGGACGACATTGTTCGAATGCAAGTGTTTTCAGGAATAACTTGCGACCTATTCGGTTTTTAGGATTTACAGTATCCAATATTATGTGGGCATTTACCGCTCCAACATCGAGCATTGTAAAGAACAACCTCAACGGCCATCGGTAGCAAACGCGTGCAACAGTGTAAGTTCCGATAAGTTTATCCACCACGTCCACTCCACCTTTCCTTTTATTATAAAAAATTATGATTTCTGGTATCTTTTTCTCAGATGTCCCATCTATTATACCCTCATTGTGCATAGTTGAAAGTAGTAACACTGTTTTATCCTTTTTTTGGGCAGTATGAGAGCAAAGTCTCTGTCGGTTAATATCCAAACGCTGTGGAATATACTTCCAAGCCTTTTCGCTTGAATTCACTTGGAATTTCTGGTTTATTTTGTCTCAATGTACCCACTACTGTCAAATTATGATTTGTCAATAGGTCCTCAGCTAATGGAACACTAGTAAACCAGTTATCCATGGTCACATTTCGTCCTGTACCTGATATTGATTGGTTCAATCATTCGTTTGACAAGAGCTTTTGTTGAAGTATCTTGAAAGTAGGGACCTTCTGGCTGTTTTCCGACATATATTTCAAAGTTTTTTGTGTAGAATGTCATGGCATCCACTAGAGAAAACAACTTTATGCCATGTTTAGTTTGCTTGGCATATATTGGCGAAATCCACACGAGCCTCTAAAACTCTCCAACATTTCATCTATAGTAACATATTCAGTGTTCTTGTAATTTGTCTGGCAATTTTTTACAAATTGCTCAAATATCTCTCTTATTGGCGCCAGTTTGTCAACGGCTTTGCGTTGTTCCCATGTATGAATATTATCGAATCGGAGGACTCTTAATAAAAAACGAAAACGTTGCTTGGACAGCAGTAGCACGGCATTTATCTAACCCCGTACCATCAGTCATCCAAATATCATCAATCAAAGCATGTGACGATTTATGAATACCAATCAGATACATAATACCAATTAACGCTTTTAGCTCAATGATATTGGTCTCCTCACAGTCACGCTGCCTCTCGTAATTTGTCTGCATAGATGCTATCTTTATATTCGTGCACTCCACAATATGCTGCAATATATCAACGTCCAAAAACAAAAGCCAAGATTCAAAGGGGTTACTCACCGCCTGAGCTGTACCCTGTGGGCCTGGTTGCTCTGTAACTATATTCTGTCTCCTTGTTCTGATATCCTGTGGGTACGGTGTCTTCCTCCATTTGCAAATTGTTTTATAGTGGCCACTTTTATCTTTTTTTTTGACAAAATAAAAGTTCTGTGATGACATGTGGATCAATGGCTCATTATCATCACTATCCGAACTATCTACATCCATTTGTTGGTCTTCGGACGATTCTGACACATGATCCTGAGTTTCTGGATCACCATCATCACATTCTTGCTCTGAATCCGTGTTGTGTTCGCTTGTTTCGTCCGGGTATATATGATTTCCATCTTCATCATCCTCTCCACCAAGAATCTCCTCTTCCTCCCCTCCAACCAGTGCAATATGCGTTCTTGTTGTCGAGCGTCCATTATAGTAACTAAAAAGCGTAAAACAACACAAAAATCATCAAAACATCATGTGCTACAAGTAAATAAAAAATAAGTTCCAATCACTTTTTACTTACGCGGTTAGTCGCGTGGGGTCTTTGAAAGCCTATGCACAAAATAACCTTCCGTATCTCACGACGCCTGCGCGGGCACTGAACTTAGCAGCGATCAGCGGAAACTATAATCAAACTTAGGAGGGTACCTGGAATTTCAAGTTTCTATGATAGTATTAACAATAAAATATTTGCATTTTAAAAATACCTAGGCTTTTAAAGACCCCACGCGACCAACCGAGGGTTAATGGTTAGACTGTGATAAAGTTACATCACCCTACCACCGGTCACTTTCAACTCTCACAACACACCAGAAGATAAGTTTTCAAGAAAATGTCCACTATTGCCGAGTTAGCAAATATCCAAAAGGCTGCGTTAACTTCTCCTAATCAACGTATGGCGGAATTTGAAGCACTTATAAAAAAAAATCTGCCCCCACGGTTCCTGACATGAAATCTCTCTCAAGCGACTTTCAAGCGTTTAAGGATAATGTTTGGCAAATCATGTCACTACTACACCAGAAGATCAATGAGGATAGTCAAACTATTGACAATATTGAGATGCGGCATCGGAGAAAATATTTGTTGCTAAATGGAGTTCCGGAATCATCTGATGAAAACATCTTAAATAAAGTTGTAACTGTCCTGCAGGATAAGCTTCAACCACAGGAATTTTCTTCAAGCTCCATTACGGCTTGCCATTATCTAGGTGCAGTATCGGAAGCTCGTGCAAGACCAGTTCTGATTCGGTTTAGTGATCATTCCATTAAGTCAACCATTTGGGCCAAAAAGACTATGTTAAAAGGCACTTCATATGTGCTGTCCGAGTTTCTTACTCGTCAGCGTCAAGGCTAATTCATTGCTGCACGTAAGCACTTTGGTATTAGACAAGTTTGGTCACTCGATGGTAATATACACGTCAAGTTGCCTTGTGGTAAGCGCCATCGGCTGACGGACACCAAGGACCTCGATGAGCTCATTACACAATATGAACTGCCTGCTGCATCGGATCGACCATCTGATTCTACGACGAACAAAGTGTCACCAATTGTTAACAGTGGTAGTGCACCTAAGTCGACGGTGAGGTCCAAGCGCATAATTCGCAACAAATAACTCTCATCGACTTCGCTTTATTCTCATGTTGGATTTAATTTGTAAGCCGTCATGTATATTTGTTATTTGTCTTATTATTATTGATAATAACTGGGTATATTTGTTACGATACTGTAATAATGGTAGCATAATAACGTAGACAGAGAATGCTAGGATCCTCTGTCTACGCATAACAACTTTTGTTTACCTACATATATATTTTTTTATTTTTTTTTATTAACTGGCTTTACGGCTCTTGTTTCTTGCCTTTCTGAGCCTAATATTTTGCTGAACTAAGACCATAGATAACATATTATAACTATAATATAATAACATAAGCGTAGACAGAGAAAACATAAGACATTTTCACAGATGTCAGATGACATAGACAGATGGTTATGTGGTTCGGCTTCGGTTGCATGGCCTTTTGCCATACTAACTACATTAGCATTACTATTGACAGAATATGTACACAAGTTATATTTGATTCAACTTTATTTTAGTTATATGTAATAATCTAGCCTAATTACTTATTACTTTGTTTTTTATTATATTTTCTTTAGTTGTTTACTTTTAAATGCTTCGCTCGTTTATTGATTTTCTTTTTTCTATTTTGTTTTAACTTGGCATTTGTTTTCTTTTACTTTCCTGGTGTTATTTTTAAGATTGTAAACAGTTAGCCGGATGGTGACGTATGGAGATATCCATCTATATTTAGTTATTTTTTGTAATATTCAGTTACATTTATTTGATATAATGTTATTATTTTATATATTTTATTATATAATATTAATTATTTTATTATTTTATGTAATTTTGTTTAATGTCAGATGATGAATTTTTTTATTCCACTTGCTACAGCTCCTCTTCCCTTTCACTTGTTGATGCTTCGGATGAGCCTGCCACGCTACGTACGCTAATATACGACGAATCTCAAAAGTTGTTAAACTGTTTTCACATTTGCCATTTAAATGCACAAAGTATTCCTCAACATACGTTGAGGAATACTTTGTGCATATCATACGGAGCTCCTGGATACTTTCTCTTCTAATGCAGTTCATGCTATACTCATATCCGAAAGCTGGCTCAAGCCTGAACTCTCTTCCACATTGAATAAAACTATTATTTACGGATTTTATCGCGTTTAATTACTTTAATTTATTTTTATTATTATCCCGAGACGTTTCGGGTGCTTTACAGCGCCCATGGTCACGGGGGGGACCATGGGCGCTGTAAAGCACCCGAAACGTCTCGGGATAATAATAAAAATAAATTAAAGTAATTAAACGCGATAAAATCCGTAAATAATAGTTTTATTCAATGTGTAGTGTTCGCGTAAATTTAAGAAATCTCTTCCACATCTTATAGTCTTCCAGGTTATATTTTACTCCGTAATGACCGCACTGGTAAAAGAGGCACATCAACACATCTTCTTCTCTATATTCCGGTTCAATGGAATAAATTTTTGTTGAAGTTAATGTCAAGAGTGTTAAAGTGTTTCTTGGAGTTGTCTACTGTCCACCTCAAGTGGACTATTTCTCCGATTTGGAAGTAAATTTTTTTGCCTTAACAGTTCTGCCTACACACATCACATTATCATGGGAGACTTTAACACTGACCTATCTGGGGTTTCTCTTAAATCTTCGAAACTGAGGTCGACCATGTTGTCGCATAATTTCATTATTTTGCCTCTAAATGTAACACATCGCAACTTCCACTCTGCCGACACCTGGATTGACCTTATAGCCGTCTCCTCCGTTGATCACGTTGTAGATTATAGACAATTCCCTGCTTCTGGGTTTTCACGGCATCACCTGCTTTATCTGTCATATAAATTAAAGTCTCCCAAGCCTTTATCTGTGTCCATCACTATTCGTAGTCTTGCTAGAATAGATATGGACAAGTTTAAATGCGATGCATATGCTATTAACTGGTCATCTGTATATACTGCTTCCTAGTTGATGAAAAAGTCGACTTCTTTAACAGCAACATATTAGGATTGTATAATAAACATGCTCCTAAACGTGTTGTTCGACTGAAGCGTCCTCCTGTTCCATAGATCCTGGTTGGGGTAAGATTGGCTATGGCTAAACGCGATAGAACTTTCCGTGCTTTCAGGAAGAATCGCACTGAGGTAAAGTGGCACGCATATAAAGCTGCAAGAAATCGATGCAATCAGATGGTGAGAGCTGCTAAATGCCGATATATCCACGAACAACTACTTAATTCATCTTCGGCTGATATATGGAAGTTTCTGAATACGCTTGGATATGGAAAATCGCAATTTGACTATAATAGCGTCACCTTTTCACCTGACGATTTTAATCGTCATTTTCTGTCTTCTCAAACAGTTTCTGATGATTCTAGAGCTAATATTATCTCTTTTATATCTTCCATGCCTCCTTATTCCCCTGAAACTTTCAATTTTACTCCTGTAGACGAAGACGAGGTACGCAAATCACTTTCCTCTATTAAATCGAAAGCCGTTGGATGTGATGATGTGAGTATGGTAATGGTTTTGCACGTGCTGGATTCTGTTTTACCCGTGATAACTCATATAATTAACTTTTCGCTGATGAATGGTGATTTTCCAACTCTCTGGCGTAAAGTCTTTATTATTTCCATCCTGAAAGCTACTGAATACAGTGCTTTATCTAATTTCAGACCAATTTCTATTCTGCCTTTTCTGTCCAAGGTTCTGGAAGCTGTTGCTCATAAACAGATTTCTGCTTTTGTTTTCTTAAAGAATATTTTTCCCCTTATCAGTCTGGTTTCCGCCCGGGTCATTCTACTACTACTGCTCTTCTCAAGGTTACGGAAGATATTCGTGAGGGGATGGAAAAATCAAAACTGACTGTTCTCATCCTAATTGATTTTTCTAATGCATTTTATGCTGTCGATCATGGTATCTTGTTAGCTCTTCTTTCTCATTTAAATATCTCATCTTCAGCTCATGAATGGTTCTCAACATATCTTCGAGGGCGCCAACAGGCTGTGCGTACTGGTCATATACTATCTGACTGGCGTCCCTCAAGGCGGTATTATCTCTCCTCTTCTGTTTTCCATTTTTATAAATCTCATCACACTAAATCTCAAGAGCTCTTACCATTTGTATACTGATGATCTGCAGTTATATGCGCAAGTGGAGCCTTCACATATCCTAAGTGCTATTTCACTGTTAAATGATGATTTGAAATATATCTCAGAATGGTCTACTGTGTATGGCATAAACGTGAACCCGTCTAAATGCCAAACGATAATCTTAGGTAGCTCAAGATTATTATCTAAACTGGATATTCCCACCCTACCATCAATTATGTTTAATAATAATGTCATACCATTCTCTACTAACGTAAAGAACCTTGGTCTGTACATCGATGGTTGCTTAACATGGAACAAACATATACAGGAGGTGAGTCGCAAAACTACTGGAACTTTGCGATCTCTATATCGATTTAAAAACTTTCTTCCCACCAATACCAAGATTTTACTTGTCCAATCACTTATTGTACCGATTATTGATTATGTCGATGTGTGTTGTTCAGACCTGTCTCAACTTCATCTTAAATGTACATTGGATCGTCTGTTTAACAACTTCATCAGATACATTTATGGTCTTCGTAAATACGACCATGTATCTTCCTTTTGTACACAGTTAAACTGGCTGCCTATCCGTCAGCGCAGATATGTTAGAATACTCTGCACCCTTTTTTGAACGATCCATGTGCTCCCGAGTATTTGAAATCTAAATTTTAATACCTGGGAGATTCTCATAATTTTTCTCTCCGTTCCTCGGCCAATCTTAAGTTGCTCACTCCTTTACACCGTACTGGTTATTTATCTCACTCTTTTGCCCTCATGGCCATCAGACTCTGGAACGACATTCCTCTTGACATTAAAAAAGCTCCCAACAAATTCGTCTTTAAAAATCAATTCCGTAAGCATATGATTAAATCGTTGCAAGTTTGAATTAACTCAGCTTTCTTTTTTCGTATATATTTCATATTTGTTCTAACCTATTGTGTATGTATGTATGTATATATATATTCTATGATATATATATATATATATATATATATATATATATATATATATATATATGTGTAATATGTATATATTATTATTTCTTTTATCCTCTCTATTTGATTATTGCTGCACCGCCTCCATATTTTCTATCTCTGTTTAGCCTAATGGTTGACTGGGAGAGAATGCCCTATGGCATTAAGTCCGCCATATGTACTTTTTTGTGCATGAAAGCATAAATAAATAAATAAATAAATAAAAATTGTTCGTTCACGGAGTGTTGCAAAAAAATGGTGGCCACGTTTGTCTCCAAAACCGGCCATGTTACGACTATTCCTCTTGAGGGACAAAGAACGGTTAATGCACAATGGTTTTTGTAATTACCGATAAAATTACCTAAATTAACACTTTAATTTACTTTACACAAATTAAAACTAAAAACACTAATAATTAAACACACTAATTCACTTAATTCCGCTCCGAAGCTTCGCTTGTGTCGCCGAGTTCAACTCTGCCCTCATCGTATCTTGCAACGCCTAGTTATATAAATTAGCAAAATATCCAGAATGTTCAAGTAAACACGCGCAAGGTACCGAGAGTTCGAATTTTAAACTTCAAGAAGTTTAGTTCTTCGGTTCGAGACTAGATGGCGCTAGTGCGCCGATTTGAGCGCGGCGTAACACTGCCCCCTCCTAAGACATGCTCGTCCCGAGCATTATCGGCCCCATAATAACGCGCTAGGCGATCCACATGGACGATCTTAGGAGTCCCTCTTGCGCCTTTCTGTATCCGGTAGGTTACATCGTTGATCCTGGTCACAATCCGGTACGGGCCGTCCCATTTAGCTTGAAGCTTAGGAGATTTCCCTTTGCTGCGGACTGGATTGTGCAACCACACAAGTGAACCTTCGTCGAACCCTTTGTTGTTCATTTTGCGGTCATACCGGGTTTTCATCTTTTCAGACATTTGCTGGCCCGATTGTCTGACGTGCTCATAAACGTCATTCATTTTGTTCCGCAAGTCATTTGCATAATCGGTTATACTGCGTGGAGTATCAGGTGGTATCCCGGTGATCAGGTCTGCAGGCAGCCGTAATTCTCTTCCAAAGTTTGCGAAAGCTGGTGTCACTGCTGTACTTTCGTGAACAGCGCTTCGATATGACAACAAAAACGGTAGTATGTGCTTGTCCCAATCTCGTTGCCGATTGTCTACAACTTTTGCTAGGTACCTCTCCAATGTCTGATTAAATCGTTCCACCATTCCATCAGATTGCGGGTGATAAGAAGTCGTTCTTGTTTTATGAGTACCCATAACTCGGCAAGTTTCCTGGAATATTTGAGACTCAAAATTCCTTCCTTGATCGCTGTGAATCTCTAAAGGTACACCAAAACGACAGAAGACTTCATGAACTAGCTTATCAGCAACGGTTGAAGCTTCTTGATTTGGAATGGCGAAGACTTCTGGCCACTTAGTGAAGTAATCCATCACAACCATGAAATACTTGTTACCGCTTTCACTATCCGGAAACGGCCCCGCCACGTCAATGGCTATTCTCTCCCATGGTGCACCAACATTGTACAACTTCAATGCACCTCTACTACGAGTCTGAGGTCCCTTTACAGCCGCACAACTTGTACATTTGCGACACCAGTCCTCGACATCGTTTCGATAATGGACCCAGTAAAACCGTTCTCGGATCTTCAGTAGAGTTCGTTTAACTCCCAGATGGCCTCCTGAATAATCATTATGGTACAGCTGTAGAACATCCGGTACTTTAGCTTTAGGGACAACCATTTGTAAATGACAGCTGTCTCCCCGAACATTTTCCCATTTACGGCACAGAACTCCATCCTGAAGCAGCAAGCTGTCCCACTGGGCCCAATAGCTTTTAGTGGTCGAACTCATCGCTGAGACGTCGCTCCACTTGGGCTTGGGAGCACTGGCCTTCATCCATTCCAGGATCGGCTTGATGTCCGGATCTTCCTGCTGTGCACGTTGTAAGCTGTCCTTCCACTCGTTGCTGTGGTGGTCTGCCCTGAGCATCCTCACGGATACCACTTCCTTACTCACTTGCCTAGTACAATGTTTGCAATCTTCAGGACAAGGTCTTCTTGACAATGCATCTGCGTTGCCATGAGATTTCCCATTGCGATGTTCGATCTCAAAGTCGTATTCCTGCAGTAGTTCAATCCATCTCGCAACTTGTCCTTCTGGATTTTTAAACTGCAATAGCCATTTTAGTGCAGCATGGTCAGTTCGTAAGTGAAATTTTCGCCCCAGAAGATATTTGCTAAAATGCTGCAACGACTTTACCACAGCTAGCAATTCGCGTCTTGTGACACAGTAGTTCCTTTCCGGTTTTGACAACGACTTGCTGAAGTAGGCTATCACGACCTCTTGGTCACCATTCCGTTGAGACAACACACCGCCAAGTCCTATATCACTTGCGTCTGTGTCAACTATAAATTCTTTGCTTGCATCAGGGTATCCCAAAATAGGTGTTTTGCACAGACGGTCCTTGAGCTCCTGGAATGCGATATTGCAACTTTCATCCCAGCAGAAATGTCGCTTCTCCTCGGTTAGATTGTGCAGAGGTTTGGCTATATCCGCAAAGTTTTTCACAAATCGCCGGTAATAGGAGCACAAACCCAAAAATGCTCTAACCTGCGTCTTGTCTTTTGGAACCGGCCAATCCTTGACAGCGGCGATTTTCTCTGGATCTGTGCGGATACCTTCTTCCGATACTACAAACCCCAAAAAGTTAACTTGCCGTTGGAATAGTGAACATTTCTTCGGGCTCAACTTGAGGTCGGCACTCTGAATCTTCATGAGCACGCGTTCCAGGTTTTGAAGGTGTTCCTCAAACGTACGGCCTACGTATATGATGTCATCCAAGTAGACCAGACAGGCATCGCCAATTAGCCCGGTAAGTACAAGTTCCATCAGCCTTTCAAACGTTGCTGGAGCATTGCACAACCCAAACGGCATTACTTTAAATTGCCACAGACCCTTTCCCGTCGAGAACGCAGTTTTCTCCTTGTCCTTAGGGTCAATTTCAACTTGCCAGTAGCCACTTTTTTAGATCCAGCGTGCTAAACCACTTTACTCCTGTAAGCATGTCCAGCAATTCTTGGCAAGGGATAGCTGTCCTTCTTCGTAACGTCGTTCAGACGGCGGTAGTCAACACAAAACCGCATGCTGCCATCCTTCTTCTTCACCAGCACCACTGGTGAACACCATGGACTAGAGGAAGGTTCAATAACACCATCCTTCACCATTCCTTCAATCATGGTTTCCACTTCCTTTTCACGTGCTACCGGCAATCTTCTTGGCCGCTGACGGATAGGCAATTCTTCTCCTGTGTTTATTTTGTGTTGAACTAAGCCAGTCTTTCCTATGTCAGCATCATTTGATGAGAATACATCGGCGTACTTGAGTAACAACTTCTTCGCCTTGACCAATTCGTTCGGGGAGAGAACACTGCGACAGTCTTCCAAAAGTGTGGTCACTCTCGTTTCTGCATCCTTGCTGGGGGTCCCACTCGATATATATTGAGCACCGACGTAACCAATCCACAAGTACCAATCAGTGTGCCTTTTTCTATAATCTGTTCCCGGTCACAAAGGTTCAGCACACGTACTCCTGAGATGTTAGTGGACCTGACCAAGGTTCGAGCTACTTTCCATGGAAGGTCATTGTTTACCCTTTCCATAAGTGCACAACGGTGAGCTTGCCCAGCGTTTCGAGGAAGACTAACCGGAACAATCGTTTCCGATCTCGGCGGAAGAACAATCTTCTTAAAGCTGTACACGTTCCCTGGTAACGCACCTTCCATAAAAAGTTCCTCCTGTCCACATTTCAAAACACCTTGCTTAACGTCGATCTCACAACAATTATTTCTCATAAAGTCTAGGCCTAGGATGCAGTCGTCCATTATATCAGCCACGATGACATTATGCAGGTAGATCACGTTGCCTAGCTTCAACACCATCTCCTTCTCTCCACGGACGGGTATACGCTGACCGGTGGCTGTTACCAAATTAATGCGTTCTCGGTTGTATGCGGAGTCCCCAAGGAACTGACTTATAAGTTGGGAACTAACAACCGTACGAGAGGCTCCAGTGTCTATGGTCAGTTTACACGGCATTCCGTTGACCTCGCCCTTGATGATTAGACTGTTCCCATCATGGGTTTGTGAGATCGAGATCCTTGGGGCTCTTTTAACATCAGCCAGCACCCGCCCCGCAGTTCTGGCTCTTACTCGTTTCCCTGCTGCTGCTGGGCGGTGCTGTTGGCCGCACTACCCTCCTGAGATCGTTCACCTTCCCTTTCTAGGGTTCGCTTAGGGCAGCTGGATCGAAGATGGCCCTTTTCCCCACAGCCATAGCACCTAGGGCTGTATCCTCTGTTGCGGTCGCGAACTGTAGCTGCTGCAACCTCCCTGATGCGATGGGAACGATGATCCTGCCGCACGGCTTCCACCTCCAGTGCATGGGCCAAGGCGTTCTTAAGCGTGTCGTGGTGCCCGAGTCTCACAGCAGCTCTGACTTCAAGGTCGCGGATGCCGTCGATGAATGTCTGAACCAGGTTCCCTTCAATGAGCGCAGGTACAGACTGGTATGCTTTTAGAACCATCTTCTCCACCTCAAGCGCCCACTGCTGCAGGTTCTCGTTACTGCGCTGCACGCGATCTTTAAGCTGCGCGCGAAAGACGTGTTCCAGATGAGCGTCGCCATATCTCGCTTCCAAGGCCTCAAGAAGCTGCTCATAGGTCACTTTCTTACCGAGAGCTTCCAACACAGTTAAGGCTTGGTCGCGCAGGCCTAGGGTGAGTGCAGTCATGGCTTGGCTTTTATTCCAGCCGTTCGCTTCCATGACGGCCTCGAACTGGATTTTGTAGGCCGACCAGGAAGAGGTCCCGTCGAACGGCGGCACTTTGAATCCACGTAGCGAAGGTGCTGCAGCTACTACGGGAGCTGTAGTTCCATCCGCAAGTTTGAGGTCGTTTAGCGTTTTCTTCACGTCAGCCATCACGTTGTCAACCCGATTGTTCACATGGTTGATTCGGGTTTCATGTTCTTCGATTCGGGTTTCAGCTTCCGATGGGCGGTTGTCGTGTTGAGCAACCCTATCCTTCACGTCCCTTATCTCTTTCCCAAAGGTAGCGTGAAGGTCCTTCATGAGGAGCATCTGCTCTTCCGACCGACGAGCCTGCTCCGCCTGCTGACGGGCCTGTTCCTCTTGTCCGCTCTGCAGCTGCTCTTTCAACTGACGGACCTGTTCCTCCTGTCGGCGAGCCTGCTCCTGCAGCATCACCATCAGAGCACCTAAGTCAGGTACTGCAGATGTAGGAGCTACCGACGGGCCTGCAGCCGGTGGCTGGTCCTCCGACGTCTGCGGCGTTGCACCACCAAATCTTCGTTGGTCCGTCTCCTGCTGGCGTTGACTTCGGGTACGGACACCCTCCGTTTCCTCCTTAGGTAAAATCGGCATTATTTTATCCCACTTCTGACACCAATTGTTACGAGCTTGAGGTTCGTGACAATAAAAATTACCGATAAAATTACCTAAATTAACACTTTAATTTACTTTACACAAATTAAAACTAAAAACACTAATAATTAAACACACTAATTCACTTAATTCCGCTCCGAAGCTTCGCTTGTGTCGCCGAGTTCAACCCTGCCCTCATCGCATCTTGCAGCGCCTAGTTATATAAATTAGCAAAATATCCAGAATGTTCAAGTAAACACGCGCAAGGTACCGAGAGTTCGAGTTTTAAACTTCAAGAAGTTTAGTTCTTCGGTTCGAGACTAGATGGCGCTAGTGCGCCGATTTGAGCGCGGCGTAACAGTATGCTAGCATTTGTTTGCCACAGGTCGTTTCTGAACACCGTAAAGAGAACTGCAACAGCCGCATCATCCTCCATCACAACAATGCGAGTTCTCACACCACACACAGAACAAAAGAGTTTTTAGAGAAAGAAAACATAGAATTATTAAACCATCCGCCGTACAGCCCCGACCTAAGCCCTAATGATTTCTATACATTCCCTAAAATAAAGAATAAATTGCGTAGACAGAGATTTTCATCACCTGAAAAAGCTGTGGACGCCTTCAAAACGGCCATTTTGGAGACCCCAACTTCCGCATGGCATGGTTGCTTCAATTATTGGTTCCATCGTATGGAAAAATGTGTCAAATTTCGCGGTGAATACTTCGAAAAGCAATAAATACATTTTTAAATAGTAATGTTGTGTCACTTCCTTGATTCCCGAAATTTTCAGTGCCGCCCTCGTAACAGCTTCGCCTGTATAGTTGAAGTCTTATTCTAGGTTGCATGATCCTATCTCGATGTCTGGTAGGTTTATTTTTGTTTTGCTCTCTAGTGAGAATGTTGTGGTACAAAAATACACAATTGTTTTATTTACAGGCACGGTAGCGGTAGGATTCCAAGTTTCTTGAAAAGGGGTTTACAGCTTTCAAGAAAATGTACTCTGCAAATAGCCCTAATACATTTATTTTGGGCTATGAAAGCCCGGTTTACATCCCCACAATATAATGCCGTAACTTAATAATGATGACACATAGCCATGGTAGGCCGATGGAGCAGTTTCAATGGATGATACATTACTGCGTCGTCGTAGCGTGTATACAAATGAGCTCTGATATAGAAAGCTTCTTGTGTAACTATCTGCAAACCACTTATTATTCTATTTAATTGGACGAGTCTACTTTGCCTGGTAATGAAGCATTATTATTGGTATATATATGTTCGATTTGTTATGGACGAAGAAATCCATGACGAGCTGCTATTCGCAAAAACTTTGAAGTTGGACACTAAAGGCGAATCGATATTTAATGTCCTAAATGGTTTTTTACAGAAAAATGGATTCCATTTATAAACATTATTTCGGTGGCAGCAGAAGGAGCTCCATGCTCCATCATTTTCGGGTGATATCGTGAGTTAATAAACCATCTCAATAGAATAATACCAGGACTAATTGCAATTCACTGTGTCATCCACCGACAACACCTTGTATAATATAATTTATATGTATTAAGATTATATATTTATATTATACATATTTATAGGTATTTAATTACGAATATTTTCTTTCTCCTTTACAAAATAATTGTCCACTTTAATAATCATTTCACGAGCACTGCTGTTAATTACTTGCTTACTAATTGTAACAGAATAAGTATGATAACAATAACAAAAATTAACAACAAAAATAAAACAGAAAAATGGATTCCATTTACAAACATTATTTCGGTGGCAGCAGATGGAGCTCAATGCTCCATCATTTTCGGACGATACCGTGAGTTTATAAACCATCTTAAAAGAATAATACCAGGTCTAATTACAATTCACTGTGTCATCCACCGACAACACCTTGTATAATATAATTTATATGTATTAAGATTATATATTTATATTATATATATTTACAGGTATTTAATTAAAAATATTTTCTTTCTCCTTTACAAAATAATTGTCCACTTTAATAATCATTTCACGAGCACTGCTGTTAATTACTTGCTTACTAATTGTAACAGAATAAGTATGATAATAATAACAAAAATTAACAACAAAAATAAAACAGAATAACGAAAATAAAAGCTATGAAAACACGTGGTTAGAGGTACCCTATACGCGTAAGCGCTGGCTGACCTTGCGAACGGTACTGACAATTCGACCACGTCACTAAGATGGTCGCCAGTCGCATTATCAAAGTGCAGGGCTTATAGCGAAAAATTTGAGTGATAGATTGCACCAATCACATCAATTTGTGATTAACGCAGTTAAAAAAGAAATGCTTTGAATACCCGTTTATTTGCACTACAGAGACTAGAAGACTTCCAACGACTGCTCTTACATACTGAAGTACGCTGGTTGTCAAAAGGTGCATGCTTATCGAGATTTTACTCACTTTTCGAATCAGTGGTAGAGTGTCTGGAAACTTTAAACACCAGATTTAAAAGAAAATCCGATCAAATATAAAGCGGAAATTGCGTACTTAACAGATTTGTTCATAAAATTCAGTGACGTTAACTTGCACTTACAACGGCACAGCCTTAATTTAATAAACACAGGGTGTAATTTCGGCTTTTCTTGATAAATTGAAATTGATGAAGCAAAATATTAGTCGGCGCGAATTCTTCCAGTTCCCGCACTTTTCATAGATAGAATGTCTTGATGAGAATATTCAGAGATACACTCAACATTTAAATACCCTGCATGATGACTTCAAAAATAGATTTGATGATATTCTGACGATGGAAATACCACCATGGATCATAACCCCATTTGATGAAACAAACGGAAGAGGCGAATGTGGTATTACAAGAGGAGCTTCAAGTACATCCGTCTCATTAAAAGTATGACTATTTTTTATTGTTGATTTACATTTCAGAGTTCATTGTTAATTTTTTGTCAATTGTTAATTGTTTGTAATAATAAATATTTATAATTTTGTATAACCACAAGTATTATTTTAATAAATGGGACACAAGAAAATGTGCTATTTTTTTGAAGTGAAAACTTCTTTAGCATCGTTGTGATTGAGTCTATGAATCAAAAAAGCGACTGCAAAAAGAGACACACATAAATTCATAAGATTTAACGTGGGAGAAATTTAGATAGGAAGCATTATAGCTCATTGATTGCAAGAAAACAGTCGTAATCGCTGCCGAAACGGCGTCGCTTACGCGTTTTGTTCAACAAGGTACGAAGGTGTCGTGTGCCTAGGGAATAAACAAGCAGTGACGACCGGCCAAATCTCAACTTCGTAATAGGTGAAATTTATATAAATCTTTTTGTAATTAATGAGTACCGTATATGGTATATCGAAAAGAGAAAATTAATCTACGCGTCGTAAAAATTAGTGGCTAACAATGTCAAAGAGTTCTTTAGATATTCTAAACATGATGGGATTAAAATATGTCGTTTAAATAAAATATGTAATAAAATAAATGAGTCCACATAATACTAATTTGAATAAAAAAGAACCATTAAAACCGGTAGTAGGTAGTTTCGTGCGTTTCCCATCTGTATGGTTCACTTTTCATAATCTATGATTTTCATATAGAAATGGCAGCCACGTGGCAACGGCCATTGATTTATATATTACACTAGATTAGTAATTACCGCGCCAAAGCGTTGCCACTGCACATATGGCCACAGTCATATACCAAGCTAACGTCTGTTCAATGTTCAATGTGACGCCTACAGAGTTGAACCGAGCGATCAGCGACAAAAAAATGGGTAAATGCGTAGTGAAAGAATGCGATTCAAGGTCACAAAACATAATAAATCAAACGGAATCTCTTTTCACACATAAGTTTTAGTTCATGTTTCCATATAAACGTAAAAACCTCAAATAATTAAATAAAATTATCAAATATTGCGATTTAGGTTAAATGTTGACATTTTTCCGCTTTTGTGATTATCGTGGGAATTAACGGAAGACTATATAATTTATGAAGTAAATTAATTTGTTACCTCTGATTTTAAATATTTTGGAAATTATAATAAAAACTACGTTTTAAATTTCATACAAAATAATTAATTATTCTTATTTTAGTTCATTCATGAATGATCTATTAAATACATTTTATTATCTATTTTATATTGTTTGTAATGTAGTTTGACCCTCTAGTTTTGTATAAATAGATGGCAGCAGCAGTAAGCGGCAAAAAAATTAACAAATACATTTAACAATATTGAAAAAAGAAACATTCATTAAAAATTCATGATTTTATAAATTCCGGCAATCTAGCGTCTATTTTACGTACCATGTTGGGTGTCAATCAGTTGTTCGATAAAGTGACTACCTATAATAGAATGAAGGGGTTTATTTTTTATTATAATTTTATTCGAAAGAAAATATAATATCTATGTGTCTATGTATTAAAAGGATTGTTACATTTATTTACTATAAAATTAAATTTTCTTATATTTTATGCCAAACTTGTAGTTTAAATTATAATTATGGAGTGTAAAAGTAAGGAGTACAGACTGTGTATTAAAAAGTGTCCATAGAAAACCGTTAAATAAGGGTGGCGCTGCTATAGTTACGGCCTAAATTTTAAAGAACTTGCAAGAGAAGAATATTAGTAGGATAGACGAGCAGTTTAGCAGTCCAGCGCTGTTGTGGAGAGTTTTTGAACTGTTATTTACTGCTTACAGATGGCCACTTTTTCAACTATTCTACTATGGGAGTTGGTACTCCTTACTTCTACACTCCATAATTATAATATTAAATAAAACATTTGCCCTAAAGTATTTGTATTTTATATTTCATTTCATTTGAAGGTTTCACTTCTGTCGCGTGTGAGCTGCACGCATGTTTTTTTTCTTCTTAACACCCCCAATTTGGAGTGATATTTCTTGGGAGTTTTGGGAATGCAGTATAAATGTAGCAGCAGTGGGGTCTACTGAAAATAGTAAAACTTTGAAAGTGGTCCACGAGAAAAAAAGTTTGGGAACCTCTGGCTTAAAACCTTTGATTGGTTTATGTAGCTCAGAACGATGTAAACCAAAGATGTTTTATTAGGTAGATGTAAACGCAGTTTACCATAAGTTTAATAAACTCTAGTAGGACGGATAGGTAATGACGATTTCGTCCAAGTCCACATATATAAACACAAATTATTTTTATTTACAAATTACCTAAATAGACCTAAACAGGAATCGATATAATATTACGAAAATATTGTTAACTGTAACTGAATTGTACCTTCAATTTCGTTGTATTTGATTTCAACCATAAGTAAGTAGAGTACATATGCTGCTACGGTTTATAGCATTGCATTTTTAGTAGATAGGTAATAAAAATTAGGTATATTTACTCGTTACTAGTGAAACACAATATAATTCATTTTATTTATTTTCTGTTAAATACACATACAATTGTAAATAAACATTTATTATTTAAATACCTAATTACATACTCATTCATATCTACATAATATCATGCGTTCTTGTTGGGACGATTCGAATAAAAAAATAAGTTTAACGTAATACCACAGAATAATAGTCAAGAACTTTAGAGACTTTAGTTATACTTATATAATAATAATATAATTCTTATGGATGTAGGCAAAGCAACAGTGTATATAATGCGTATATATAATATTAACTACCTAACGAATAGGTATCAAACATATGTGATTTGGCAACATGTCCTCTCCTCTTAGTTCTTACATATTATTTATTCTGTGGTTCTACAAGAACTTTAAAAAAAATGTGGTTCATTTTCAAGGACAATTCTTTTATAAAACATCTAAACTAATGTGATCCATGCGGTGCTGCTGCTATTATATATAATTGTTTTAAACGATTCATAAAGATATTTGTTAAATTGATTAAACTAATATACGTTAATGTTCTATAAGTACTTGTTAAAAAATAATGACCACTGACAGTTTTTAAAGTTAAATTTTTTTATACACATTATTTTCTTCAGACCTTGGTACACAATAACACTACTTACAAAATGCTTTAGTATCAAAGCTTTATCACTTTCTGTTCTTTAATCTCATCCAATAAATTTTATAATTAAATATGTTGTAAACTGCTATACTAAAACATTCACATTACGATGGTAACCTAGAACAAGAGTACAAATGTTGCCATCATTATACCATTACATATTATAAATATAGTTTATATCGTAGACAGAGAAACCAATAGACTAATGATTAGCGTGGCCTTGAGTGAGAAAGGACGATAACGTAGTTTTAGGTTATACAATAATCTTTATCACTTTTAAACATATTTGGATAAAATTTAAACGTATATTCATATAGTTCTGTAACGAAATTTGAAATAACAATTGAATTTTATGCGTAATACCAGATAAAATGTACTATACTTACTAGTGAAATGATATACCGGTGAGTTTACGTTCACTATCACTTTTACATCCTAAGACACTACATCTAACCATTTTTAAAGTTTTTTATTGTTCTAAGAACTTAACTGAACAAGATTCACCAATCTTAAGCTCAAAAAATACTTTTTTTCTCACTTAAACAACTTGTAAACTCTTTAGATCGCCACGAACTGTCAAAGTTTGTTTCGCAAAGTGTAGTTTGCTAAACAAAAAAAACCGGCACGGAGAAAGGGACAAACAATCACACCGCTCTGTCTCATTTCTATGCATGACGTATACGTAAATCTATCTTTTTCATGTACGAAGGCGAAAGAAGGCGTCAATTTGTCTATAGGTTTCTCTGTCTACGGTTCATATAGTTCATAGTTTACCATAATCTTGATTTTCTGAGAATTTGAGTAGGAGTGAATATCGATGCATGGTTACATCCAATAAGGGCAGGATTATACTTAAATTAACTGTACAGTTTTTTTATATATTTTATTCTTAATTAATTTCGTACATAATTATAATAGAGTGGATAGGGTCAATAAATTTTTCCACATAAAATTTTTCTATATTATGTAACATTATATTAAAGCATTAATCATCATAATTACAATCCTTCACAAGTCCACTGATCCTAGGCCTCCCCAAAGAAATGTCACAAAATACGGTCCTGAGCGTAGACAGAGAAACCTATAGACTAATGATTAGCGTGGCCTCGAGTGAGAAAGGGCGATAACGTAGTTTTATGTTATACAATAATCTTTATGTCTTTTAAACATATTTAGATAAAAATTTTAATTGTTCTAAGAACTGAACTGAACAAGATTCACCTTCAGCTCACAAAACACTTTTTTCTCACTTAAACCAACTTGTAAACTCCTTAGATTGCTACGAACTGTCAAAGTTGTTTAGCAAAGTATAGTTTGCTAAACAAAAAAACTGGCACGGAGAAAGGGACAAACAATGACACCGCTCTGTCTCATTTCTATGCAAGAGGTATGCATAAATCTATCTTTTTCGTGTGCGAATACGAAAGAAGGCGTCAATTTGTCTATAGGTTTCTCTGTCTACGGTCCTGAGCCACCTGCACTCGTCAAATACCTACATGTGTTACCAGGTCGTCAGTCGTCATTGCCCGCATTGAAGCATTGTTGATATCGAATAATTTTCCATGCATCTATGCAGATAAAGGACGCAGCATGTTATAATTTAGCTAATAGGTAAACATGAATATAATAGTAATAAACAACATAACGACAATGTTTTATAATAAGTACATTCTAAGTATTGATTAACGACTGATATGTCACTCTTATGAATTTATTGTGTAATATACTTATAACGGTTTGAAAAACCTGACTCAAATAAAGAATAGTGAATGGTGTAGTAATAAGAATTGGAACTTTTATGACCTAGAACGATCGCAATCTTTTAACACTCACTTGAAAAGTATGGATCGCAGAGAAAATTAATATGACACTTTTATATTTATTTGAGTTTTAGTATTTTCATTGCAACATTTGACCAAGAAGCAAATTAATAAATTAAATAACTAATTATATAAATACATGCTAGATTCCGATTAAAACTTTTTCTTTCATGGTTCTTTTGTGTTTATTAGTAAATACATATTAATTCAAAAGTATGTTTTGCTCACCATACCTAACTGGTATGAATCGACAGCTATGACGTCACAATATCGAATCAGGTCAGTCCTATTCATATTTGAAACGCATTTGTGAGATTATGGGCCGGTAAAAAAAAATTGAAAACCTGTGGATAAACTGATAATCACTGTCATGGGGGGCTATGGTTGTTTTAGTTGCAGTTTTAATTCTATCAAACGACGTTTAACCTTCTGTGGGTGGGATGAAGTGAAGATTAAGTTTGGATAATATTTATTCTTTGAAAGAGCTACTCTGCGCATACACTGTAATTCTACCTATTCGAATGTATTTTCTTAAAGAAGTGATAAACGAACACAGCTTTCATGGCCCTGACAATTTCATTTCACACATATGCGTCTTTAAAAATGTCTTCTTATACAATAATATGCTTTTTACTGCCGTTGTATTTACCTCTTACCACTGATTTAGAAGACCAGAACTAAATCACATAATCTGTATAAGTACAAGCAGTGATCGATTAAGATAACTATGTAAAACTTTTAAAACATCATTTATATAGTATAATATTAACAGCAATGGACAATGGCGTATATGCATAACTTTTAACTAATAATCTAACATCAAGTATATTCCTGTAATTTAGATTATATTCTACATCGATCATAGTGATCTATTTCCAGACGATCATATAAGCTAATTTATAATAGGCCTATCATAAGTGCCGGTAAAAAGAAATTTAATTTACACGTCCTTATTTAAAATATATCAGAAAATTTCCTTCATTTAAATAAACGACCACAAGCCAGCCCGATTTTTATAATTATTTACAATTTATACTCCTTAATACAAAGAGAATGGTAGTAAGTAGGCATTAAATAACTTGTTCGAAGTATTTCGGAGTAATGTCTACTTTACATGATTTTTTAATTATTTCATACTTTAGAATTTAATATTATTGTGTATTCCTTAACTAACACTTTTTTAAAACGTGCTCGATTCTGTTAGGTTATATATCTAAGTATATTTTTAGTTTCATAACATTTTAAACGTGGTAGAGTCATGCTGCAGCTATAATATTTTACGGTTTTTTAAGGTTGTAGCACAATGGGTCGGCTCGACCGGGAAAGAATCACGCTCTCACAGAATACCAGCTTGATATTGCTGTGTTTCGTATGGTGAGTGTAGAGTACCGGAGACCCTTTTTACTAGAAACGAGGCATTCCATTTCAGTCCTCAGGGGTGACAACGCATATGCATCTTGTATTCTTAATCGAGGACAAATGTAGATGTCTATGGGCCACAGCATCCACTTACTATCAGGTGGACTGTGTGCTCGTTTGTCCCCTTATTCTATTTTATTTAAATAGAAATTAAACAAAAGTTTAGAGTTTAAATACACAATTTTATATAACGCAAGTTTGAAATTATTTCCTTTGTACCAAGGTATCATTCGAGATCTCAACGTTTCTCTAAACTTAAACAACTTCAGTAATACATTTTGCGATCATTTTTGGCACTAATATTGAATTGGTATGTATTTATGCAACAGCAGTTGGTAAAGAAGTTATACGATGCTGGCCTTATACTACGATCCGACCGTCCAACTAAACGAATTTATAATGGTTCGCCTGGTGTGAAGTTTGAACTACAAACCGGTCTTCCGTATATAATCTTAAGGAAAATAAAGATAGGGGATGCTAAGTGTACCCTTACTTTAGTCATCTGATTCTACTACTTCAAAGTAGTAGAATCACATGTCTAAAGGGCTGGTTAAGAGTTAGATAACACGGTCATATCCTATTGGTGATATAGATTTATTGTCGTCACCGCCGATCGCTAATCAAAATCCGAAACGTAGGGATTATGTTTTGGACTCTCGAGTAGTTAATCGATCATAAAAAAGAAGTAAATAGATGAGTCAGTACCTCAGACCAACAAAAAAGAGCTCCTAGCGCTACGTACATTGCCGAAATCATGCTCAACTTCTCACGCATGCACGTACACGTACCCGCAATCCTCTCTCCTCCTCCACATCTTTCTTTTATTATTCAGTAATCAGGAGAACCTAAAACAAATTTGATAGTTGGAAATAATTTTAGATGCGTGTGCGTATGTAAGTGCGTGTTCTTATAAGCTTCGTTTATGCGTCACTTGGGATCTTAGACCATTCAACCTAAGGTCTAAGCTTGGGATGGAGGCAGCGGTCCGTCTTTCTTTCATTGTTGGTCTGAGATGTGAGGGGTGAAAAGAATAATTCGTAAATTAAAATAACAATACACTATTATTTTTCATTGTTTTTGTACCTAGATAAATTGTCAATATAACTGAAAATTCCCTGTGTTGACGTTAATAAAATATTAATTTTATTTATACGTTTAAAAATTAAGACAAGAAATAGTCTGAAATTAGTAGAATAGCATGAAATAAATTATCAAAGGAATAATGGAATATACGTACCTACCTATATACGTAATATAACTACGCAACTAGTTTGATTTATAACAAAATATCATGTATTTTAATCATAAGACATTGATGTATGTATATTATATTATATGGCTATACTCCTTTAAGTTAATATTAAGCCTATCTTTATTTAAAACAACTGAGGCCTTGTCGGCGGCGCTTGGTGGTTAACATTAACCGGTGAAATATGAAACTAATTTTTATCAGGAAGACACATAAACAAGCTCGACCGACAATAAAATTTTACAACGAAAGGAAACTAGGTAGTTCTTAATTAATCACTATACAATTACACCGTAATCATACATAAGTACTCGTATATTTATTTTGTTGTTGTGGGACAAAATCTAGGTAGGTACTAAGATATTTATGATATAAACTTTTATGTCATCTATTTATTTGGTTCCATTTAACACTTACTATGAAAATATACATTTAAATCTATAATTCATAGCACACACAGTATAATATTTACAATGTGATATTTTCCTATAAAACCTATATTTCTGTTAGCAGTAAAAATGATGTATTACGAATTGTGCATTAATATTATGTATTTTAGAATATTAGTATACAAATACAAGAATAACTAAAAGTTGTTTTTCGTACAATCTTTCAAATTACAATTATTTGGACATCAAATACCTATTACGCATACTTTTTGGCGGATTAACTATATCAAAAATAAGCGAGGTAACATAAGGTATTTCAATCAACAAAAAAAATAAAATAGTATGCAATGTTTCATATAATGGCAGTGTTTAATTTTGGCTTAGAATGTGGCTGTTGTATATTATATAATAGTACCTAATCGGGTAAATTTTTGACTGCAAAGAGACAATAAACAATTTCCCAATAACATCGTAGATGAAGGTATGATATTAAGTTTATGAATAACATGGATAAAAGGATTTAGGTACAAAATATGGCTCTTGGTCTATTCAGCTAAATATTATACAAAAATGACTAAATGATTTTTACATATGTATCTTAAACGAGTACGTTACTCTATGTATTCTATTAAAAATGGCCGGAACAATTCAAAAATCAAGATGAAGATTTCGAAGGCAAACAAAAAATCAGTAAGTATAATAACATTAGGAGGACATAGAATCTGAACTGCCATTAATTTTTTGACAATATTTTCGGTTTTAACTTCCAAACATTAATGTCGTTAAAACATACATTTATAAGTGTTATTATAAACGAGATTTCTTATTTTACAGAGCAAAAGATGTTTTTGCGACATAATTTATCAATTTCACACAATTTAAGTCAATAGGTATACGATAGATTACCTGGACCTATGCTATAACATTTAAACTATAGGGCTGTGTCTAAACGTTAATAATGTTATAGGTTATTCGTAAAAGACAACATTGAAAGTCAAGAATCTACAGAACATGTATTATTTTACACTTACGTAATTAGTTTTATTGAGATCGTTTATTATAACAAATACACCTTTCAAACATTAACGTTTAGAAGTAAAATATATATATTGAAGACTTTTTAGTATAAGAAGACATGCTTAAGTAAAAGTAGTTACGCGATTGGCAACTGCAATTGAAAAGCATAGAGGGTATCTTTCTGATGACAATCAAACAGTAGGTACTATTTTTTCAAAGTGTTATGCACAAAACACAGTTTTTTTTAAATAAATTGACAACACAATTAATATTTCTATTTTTCCTATTTTATAGGTTTATTGGTAATTTTAAATGGCATTGTTTAGATTTTAAAGATAAATTTACAAACCTTGCACACAAAAGACACTTAGCTAAATTTTCTGTATCTAATAAAAACATTGTTATGGAGCGTGGCGAGAAACGGGTCTCTCGCCATCGGGACCCCGTCAGAAGTTACTGTCGAAGACGCCCATGGACCGGGAAATAACTTCATCTCGAATGCAGCAGTCTAGGAATTCGTCGAGAGTTAAGACACCGTCACGGTTTAAATCCATTTTCTGCAAATAAAAATGATTTGATAGATATAGTATTCAATATAATTTAAAAGATGATAGATTAGATTTATATAAAATATATATTTAATAGATCAAAATTATCCAGCCACAACACAGTAGCGTCGTTTCTCATGGGGGCCGAACAAGTCGGTTTCCGAAAAGGCTTCAGTACCATAGACCACATACATACCCTGCGGCAGATTGTACAGAACACCGAAGAGTACAATCTGCCACTATGCCTGGCGTATGTGGACTATGAGAAACCCTTGGATTCCGTTGAAATTTGGGCGGTGCTACAGTCCCTTCAGCGATGCCAAGTTGAATGTCGGTACCTATATCGAAGTGCTGAAGCGTTTGTACAGTAGGGCTACGATGGCTATCCGAGTACAGAACCTGAGTTCAAAACCTATCCAACTACAGAAAGATGTAAGACAGGGTGACGTTATATCCCCGAAACTCTTCACCGCTGCATTGGAAGACGATTTCAAGCTACTGGACTGGAAAGGATACGGTATTTAACAGCAATGGCGAGTACATCACTCACCTTCGATTTGCCGACGATATAGTCCTTATGGCAGAATCGCTGGAGAACCTAAGCACTATGCCCAATGACCCCAACGGATAGGTCTTAAGATGAACATGGACAAAACAAAGATCAAGTTTAATGTCCATGTCACACCTATGCCGGTAGTTATTGGGCGCACTATGCTCGAAGTCGTTTATGAGTACGTTTACCTGGGACAAATAGTCCGACTAGGTAAGTTCAACTTCGACCGAGAGGTCAATCGACGGATTCAACTCGGCTGGGCAGCGTTCGGGAAATTACGACAGATCTTCCCGTCAAACTCTGAAAACTAGATTGTACAACCAGTGCGTGTTGCCAATGATGACTTACGGATCTGAGTCGTGGTCCTTCACTGCTGGCCGCATGAGGACGCTCAAGGTCGCTCAGTGAGCTATGGAGAGGGCTATGCTCGGAGTTTCTCTGCGTGATAAACTCAGAAGTGATTACCGCAGTAGAACCAGAGTGACCGACATAGCCCAACGAATTAGTAAGCTGAAGCGGCAATGGGCCGGCCATATTTAGCTCGAAGAACCGATAACCGATGGGGAAGAAAGGTTCTCAGAGTGGCAGCCTCGTACCGGTAGGTGTAGTGTAGGGCGACCCCCCACTAGATGGAGTGACGACCTGGTAAGACATGCAGGAAGTCGATGGATGCAGGTGGCTCAGGACCGTGCTTTGTGGCATTACTTGGGGGAGGCCTATGTTCAGCAGTGGACTTTTGAAGGCTGTAATGATGCTGATGATGATGTATACGGTAGCAGACGTATAACGTACGCAGGTAGCTAAATTAAATAAATATAAACTTCGGTATAGTTTACTGAGCATGACTCAGTTAATATTCTATTTTAGCAAAATATTTTTGTCTAGGTAATTATTATTAGTAAAACAATTTCTTCTTACTCTTCCAACACAGTTGCTGCAACACAAACGTCTTGGTCAACCTCGAAGACGGCTAAAATTGATTCACGTCCAAAGAATAACCGTCCGAGAGAAATAAGTGTGAAATGTGTCCAAGGAAACGAATCGACAATCCACCATATGGTGCTCATCATTCGCTAAATACAGATAAACGAAAAAAAAGTCAGTCGTAGGACGTCAGAAGTGAAAACTTGTAAACATTATTTATCTGTTAAGAAATATTTTTTCAGGAAGTATTTTAATATGCATCTGAGTGTGACGGTCTCGCGAGTTCAGTGGTTTTCCCCATCCCAAAAATGCCCAATGTGTCTAAAGAAGATTACACTTAAATAATATTTTCTTTAGTTCTTACTTGAAATAGCCGCTCCACCTTCTCCCGAACTGCTTCATCATCAATCATTGGTTCTACAATTTTTCCCATAAGATCGTAAATTGCCGTTACTATCTCAGTCATCTCTTCTTTGGTTATGAATCCATCTCCATTTATATCGTACAGGGAGAACGTCCAGCGCAGTTTTTCCTCCAATGTTCCTCTAGATAATATTGATAGACCGGTTACAAATTCCTGTAATAAAATATTCATACTTATGTTTCTTTTTCTTTCTTTCCTATTTTTTTTGTTTATTTGTAAAATACGATCAGAAAATAGAATTCAGCACAGACTTCTATGTATACTGTGATTACTACTGAGGTACTACGGTATCAACACATTGCGCGCTAAGTTACGGTGAATTCTCCATAACTCTTTCAGTCGACTACGAGCGGATGAAAGACTAGTTCTTTGTTTTGTAAACCGCGAACGTTCATTTCGACAACCTAATACTGGTTTTGCTTAATGTGACTAAGAAAATGCTATTATTTTTTTGTCAACGTAATTTGAATTTTATTTCGGATAAGTATGTAACTTTATTTCGCTTTTGCTTAAAAACAGTAATTGTCTTCGGAAAGACAACTGCTAGCTGACCGTGCCCGCTACCTCGGCTACCACGGCTGTGACAGTTTTTGTACGTAATCTCTAGTCTAGTAGGTAGTATACACAGAAATCTTTGAAATCCAGAGTTACCTTAAGGATTATTTTCTTTATATAGGAGAGGGGGCAAGCGAGCATACGGTTCACTTGATGTTAAGGCGACAACGCGTAAAAAGCACCTCCTTTCATCGAATAGTATAAGACTATGACACCACTAACGAAAGTGGAATTTTGATATAGGTAAATTCATGTCTTTATCTTGAATTTGCTTGTTCAAAAACACGATTGTATAATTTTGACTCGATTATAATTATTTGCGAAAATACCTCTAAAAACCACGATAGTTGAAATCGACGAAATTACTTAATCTATATCCTTGAGAAACACTCAAATATATTCTTAACATAAATATTCATAATTTACTTGCTCATTATTTTGATTACTTAAATCAATAATTTTAAAAAAATATTTTAAGATTCTGACAATTTCTAAGCGGTTTTAATCGTCGCGGGCGCTACGCCATTTTAGACCTTAAGACGGCGTTTTTTAAGTTTTTTAGAAATTATGTATTCACGATCCGTATACGATCACGAGTATACGGATCAGTAGGGCGACAGCCCGGAGCCACTTTTTCGACGTGAACCGTCTTAAGTGAATACCGCCGTCCATGAACAATTCCACACCAGGGGAAAGGGATTAGCTAACTTTTTACGCGAATTGCCAATTAATTTTAACATCTCTGGCTACAATGTACTTCATCTAATCATATTAAAATTTACATCTAGACCCACAGTAATAACTATTTTCTCTCGTCATTGGTCCTGTAATGCATCGTCAGCCCTTTTAAAACACAATGCTGAAAACATTTAAAATGTCAATATTTACTACGCCATGCAGGTAAGAAAAGAGTGCATAACCAAATTATACGCATTGGCAGTGTCTGATTTAAAGTTCCGACAGGTCTAGGTTAACTATGAATATGCTCCCCCCTCTAGCTTGTTCTATCTGTATCTGATTTTCTATTTTACTAGCTTTCCACATTAATAATGTCGTTGCTATTGTCTTAGTATAACCGGACAGTAAAAGTGTTAAATAAAATTTTCCTGATTGTGAGTGTCGGCCATCGCTCATGAGTGAGAGCTTGAGCAGTTTGTGGCGGCGCTGTCGTCGCGCCACAAGCGAAACACACCGAAGCCTAAATCGTACTATCAAAGTTCCGAATCATAAACAGTATAATATATAGAACAGCTCCGAACTATCACAGGGAGCGTTGGCCGCTCCCCGGGCAGAACACCTTGCCCGGCGGGTGATCTCCCCTTTTCCTTCCACAGCCACAAGTTTAAAATCTTTGAATCACGTCCAGTAAATCAACGAAAGACAGAAGGTAGGTACAGTAAGTACCAAAAAAATCGAACTCTTATTTTTCCAACCCATTTTTTTGTATCAAAAATAAAGAAAGAGCAACAAGTAAAATACTTGCGGCACTTATTCTATCATTTATTAAAAATATAATCCCAAATTTTATTCTGTACATAACTGGTGACTGTAAAGGTAAGCTCAGCGCCCCTTAGAACCTTGCGTCCTAGGCTCCAGCCTAATTAGCCTGAGGGTAAATCAGGCCCTGCGCATTAAGCTTGCTGCTTGCCATTACCAGTATATTGGATTTGGCATTTTTGAATGGTTTTTTCGCCCGAAAACGGTCGTCAGACTTAGGGTCTGCTTTACTGAGTCAGAGCAGTCTACATTGTTCTCGATGTTTTAGATTTGGAATTTTCGAGATGTCTTAGGCCCGGTTTAAATTTTGAGAAGTGACATGTGCGAGTGGCAAGTGCAACTGACAAATGACAAGTGCTTAGTGCGCAGTTTACTCACACTTATCACTGCCTGTTTACACGCACTAAGCACTTGTCATTTGTCAGTTGCACTTGCCACTCGCACATGTCACTTCTCAAAATGTCAACGGGCCTTACACTTATGTATTATGTCCGTAGCCAGAGATTTCCGTTGTTGTTGTTGCAATTCAGACGTACATCTTAATTAAAGTTTTGATACACAAATATACAATATATACGAGTATCAAAAGTTGAATTTTAAGTCAACCCCGACCTTATTTCATCAAAAAACATACTTTACCACTTTTTTCTTATATATACGGCTCGTGAAATCTATATCTAATCATGAAAAGTCAGAATGTGTCAAAAAAGGCACGTATGGCAATTCACAATGCTGTATTAGTCCCTACTTTAACGTTTGGTAGTGAAAATTGTGTGTGGCAGAAGAAGCACGAGAGTGGAATAAATGCAGTAGAAAATAGTTAGTATGTTAGGGTTGAAATGACTGACAGAGTGAGAAACTGTGTGATAAAAGAATAGTGTGGTTTGCAAGATGATGCGGTGACCAGGATTAAGAAAGGAATGCTTCGGTGGTTTGGTCAAGTAGAAAGAATGAATGAGGAAAGACTGACAAATATATGTTGCAGAAGTGAATGGAAGAGTCGGAAAAGGACGTCCTAGGCTAAAGTTTGTCGACCACATTGGCGATATATTAAAAATGGCCCAAATTTAGAGTACCCTTAACCGATAAGCATTTATGCGTAGGTATAAGGATATGGAGGAGGCGAGAGAGGTATGTCAGGATCGTGCTAAATGGAAGTCTGTATTCTCTGCCTACCCCTCTGGGTGACAGGCGTGAGTGTTTATGTATGTATGTTTACGGCTCGTAAAAGGACACCGGATATTGGCGCCTATTACGTCTGGTGTAAGCGTGATGGCTTTACCGCCATCTATCAGAAGCAATAACCATACAATTTTTTTCTAGCATTTTCCATAATCGCCACTTACGACGTCATCTTACGCCGTCACTACAAGGTTTAATAAAATAAATACTTACCTCAAAACTTAACAACCCGCTTCTGTCTTGATCCAAAGTATTGAATACATAATGAGCATACTGGGCGGTGTTTGCTGAAAATAAAAAATGTATACATTAGTTTAACTGGAGCAAATTTAGCAATAATGTTAATAAGTATATGTAGGCAGCAGGTACTCATACATAACATTGGGAACGCCGGCGGCATGGGGACATCTTACTTATTACCGATTAGCAAGAAAACTGGTGATCCAATCCAATAGGAAGAGAGCTTCAAAAGAAGCGCTTTGTGCCCGACGCGATCGAAGGCCTTCGCTATGTCCAAACTAACGGCCAATGCAATGTCCACAATGCATGTTAATGCTGCTGTGTTTCGTATGGTGAGTGTAGAGAATGGGAGACCCTTTTTACTGGAAACGGAAACTAAACTACTACTGAACTAACTAAAGAAACTAAGATGGAATGCATCATCTTAGTCCTCATGGGTGACAATGCATCTGCATTTTGATTTGTAATCGAAGATAGATGTAGGTGACTACAGGCCGCAGCAACCACTTACCATCACGTGGACTGTGTGCAAGTTCGTCACCCTATCCTATAAAAAAATGCCTCCCCCTTTGACTCTACTGCCTTCGCCCATCTATGAGTAAGGTAGACCAGAAGATCACCAGCTGATCGACCACGACGGAAATCGTATTGGCGGTCACTGATCTTCAAGGTATCTCATGAGCTGGTGGTTTACATTCCAACAGACTCCATTATTTTGGAGAACAAGGAGGTGATGGCGATAGGCCTATAGTTGGACGGGTCTGAGCGGTCGCCTTTTTTAGGGATCAGGTGGATAAAAGCTGTCTTCCAAGAATTCGGAACTACGCCTTGGGATTAGGAGTACCGGAAAAGACGACTTAAAACCGGTGTCAACTCCGGAGCACACGCCTTCAGCCCAATGGGAGGGACTCCATCAGGCCCACTCGCTTACTGACGTCCAGGGAGTAAAGTTCTTTGCGAACTTAGCGCTGTGTAAATCGCACTTAAGGCATGGAGCACTCACACCGTGGAATGGGCGGCGGTGTGTTCCCCCCGTGATCGAGAGTCAAGTTGGACGCAAAGAGAGAGTCTAACCGATTGGCTTTCTTCTTTGTGGCATGGGCCAGTGAGTTGTCCTCTCTGTGCAGAGATGGAAGAGATGACTGACAGAAGTTCCCTTGGACAGCCTTGGCGAGAGACCAACATGTACGGGTTCCCGAAGGAAGGCGAACTAGCTTCTCGCCAATTTTGCCGATGTACTCAGACCTTGCCTTGGCAATGACTCTTTTGAAAGACCTGAAGGCAGAATTATGCCTCTTTTTAAGAGCGCTGGTGTTTAAATCCCAAGACGTTGATGCAACAGCCCAGGCCCGGTACCACTCCCGCTTATAGAGTGATGCTATTTTACAGGAGCGACCAAACCATGGCTGGGATCTGCCTCTAATGGGCACCACAGAGGACGAAATAAAAAGTTCCATACCCTGAAGTACCACATCAGCGACAGAATCAACAACAACTCTAGAATCGTTCAGCGAGAAGAAAGCCCGCCCCCAAGGGTAGGATGCAGAAAAAGACCGCATCCCATCCCAATCAGCCGACCTGTAGTGCCAAACACAGCGGCAGCCTGCAATGCAACCGCAACGTTAATGTGACTGGCACCACACTCAGGACAAGAAAACTCAGGTCCGACGAGCCAAAAGGGTCATCAACGGAAACCTGATATCCATCCGGATGATAAGGTCAGTAGATTGTCCATCAAGGAAGGTATATGATATTCCATATCTGGAATTCGCGTAGGCGAAGTAACCAGCTGTGTCAGACCATATGCTAAGGCAAAGTCATAAACAAGTCTCCTCACATGATCAGTTAAACGAGAACCGAGCCATTCGGCGTGATAGGCGTTAAAATCACTAAAAATCATGATCATCCGCAGAGATGAGATCTATTTTAGCAAGGAATCTGTAGCCATTTGGACGTGGTCGAGGAATCGGTCTATTTCGGTATTACCGCTATGGGACCTATAGAGGCCGTAGACTCGGGACCGTAGATAGTCATCGCTGCCTACTTGCAGCTTTTGGATGGACAGGTCTGTACCTTTAAGACTGCCGAGGCGTCGAAAACAGATGTCCTCTCTGACATACGCAAACTCCAGCCCGAGGCACAAAGGAATATTCTAGTATGTACCCCGGGTAGGAGAGATATGAACGGATAGCGTGGCAGGGGTCATCTTGGTGTTGTTACTCCGCTTGCCCTGAGCAGTTTTTGTCGCGAGCGGAGACCCCTTTCCCCCCGCCCAGAATACGCGGGGCAGCCTGAGCACCCACGCTCAGGAAGAGTAGGATAACTTGGTCATGGATGCCCAGCGAGGGATTCTCCGTCACCAGGGTTGCTGGTACCCTACTGGGGTAGTTCTTTATTTACGCTACCATGTTAAGGGGGGGGGGGGGGAGTTTTTGAATAGAAAAACTTTCGGCCTTTACGAGTTAGGGTACATTCAACTAATTGTTATACAAAAAATAACAATTTTATAGTCCTTATGAAAACAGAAAAAGATTCGATCTCAATTTTCTAGGGTGAAATATCGATTCACTGGATCGAGTCAGTACTATGTATCAATCTTTTTGGGACCAGAAATCGATTCTTCGATTGATCGGTCTCAGATCGACATGCCTAATGAGTGGTCATACCGGTAATACTTAATTTTCGCGCGACCCATCGAGCAAGTTGAAGCTAGCTATGTATGGGAGGAGTGAGACAGTAGAGACTGAATGAACTACTCCATCCACGAGTGAGACGCATGATAATGTAATTGTTGTTGAAAAAAAAAAACAATCGATTGAATTGAAAATTGTGCTATTGCTCATTCGATTGTCGATTTAGTAGTTTCTCGCCATGATTATTCGAATAACAATCGACAAACTACTAGCTGGACTCGAGGAAAAAAAAGCCTTCTTTGGAGTAAAGCTCAACTTAGATGAAGATTGGACTTCACTTCCGCAGAGAACCAAGATTATAAGTTCGGAAATAGTGTATCGTCAAATTGTATTCGAATAGAATTCCAATAAAAGCTACAAAATGCAATTATCTTCATCAATTAAAGGTACTTCCTAACGATTGTCATGCCTTCTACGACTCTGCCTTTCGAATAGGCAGTGTTTTATTATAATTGCAGTGATATGGTAGGTGGCTGTAACGATTCTGTTCCTTGTATTTTGTTTCTTTAATTAAAATTTCTTTGTGAAAGATTTGTTGTTATTAATGCAATTTTTTTTGTTTACTAATGTTATGAGATATAATTAATGTGAATTTGTATTTTAGTAGGTACCTAGATAAGATCTTAGATATTTGTTACATTTACTAATTTTGTGGACTTTTGGGTATTAGTTTTATAAACGATTATTTCTACTTGTATTTATGTAGGTAGTTAATCAAAAGATTGTAGGTAAATTCAACAGCAAGTCATATCTACCCACATGAAGATATTTCATGCTAATTGAGTTGATTTTTTATCATGATAAGGTCCAGTTAATCATTGATTTACGATTCATAGTTCTCGGATTTCAATAAAAAAAATTATATGTACTTACATTAAAAAATAGGTGCCTACTTGTATTTTAGATTATTGTACCAACACTAAGCCTTTAAACATACGTTTGTGACATCGTCCAGTATTTTAAATACTAAGCTTATTAGACCAATGCTTCACCAAAAGCGATTAATAAATAGTGATAATTCAATCAAATTAGTTTATTCTCGACGTAATACCATTTCAATCAAGAATAAAAAATTAATTAAAAAAATTTGTAAGAATTCCTCCTAGTTACCCAGTTACTATCTTGGAAACGTGTAATATTTCACTATATTTAACAATTGTCATTTATTTCTTTTCTATCTGTGACAAAATTATTACTTTACAATGTTCCAAAATTAAATTAAGAGAAACATTTTTTTCTCATGTAGTGTTTTTTGAGTTAAGAGTAATTGCCACTTCGTCATCAATATATTAAATTTTAGCAATCAAAACAATTTTGTATAGATTTTAGTTCATATCAGCCAGACTTGGGCTTATTATGTTAAATTTTGAAATCACACACAATTTATAGCAGACAATGGTCATTGAATCCTGTCAAAACAGTAGGTAGAGTTTAACTGATTTAGAATTGCAATGATTTATGCCAAATATTGTAAAAATGCTTAAATCTATTAACAGAAAGGTCATGCAAGTTTAATTTTTTTTTGTTTTTAAATGTGACAAAAATACAAAGGATGCAGCTTTAAAATGGACAATTATTAGTAAAATAAGGTTACCTAGACATAAAATCACATTAGAGAGGAGTTAAAGTTATTGTTATTATCAGTGATGATTTATAAAATCTATGACTATGACAATATGGTAAAAATTGAAAATAATAAAACCACCAAAATTAATACAGTTGCTTTATTTCAGATAGGTACAGAGTTGACAATTTGATGGACTAATGTCCAATAAATTACATTTACCACATAGAAAAAAAACTGGAAATGTCTTAGCGCTTCAGCATTCAAAATACTGGCTGATTGTAGACATGTCAACTAAAATTATCACATTGGAATAATTGTAGAAGTTACTTATAAACATTTGGTTTACCTCAAATTTCCACCTAAATTAATTTGAAAGATACCAAGATGCACAATAACACAAAGGAAAATGTTAGAATGTGCTATTGTCCATCTGTCAACTTTCACATACATCCTGACATACAGTTACAAATGTTGTTATTAAAATTAACTTAAATGTTAACACATTTGAGATGGGCACACTGTGGCAATCTTTCCACAGAACATGAACAGTTCCTTAAGATACAAATTACACTAGCAACACCCCTCCTCCAGTCTGCTGTTGGTAGACTTCTATTGTGTCACCTTCTTCCATTTCCAATGATGTTGGTGTGTCATTTTCATTAATGGGCTGTCCATCGAATCTGAATCTGACCACTTGCATTGATAGACCCTGCAATTGACATACAAAAAATAGTAACGCTTGAAAACATAATTTTAGTTAGGTAGATAACATTACTTTTTATGATTTTATTATTCTTTAAATTTTTTTAGTAATATTTGGGTTGTGAACCAGGTTTTCATAGTTTTATAAAACTTATTACTGAATATGAAGGGGTGAATCGATGATGATACATAGTACTGACATGATGGCCAAGACTTTTTGTGTAAGTACAAGACCATTTGTGTACAGCTTAGTAATAAGACTTAATGTGGAATATTTAAAACGTGGCCAACCATGGTATATATATATCTCTGTCAGAACTGTTCTAACCGCTTTGGAAAAACACATTTAATCTAGTAAGAACTAGTTTTACTTGATATTAAATTTTAAGCATTAGTTAATTCAAGTTATAACAAAGCATTTAGTAATACTAGTTTTAACTAGGGAAAACGCATTCTATCTAAAAATGGGTTTTAACTGTAACATATATACATACAGACAGTGACATATGATGAAAAAAGAAATGAAGCAAATTGGCTTACTAAAAATAAGTTAAAACATTCTTTTAATTCTTTTTTATAGAATAAGAGTGAAATCAAGCACAGTTCTTCTGATTGTAAATGGATGCTGTGGCCCATAGACATCTTCATTTATCCTCAATTAAGAATTAAAATGCAGATGCATGAAGACCCCTGAGGACTAAGAAGGAATGCCTCGTTTCCATTAAAAAGGGGACTCCGGATCTCTACACTCATCATAAGAAACACAGCAGCATTAAGCTACTATTTTAGGACCCATTAATGCTACAACTATAGTATAGCTGCAGCATGGCTCTACCACATATAAAGATGCTAAAATGTCATACAACAGCACAGTGTATCAAAATTGCAAAGAGAAAACATCTCTTTTTTTGTAGAATAGGCAGACCAACAAGCACAGTTGTACCTCATGGTAGGTTGCTATTGTTTCATCATTATTTCATTCAAAATGCAGATGAATTGTCTCCCCCCCTCCCGAGGACTAAAATGGAATGCCATATTACAATAAAAACGATTCTCGGTTCTCTTACCTCATCATATGAACACAGCAGCATTAAGCTGCTAGTTTGTAATGGGATTCTATGATTGTGGCTACAATAATAATATAGCTGCAGTATAGTTCTACCAAGTATAAAATATAATAACTAACGGTAAGGAAAGTAATGTTATTTCTGTTATATCCATTTAATGTTAGTTCAGTACCTTTGATCACCTTAAACTTAAAACAATTTTAAAGATTTCGTAGTGCAAGTAATCATTTGGTCGAGTGTCATCCATTATTAATATTTATTTATTTAAGCTTTATTTGCACACATAAAAGAAATGTACAAAATATGGCGCTTGCATATAATTTACTTATTCAATTAAGTGGCATAGCTATAATGCAGATGTGATTATAGAGCCATGCTGCAGTTATATTAGTAGTATACTTGCATATATAGCATAAATGGGTTGGCTCGACCAGGGAAAGACCAAGCACTCTCACAGAATACTAGCTTAATGCTGCTGTTTCATATGGTGAGTGTAGAGAACCGGAGACTCCTTTTTACTGGAAACGAGGCATTCCATCTTAAAGTACCCACTGACGATACATCCATTATTCCAAATGGAGTGGTAATTGCCCAAAATCGTTCCGTGAATGGTATAAAATATTCCATTTGGATGGACTTCATCCAACTCTGGATTTCCAAACGAATTGAAATTCATGCGTCCAGTCCAAATGAATGTCATCCTCGTCCGTCAATGTCAGTAAACGAGTGAACCGGGATCCATTTTTTTGAGGATATTGTGACATTTTATGTTTTGGCGTTGATGATGGTACATGTGCTACATTTGTCAAATAAACTGTGTATTGGATTATATTTTTATTATGTAAACTATGGGCTGTGATATGGGTGACAAATGAGTACACAGTCAACATGATGTTAAGTTGATACTGTAGTAACCCATAGACTGAATCTACCATCGAATAATCAAAATTTAAATGTGTTATCACCTCTGTAGAACTAGGTGGAGTGCCTCATTTCCAGTAAAAAAATTATCCGGTTCTTTACACTCAGCATACGAAACACAGCAGCTGCTATTTTGTGAGAGCATGGTCCTTCCTCGTTCGAGCCGACCCATTTGTGCTACAGCCATAATATAGATGCAATGGTGCTCTACCACATATACTCACAATGAAAAATATCCACTGCCTTGATTTCTTTAATTTCTACCTCAGTCAAAGATATTGCTCCACCATAATCTATACCATATCTAGAATGGGAGATACAAACTAGCACACAGTCCACTTGGTAGCGGGTGCTGTGGCCCATAGACATCTACATGTATCCTCAGTTAAGAATCAAAATATAGAATCTTGAGTATGATGGATTGCTCCATTTAGGTTTTTTCTTTTTAATAAAATACATGTAGCTGCTGTCACCAGTTAATTTTATTATCCATATTATTATTTATTTCCGTTCCGTACGACTGCCAAGTTCGAAGTGACACCATGCGTCCAAACGGAAGTATTGTCAATGGTACCATATATGGATAAATTTTTATTTGGAGTGCATCCATTTGGAAGTCTACTAAATGGACGTATCGTCAGTGTGTACCTTTAGTCCTCGCAGGTGACAACACATCTGCATTTTTTAATTCGTAATCGAGGATAGATGTAGATGTCTATGGGCCACAGCAACCACTTACCATCAGGTAGACTGTGTGCTCGTTTGTCACCCTATCTTATCGAAAAAAATCTAGCTAAGATGTTATAAGTAAATTGGCAGCGAAGTGTAATATCGCATTTGAAGTGCATATTCATGACCAAAAATTCAGAAATTGAGACGCTAGGTGAATTACTAAAGTACAGGAGACCTTTTTTTTAGATACATTGGTGCAGTAGGTATCTTACGGTCTAAACAAATAAAATATCGTAAATATATAGTATTTTCACGGCATTTATCTTATAAATAACCAGTAAAGTAATACATACCGCTCGATCACAGTACGCATTCATCAGTTTCCTGAGCGGTGTGTGTTTTTTAATTTTAAACTGGACAATAGCGTTATCCTGACCTAATACTTTCAAGTTGATGTGTTCGCTTTCTCCCTGTAAATAAAATAAATTATAGAGTATTATATATAGATAGGAAACTTATAATATGAGAAAAATGAAATAACCACATTTTGTGAAAAACGCCATGTTTAGGATAAAGCTTTTCGGTGAATGGTATAACTGATAATACGAAAATGTAAGTACCTTTTTTTCATCCGACATTTTGGAATTAACTTAAATTTGTGAACTATAAACACAAAAACAAAGAACTGTATAAAAGTCGACGATTTACACACAAACTAAGCACTGATGACAGATTCTTGATCCGGTGGCGTGGTAATGGCGACCGGTCGAGTGGCTTGGAGGATGCAGCACAGTGCTGCCAACCGATGCGCACTAAGCAACGGCGCAACTTGCGCGCTTCTGCGCAAATAAAGTTTTCATAAAGTTCGTTATAAATTCCCGTCTATGAAAATAATCTATTAAAATAATTAATATATAATAAATTTTACTAAAAATGCTTGGTTATGTTTTTTAGAGCTACTAAGTGATGAATTTCATAACGATTACGCAACTACAAAAATATTTTTCGATTGTGTTATGGTAATACGAATATAACTGCAGATATTTAATTCTTAGTATTTCAAATTGTTGAGTTTGAATAAAAATGGTAAGAATATCAATTAAACAAAAAAAGTATTTCAGTTAACTTCCAGGTTATGTTTTTTAGAGACTAAGTGATGAATTTCATAACGATTACGCAACTGCAAAAATATTTTTCGATTGTGTTATGGTAATACAATATAACTGCAGATATTTAATTCTTAGTATTTTAAATTATTGAGTTTGTAAAAATATGGTAAGAATATCAATTAAACAAAAAAAAGTATTTCAGTTAACTCTATACCAACATAACAAATCCCTACTGTTTTACTAGGGATGTACTAATCGATAATATTCGACGGAAGTTAGTAGTGATGTTCACCATCACTTTACCAAGAATCTGTTAGAAAATCGTTAACGTAACATTTGTTCTCTCATCTTATGTGCTTTAACTTAAATATCAAAGATTATAACATATACTACACGTGCGAAAAATTTCGATGGTATGAAACACGCAATTATTTCTTCAAGCAAAATTTTGTACCTATTAAATGTTTCACCCATTTAGTAAATCTAGTATGTTGAAATGTTTTAAGTATAGATGTATTACGATTTATAATTACGTTACATAGTACCACCGCAAAGGGGCGAGCCTCAATTTTTAAAAAATTACGGGAGTGCAGGAAAACATTTATTATTAATTACAGAACATAAAAAATAATAGATTTAATAGAAAACTACAAATACGATTAATTTTATGATGAAAAAAAGCTAGTAAACGGGGAATTATAAATGTTTTCTTACTGTCCTGTAATTTTTTAGAAGTTGAGGTTCGCCCCTTTGCGGCGTCATTGACAAATTACCTGTCATCCCATGGCGCTCAATTAGCAACAAGCTGGAGTTACAATTCTTATTAGTTGGTTATTCGGGACGTGTATGGCTAGCAGCTCGAATTATGAACGCAGCTTCACCTTGACATGAGTAGCAAAAGCTATGTCGGTTACTACTCGGGATGGCAACAGATTGCGCTGCTCGGCTGGGTAAATGTTCAAGAAATTTGAAAAAGTGATTATCTAGAGTTTCATACGTGTACAAATCACGCACTCGTGTAACTGGTTAAAAAATAAGTTTATGCACATGATATCGGTGTGGTAATAGAAAACATCGTGAGGAATCTTATTTTAAGAACAAAATGTTTTGAGGATAGGTATGTGGAGCACAGCGGCGGATCATTTGCTCTATAACGCCAACCAATTGATCTTAAGCAATATTTATGTCATTAAAGAAAAGACAGATTACCTATCACTCCTATTACATTTCACGGAGTTGTAGTTTATAAAAATAATATAAAATAAGGTTCTTGCTGTACCACAAGGGTTGAATATTGCTGATATCAGTTTTTTTTCATAACGGTTACATAACCAACATGAAGTGTTCATATTGATTTCAAAAATTGTTATTAGATATCGATATGAATGAATCAGGGTGCCTACGCCCTGATTCAGGGTGGTGTAATAAGGGAAAGGGAGTAAGGGTCCCTAATTAGAGCGTCAAAGTGGACCCGGTCTGCAGTGTCCTTCCATCGTGCAGTATAATAACACTAAGGGAGTTAGGGCACTTATTCGATGCGCGACTAGGGATGCAAACGATACATCAATTCTTTGAAATCGTTCATAAACATGGTTCTTCATGACCTGTTATATGAACGATGTTTTGACGTCAACGGTTACGAAATAGCCAACTATTCGAAGGTATACAATTCCGTATGTTAAAAGTTGCGAACGATGATTATCCCGAATTTTATGTTGCCAAAAAATAAATATTCGCAACAAAATATATCAAAGTTAGATAACGTCTAAATTTTTAAAGTTACGAGTATTTGACAGAAATAACTCAATCGAAAATTTTAACTACGAATCAACCAACAGGCGAATGGTCTTTCAGCCGAAAATAAATATATTTGAACTTCGGAAGTACAATTGTCTTCTATTGGTCCATTTTCGAGGTAAAATTGTAGTTATTTTTATTGTGATAATTAATTAAGATAAGTTTACAAATATTAATAATGGATTGAAATTGTTTTAATCATTTTCTTATTAATAATCATATTGTTTGAGCTTTAACTTCATGAATAACTTAAGTACAGTCTTATATATAAGTTAATAGTTATTTTGTAATGGAAATTATTTTATCGGCTTACGGTACTTCGTATTTCATTACAAACATTTTTCTGAAATATAGATTTTTATGGATGAAAGGTTATTCATATGTTTGTATTTCAGTATAGTTTCGTAGATGCAGGTATTCAGAAAATGCGATAATACTGAAAGTAACATACGGAACTACCATAAAAAATTAACGCACCACATCATTAGAAATAAAACTAAAGCAGAAGACGAGTTTCATATATTACATATAGGATATCATGAAAGGCTTATTTCCCGGGCTTCATAGCCTGGATAAGATCTATTTGCCTATCGTGGTAACTTCGGTATCCAGTGAGCTGTTATTTTCAGAAGCTGGATCTACAATCACCTAGGAGAGAAACCACTTACTAGGCACCAGGTTGTCAAAATTGTTATTCTGAAATTCAATTCGAAAGAAATAAACGTAAAATTAAAAAAAGGTAATTTTTGTTTTCTGATAATTATTCGATAAAATTAAATGTGTAAAAATAAATAGTGTAAAACTTCCTAAAATAACATAAATATATTGTTTGATTATTATATTTCTTTCTTTCATTTCTGTTCAAAATGATTATTTATTCCATATGTATGTTTTATTAAAAACATTGAAAAAATCGTATATAATCGTACATATACGTATAAGCTTCGATGTTTTTAATGAGCGATGTTGCATACTATAGATGAGTTTACTTGGAAAAATTACTACTCGATTTAACTCAAGTTCAAATTCACACAACTCGAACTAAACTCGAGTTACGCAACTAGAGTAAGCAGGACGAAACACAGTAAATGATTTGTTACAATTACTTTAAAAATATCGATTCAATAAATATATATATATATATATATAAATATATATACTTTTTCACTTGTCCATCCCTATGACTAAGTAAGGGCGTAAAATCAGGGTAATGTAATAACTGACGTCCCTAACTAAAGGCCACATCCACCTTTCATTCAGGGATTCAGGGAATCGGGGATTCAGGGTGGTGTAATAGGGGCATTACCGTTTCTGCAGTTATTGTTGCCAGAGATCGACTAAAGTTCGAATGTTCAAAACAAAAGTAATTTTTAAGAAATCGGAACGCGTTTTTATTTACGCAAAATGGCTTAAGGTTTTGGCGTTCGCAATTAGATTGGCAAGCAAACAGGTAACGATAAAACGCACTCGATATTCGCTGTGTCTCGTTTTCATAGACTGGTAAGGACATACCCCCCTCCCTTTAGAGGATGACATCTTCCTAATAACAGCAAAAAACGCATGCACTGGCAATACCCCCATGATTAACGACGCAAACAAACGCCTCCCAGTCCCCGGCGGCCCCGCTATTCCTGGCTACGGTGGCGACCATGGTAACGGCGTGGCAGGGGGTGCTAAGAATCTCCGGTGGAGGTTCGGTTGCCACCTACGACGACTCGACCTGGCAACATATAACGCACGCACGACCCCTGCCACGCTGTCCGTGAATTTCTGCAATATCAGGGGACTTCACTCTAAACTAAACGCCGTCCACTACCATCTCGAGACGGCGAGGCCGGCTCTGCTCTTTCTGACCGAGACGCAGATGTCCTCTCCGGCTGATGTCTCGTATCTCTCCTACCCGGGGTACAAACTGGAACACTCCTTTGTGCCTCGGGCTGGAGTTTGTGTTTACGTCAGAGAGGACATCTTTTCTCGGCGCCTCGGCAGACTTGAAGGTTCGGACCTGTCCATCCTTTGGCTACGCGTAGACAGCGACGACCATCCACGCGTCTACGGGTGCCTCTATAGGTCCCATAGCGGTAATGCCGAAACAGACCGACTCTTCGACCACATTCAAATGGCTACAGATTCGTTGCTACAGCAGATCCCCTCCGCAGAGATCGTGATCCTCGGCGACTTTAACGCCCATCACGCCGAATGGCTTGGTTCACGTTTAACCGATCATGCGGGGAGATTTGTTCATGATTTTGCCTTGGCATATGATCTGACACAACTGGTTACTTCGCCTACGCGGATTCCAGATGTGAAGGATCATGCACCTTCCCTGTTCGACCTCGACCTCGAACTTCTGCTGACCTCTCACCCGGACGGATATCAGATTTCCGTCGACGCCCCTTAAGGTTCCTCGGGCCATTATCTAGTTCGGAGTGTGGTGCCACTCACGCTGAAATAGCAGTTGCATTCTGCAGGCTGCCGTCGTGTTTGGCACTATAGGTCAGTCAATTGGGATGGGATGCGGTCTTTCTTTGCATCCTACCCTTGGGGACGAGTTTGCTTCTCGCCGGACGATCCCAACGTTGTTTCGGATTCTGTCGCTGATGTGGTACTTCAGGGTATGGAACTTTTTATTCCTTCCTCTGTGGTGCCCATTGGAGGCAAATCTTAGCCATGGTTTGGTCGCTCCTGTAAAATAGCATCATGCTATAAGCAGGAGTGCTACCAAGCCTGGGCTGACGCATCAGCGTCCCGGGATGTAAACACCAGCGCTCTAAAAAAGAAGTATAATTCCGCCTCTAGGTCGTTCAAAAGGGTCATTGCCAAGGCAAAATGAGAGCACATAGGCAGAATTGGCGAGAAACTAGTTCGCCTTCCTTCTGGAACCCGTGCATTCTGATCTCTCGCCAAGGCTGTCCAGGGGAATTTCTGTCAGCCATCTCTTCCATCTCTGCACAGGGAGGACGACTCACTGGCCCATACCGCAAAGGAGAAAGCCGATCTTCTAGGTTCTTTCTTTGCATCCAACTCGACTCTCGATGACGGGGGGAGTACGCCGCCGACTATCCCGCGGTGTGAGTGCTCCATGCCGGAAGTGCAGTTCACACAGCGCTCGGTTCTCAAAGCACTCCTCTCCCTGGACATCCACAAGTCGAGTGGGCCTGACGGAATCCCCCCAATTGTGCTGAGGACGTGTGCTCAAGAGTTGGCACCGGTTTTAACGCGTCTTTTACGGTACTCCTACTCCCTAGGCGTAGTCCCAAAATCATGAAAGACGGCTTGCGTCTACCCGATCCCTAAAAAAGGCGACCGCTCAGATCCGTCCAACTACCGGCCTGTCGCCATCACCTCCTTGTTCTCCAAAACAATGGAGTCCATTGTAAACTGCCAGCTCATGAGGTACCTTGAGGATCACCAGCTGATTAGTGACCGCCAATACGGTTTTCGCTATACGGATACGGTCGGTCAGCTGGTGATCTTCTGGTCTACCTAACTCACAGATGGGCGGAGACAGTAGAGTCCAAGGGGGACTCTACTGTCTCCGCTAAGGGGGGGTTGGCCGTTAGTTTGGACATTGCGAAGGCCTTCGATCGGGTTTGGCACGAAGCGCTTCTTTCGAAGCTCCCATCCTATATGGGCTTCCCGAAATACGATTGACACCACTTTCTTGCAGATCGGGAATCGTTGTAGACGGTGCAAGCTCCGATTGCAAGCCTATTAATGCTGGTGTTCCACAAGGCTGCGTGCTATCGCCAACGCTGTTTCATCTGCGTATCAATGATATGTTGCAAACCCGTAACATTCATTGCTATGCAGATGATAGCACTGGTGATGCTCTTTACACCGACCGAGCCAATATTTCTCGGGAAAACGTCTCCGAGTGCCGGGACAAACTTGTGTCTGAAGTCGAGTCTTTGCTGAACAGAGTCTTGGATTGGGGGCGACTAAATCTAGTCCAGTTTAACCCCCAGAAGACACAAGTTTGCGCATCAACCGCTAAAAAGAACCTCTTTGTCGTATCTCCTTAGTTTCAAGGCACTCCGTATCGGAATCCTCGGCGTCGACATATCGAGTGACGTGCAGTTTCGTGCTCAAAAAGTCACTTGGAAGAGAAGGCCAAATTGGCCTCTAAAAAGCTTGGCGTGCTCAGCAGCGCGGGACAGTATTTCATGCCGGCACACCGCCTGCAACTTTACAAGGCGCAGGTTCGGCCGCACATGGAATACTGTTCCCATCTCTGGGCTGGGGCTCCCCAGTACCAGCTCCTTCCATTTGACCGCATCTAGCGCAGAGCGGCTCGAATCGTCGACGACCGAGTGCTTTCCGATCGATTCCGATTCACTGGCACTGCGAAGAGATGTTGCATCTCTTTGCATTTTCTTTCGCATATACCATGGAGAGTGCTCTTGGGAATTGTTCGGATTAATCCCAGCCGCCAAATTTCGTGAACGCACTACGCGACAAACGTCCTCATACCATCCACACCATCTTGATGCTTGGCGGTCAACCACTGTACGTTTCAAGAGGAGTTTTCTTCCGCGTACAACCTCTCTGTGGAATAGTTTACCACCAGCGATTTATCCGGACCGATACGATCTGGGGACCTTCAAGAAAACGGCAACGCACATGCAATTCCCCTGGTGTTGCGGTTGATCATGGGCGGCGGTAGTCACTTAACATCAGGTGAGCCGCATGCTCGTTTGCATAAGTCCCCTCTTCTATAAAAAAAGAAGATGTAGACAAGTTGCGCTGGTATATTATTAGGTATCCGCTGTCCGAAGAGAGGGGGAGGACACGGTAATCTTCGAGTCCGGCAACTTGTTCTATCACCGGGAGGGCGACCATTGGGACAGCCAAGGAGGTGTCGGATTTATCGTCCACAAGTCTCTCGACAAGTGTGTCGACGAGGGTCACGTACCTGTACTCAGAATCACCAAACGGTATTCGCTGAAGGTCATACAGGTTTACGCATCAACCTCCGCACATCCCGATGAGGAGGTGGAGGAAATGTATGAGGATATTTCCAGAGCCATGCATTCCTCCAAAACCCACTACACGGTGTTGATGGGAGACTTCAACGCAAAACTAGGCAAAAGAGAAAGCGGTGAGCTGAATTTGGGGAAATTTGGAGTAGGGCAACGGAACCGTAGGGGCCAGCAGCTGGCCGACTTTATGGAGAAAGAAGGACTCTTTATGACGAACTCTTTCTTCCAGAAGCAGCCCCACAGGAAGTGGACCTGGTCGAGCCCCGAAGGGCGGAGCTAAGTTCTGCAGGACCCGCCGCAGAAGAACACAAAAACTCTCCGATTACACTCTTAATCTCATGGCTGTTAGACGGGAGATGAGGCTGCAATCGTCAACAGATTTGACAGCATACAGGCAACTGAACAGTCTGATCTCCAAATGCATGCGGCGAGACTTGCGCAACTTGAATACTGCTCGTATTGAAGAAGCGATCGAGCGGAACCTGTCTGCCAGTAAGTATTGACTAAACTGTCAAAGCTGAATACTGAGTGTGGCAGCATCGTTTCCGGGACACCTGAGATTCTGAGTGAGATTAAAAGGTTCTATGGGCAGCTGTACACATCATCGTTGGAGCCACACGCAAGAGTGAGTAACGATCCAAGAGCAAGTCTTATCCGACACTATTCCGGTGATACCCTGGACGTCAGTCTGAGCGAGATTAGAATGGCTCTCCAGCACCTTAAAAACGGCAAGTCCCCGGGCGAGGATGAAATTACAGCGGAGCTTCTGAAAGCGGGTGGAAAACCGGTACTTGAAGTCCTTCAGAGGCTCTTTAATTCCGTCCTCCATGGTGGCACTACTCCGGAGGCGTGGAGCAGAAGTGCGGTGGTCTTGTTCTTCAAGAAAGGTGACAAAGCCCTCTTGAAGAACTACAGACCGATATCCCCTCTGAGCCGCATGTACGTGCTGTTTTCGAGAGTCATTACGAATCGTCTCGCACGTAGACTCGACGACCTCCAGCCGGTTTCCGAAAAGGCTTCAGTACCATAGACCACATACATAACCTTCGGCAAATTGTACAGAAGTCCGAAGAGTACAATCTGCCACTTTGCCTGGCGTATGTGGACTATGAGAAAGCCTTTGATTCCATCTAAATTTGGGCGGTGCTACAGTCTCTTCAGCGGTGCCAAGTTTACTGTCGGTATATCGAAGTGCTGAAGTGTTTATACAGTAGGGCTACGATGGCTATCCGAGCACAGATCCAGAGTACGAAACCTATCCAACTGCAGAGAGGTTTAAGACAGGGTGACGTTATTTCCCCGAAACTCTTCACCGCTGCATTGGGAGACGTTTTCAAGCTACTGGACTGCAAAGGATACACTCACCTTCTGTAGCCGTGGAAGGAAAAGGGGAGATCTCCCGCCAGGCAAGGTGTTCTGCCTGGGGAGCGGCCGACACTCCGTGTGATAATTCGGAGATGTTCTATATATACTGTTTATGATTCGGAATGTTGATAGCGCGATTTAGGCTTCGGTGTGTTTTTCGCTTGTGGCGGCGACGACAGCGCCGCTACATCACCCCCCTGCTCAGACCGGAGGTCGTTAGTGCAGCCTTGTTGCCGACGAATGTGCAAGTGCCAGTGGATTGCCTTGTAGTGTGCGGTGAGTCGAGAAGAAGGCAAGTAATCTGCGAGAGTGCCGTGAAGCAGAGGCGAGCAGTAATGCTCAGAGCCGTGCCGAACACTGTATAGCGCAGAGAGTAGCTTGAAGGAACAGGAAGCATTATTATTCCAGTGCTGCGATGAACCTTGTGAAGCTAGATGGCTTGCAGGGTATGAAGACTGCAGACGATATCTGCTCGGGAGCGAATGGGTGGGGTATTCTATGACGATGATGAAGCTTGAAGTTTCCGAAGGTTGTCGGTTGCGTGTATTCAAGATCACGTCGGGGTCACCACTGTAGCCGTGGAAGGAAAAGGGGAGATCTCCCGCCAGGCAAGGTGTTCTGCCTGGGGAGCGGCCGACACTCCGTGTGATAATTCGGAGATGTTCTATATATACTGTTTATGATTCGGAATATTGATAGCGCGATTTAGGCTTCGGTGTGTGTTTTCGCTTGTGGCGGCGACGACAGCGCCGCTACACCTTCCATTTGCCGACGGTATAGTCCTTATGGCAGAATCGCTGGAGAATCGCTCTATGACCTCAATGGTGCCTCCCAACGGATAGGTCTTAAGATGAACATGGACAAAACAAAGATTATGTTTAATGTCCATGTCACACTTATGCCGGTAGTTGTTGGGAGCACTAAGCTCGAATTTGTTGACGAGTACGTTTACCTGGGACAAATAGTCCGACTAGGTTAGTCCAGCTTCAACTGAGAGGTCAATCGACGGATTCAACTCGGCTGGGCAGCATTCGGGAAATTACGACGCATCTTCTCGTCAGGTATACCTCAAAACCTGAAAACTAAGTTGTACAACCAGTGCGTGTTGCCAGTGATGACCTACGGAACCGAGACGTGGTCCTTCACTGCTGGCCGTATGAGGACGCTCAAGGTCGCTCAGCGAGCTATGGAGAGGACTATGCTCGGAGTTTCTCTGCGTGATAAAATTAGAAATTAGGATATCCGCAGTAGAATCAGAGTGACCGACATAGCCCAACGGATTAGTAAGCTGAAGTGGCAATGGGCCGGCCATATAGCTCGAAGAACCGACAACCGTTGGGGAAAAAAGATTCTCGAGTGGCAGCCTCGTACCGGTAGGCGAAGTGTAGGGTGACCCCCACTGGATGGAGTGACGACCTGGTAAGACATGCAGGAAGTCGATGGATGCAGGTGGCTCAGGACCGTGCTTTGTGGCATACCTTGGGGGAGGCCTATGTTCAGCAGTGGACTTGTGAATTGCTGAAATGATGATGATGCTGATAGTAACTTTGCTTTGTCGCGGAAAAGTATGGACATGGTTGACGTTATGAGAAATTACGTTAGCTACGTTGCGTTTGCGTTTGGATTCACTTCGCTTGAGCGTTATTGTAAAAGCCGTTGTCTTTGTGCAGCATATCGATACGATTTATTTTATGATGTGTAACCGTTTTTAGTTACCTACATTTTGAATAACACTCCTCTGCATTCTGTCGGCAACTTAACACCTTAAAACTTTTTGAATTTCCCGGTCCGGCGCTGTGCGTCAACATATTTTGAAAAAGTGAGTTAACAGTTAGTCGATGGACGCAGGTGGATCAGGACCTTGGTTTGTGGCATTCTTTCGGGGAGGCCTATGTTCTGCAGTGGACTTGTGAAGGCGGTAATGATGAAAAATTATGAATTATACACAAATAAATAACTTGAATTCGAAACAAAGTAACTTTCCCAAACGATACAAAAGAATTGGAAAGAAATTGAGAATTAAAAGAAAACGTAAAATGTCAAATTTTTAATTAATTTGCTATATTTCTATATATTTAAATCAAATAATTGCTCTCTGTTAGTCTCGCTAAAACTCCAAAACGACTCGACAGATTTTGATTTAGTTTTTTGTGCGTGTTTAAATGGGTCCCTAGATGGCTTTGATTTACTTTTAGACCCGATAGGCGGCGCTATTGTCGAGATCCAGGATCGCTAGTAATTGAAATAAATATTATTACAATTTGGACATAAAAGTATTTAAAAATTTATTAAAATTTATGTATTTTTATTTTTATTATATTATTTATTATAAAGTTTTTTTTTAAATGTAAATAAAATGGGTGTTCCACAGGGCTCAATTCTTGGCCCCTTCCTGTTATTAGTTTATATTAATGATATACCTTACTTAGTAGGGAATAACAGTGATATAGTTTTATTTGCTGATGATAAAACGTTTATTTTTCGACTTAAAAGGCAATTATTAAAATACGAAGAAGTGAATAATGCTATATAAAGTATTAGTATACTTGCGTAACGTGAATAATTTGCTTTTAAACGGTAACTAAACGAACTTTATTAAATTTACAATATCAAATGTTAAACTAAATGGGGAGGAGTTAAGTCTAGTTGAATCCACTGTTTTTCTCAGAATTACAGTTGACGCGAAGCTTCAAAAAATATATCTAAACTAGCTAGCAATCCTGGTCCTGCACCATATGCTGTAAAAAGATTAGAGGCGCTATATGTGTTGAAACAGCTATATTGGTTTTTTTTAGTTATTTTCAAAGAATAATATCATATGGAATCTTGCCATGGGGTAATGTGACTGACATTGAAACTATCTTTGTTCTGCAGAAGAGAGCCATACGAGCAATTTATAACTTAAGTCAAGTATAAATTCATTAGCATCCTGGCATAAAACTGTTTCAAATGAAATTAAAGACAAACATCCAAGTTTAGTAATGTAAACATCCAGTTTTTTGCTTACACATCTGTAGTAACAGAGAAATTTAGAACACGATTGCAAATATATATTAAAAGAGAGGAATTTATACAGAATGTACAATTACATCTACTCAATAATGATATTAGTCTTGGTCATTTCATGAACTTATTGCAGTATTTATAAATTACTAATTATTATTTTAAACAAGGAAGTTTAATTTGGCTTAAATCCAATACCTTAATCAATAATATGTTAAAGTAGGAATATATTTTCTGTTGAACTGTACTCAGGGTGGAAAGGCGGAGCAACAATCAAAAAGTGAATTCCGATTATCCACCCCGTCTAGGGTTGATAAACGAAAACGCGCTTCCGAGTATTCACCCTAAGGTGGATTTCTTAGGGTAGATAAATGGAATAACCCTCTCAGAAAATATACAGGTCTTATCTATCAAAAAGTTTAAAATATTTATTAAGCAAAAAATGTTTAGTAAGGTTTATTATACTACTAAAGAGTACATGATTAATAATAACACCTGGGAATGAGGTGATCGCTACCATGCTGTTTCTAATGTCTTCATACCTATTCTATAAAATAATATATTGATAGTTACATTAATGAACAGGTCGTTAAAAGAAAGGGTAATAAAGGCGAGTCAGACTAATGTGATGGTTTTTGAAAGAGAAGAAAGTAAAACAATATGTGAAATAAGAATATATAGGGAGTTGGTTGAGCAAGTGGATGAGTTTGTGTAGTTGGGATGTGTATTTAGCAGGGATGGTAGATATGATAAGGATATAGAACGACGTGTGTAGCAAGTGACGTGTACGCAAGAATTAGTAAATGGGACTCTACACTTTATTGTGGAAAGTCAGAATGTGTCAAAAAAGGCACGTATGGCAATTATTATGCTGTGTAAGTCCCTACTTTAATGCATTGTGGTGAAAGTTGAGTATGGCAGAAGAAGCAAGAGAGTAGAATAAATGCAGTCATTAATTCTACTCTCTAATATAGTCTAGTATGTTAGGGCTGAATCTGAATGACAGGTTGAGAAATTGTGTGATAAGAGACAGGTGTAGTTTGCAAGATGATGTGGTGACCAGGATTAAGAAAGGACTGCTTCCGTGGTTTGGTCATGTAGAAACAATGAACGAGGAAATATTGACAAATCTGTTGGAGATGTGAAAGGTAGAGTCGGAAAGGGACGCCCTAGACGAAAATTTATTGACCAAATTAATTATATATCGAAAATGGGCCAGATTAGGTATACCCTAAACCGACCAGCACCTATGAGTAGGTACATAGATGATATTCGGATCCGCTTCGAGTCCGAGTATCGCACAAACTTTTATAGTCGACTGGCGCGATATTCACACCAACCGTATAAACCTCGTTCTTGCATACCATTCCAATCAGAATGTTGTGATCTTGGTGTTCGTTTTCCGTATTTTTCTATTCCTGTGTATTGCGTTATACTACGGTCAAGCCCTAATTCAGAAATTGTGTTAAGATACCTAGTGTTACAAGTGAACGTATAGTATAATGTCACCTTTTGAGTCATTTCTTAGTTCGTAATATAAGTTATAATTTATTAAATTAATCATGTTAACATAATGATATTGAATATTAATATTATAATAATAATAATGGGTTAGTAAAGTATCTAAGAACTATGCTAGTAATAAATTAAATAAATTAGAACAATTACTATACAAATTAAAAATATAAAATACATTTTCGTAGTCTAAAAGTAACCATCAGGTAAAAGTGTGGGTTCCCGTGATCGTCACTTTTCGCACAAAGCACCTCTAGAGCGGTGTTGTGAATCGATCCGCTAATGTCTCTAGGATGCTATTGGAACTGTTCATCACTCTACTGATCAGGGAGCTTGTTTTTTTGCGAATGATGGCTTTGCAGCCATCAGTTTGGTACTCCGCAAACATCTATGATGCTCTGCAAAAACGTGACAGATCCCAAAATCATCTTAAAGATATTGTTTTTCTGGATTCGTAGAATGTCCAACGATTTTTTGGTGTGGTTGACCCACAGATTTTCCGTGTTCTTGCTTTAACAGTATGCTTTAAAAAGCGTTAATTTTACCTCTTCCGTATAGCGACAAAACCTGCGAGCGATTATAATATTACCTCTAACCACTAGAGCACTTCGCTTCCTTTCAATATAAAAATCGTTTTTGAGGTCGCTTGTGATAACATGCCCTAGAAATTCCGCTCGAGACGGCCTGCTCGGGGCAAACGGAGCGGAACGGATAAGACAAAGGCGCTGCCACGCTATGCATGAATTTCTGCAACATCCCAAACACCCCAAATTCCCGCTGCAGACTCCATGCTACAACAGCAAATATCGTGATACTTGGTGATTTGGGCTCTTTCTTTGCGTTCAACTCGACTCTTCATGACGGGGGAAACACACCGCCGACTATTTCGCGGTGTGAGTGCTCCATGCAGGTTGTGCTGTTTACTCAGCGCTCGGTGCGCACAGCACTCCTCAGTGCTCTGTGCAACGACGATGTTACGTTTTGGCAATATTAGGTTACTAAATTTTACGGCTTATGCCTGCAGAGAATTTAATGAATCCTTGAAAATTACAAATTTAGGTAACTTCATTATAAGGGCATATTTCAAACCTTTAAACAAGCCAAAACATTTTCCTGTGAAAACAGAGATTTCAGGAGGAAGCCTAATTTTTTGAATTATAACATTATATATTGTTGATTAGCTATCCGCCCTGGCTTTGCATGGATGATTTTTGGATCTCCACAGCAGTGCGAACTACCGGGTTCAACTGAGTTTTTAAACCATCCAGGGACCCACACAAATACACACGAAAAGATTCATCAAAATCGGTCGAGCCATTTTTGAGTTTTTGCAAGACTAATGGACATCAATTGATTTTTATATATAGCGATGGAAGATACCAACTCCAAAATTCCTCATTAGATTGCTTTATTAAATCAGTGAATATTGACAATTTGCCATTTTAAATGTGTAATATATTTATGATTGTAATTAGCATCTAGGATATTTCTAGTAATTCTTTAATAATATTCCTTTTGATTGAAAAGAACATTCAAATTACAGTACAGATCTGCACATTTGAGCTTGAACCGAAATATATTTCTTATAACTATTAACTATACATGGAAGAGCTTTGAGTCTCTAGTACTTACACATATTTATTTCATTCAAAAGAGTCTTTAATTTAATGAGGAGGAGGTGATCAGAAAATTGTAAGCAATGGAAAATAAATCTATCTGATATATTTAGTTGTCTTAAACTCAATGGAGGTTCATTGCATTCAATTTTTAATGCGTTAACAGAGCTTGATTTCATCACTCTTATTACTATTTTAAAACATTTTGATTTTTTATAAGCTCAAACCTTTTCAAGCTCGCAACATTTCCTGGTTCCGAGATAAACGTATCATAATCTAACAGGCTTCTAATAAGTGCATCATAGAGAAGTTTTAAGCAATATGGATAACCCCTTCACAAAACACCAGATAGACACCTTAAACTATGAATATTCTTTTCGTATTTTGCTACAAAATATTTACAGTGCAGCAAGCCAGTCTGATAATTTAGAGTACATTATTAATTTAATATTATACATAGAAACTTAGGTTAGTTTTTCACAGGAATGAAGCTATGTTGCAATACGAAACGTGAATAGGCGAAGGATTGCACATAGGTGTAAACAATACAGCCGTATTTATAGAAACAGATAAGTCGAGACCGCTTAATTTAAGCCAGATATTTAAAAAAAACTTGAGACTTTTTGACAAGACAAGCCATATCTATGGATCGAATAAAAGTATAACTTAAAGGCCTATACTACCTCAAATGGCTTAGCAAGATCCTCTGTTATGCCGAAAATACTGCAGCATTGTTTTTGAAATAAATATATGGTGAAGTTGAGGATTAATGTTAAGTACTATGTTAGACGAAAACACGATTCCATAAAATTTTCCCCATAGAAAAAAATCCAAAGTTACCTCCAAACCGAACTATAAACCGCTGGTATTCAAAAAATACTTCAAATTAGATCATAAAACTTTGCATGCTAAGTGAATTAACTATAAAGCAGGGCTTATGTTTTTTACTTTTTTTAATTATCATTATTTTCTAGTTCGCTTCAATTTAGACAGCCAAATACCACTTCATGTTTATTTACATTTTTAAACCACTAATGGTTCGCGTTCATTCTGAATAATCGGAGCTGTTTAATTGTAATAATGTCAAGACTATTCGATGCTATTCTGCTTATAACACCACAAAAACATTTTCAACGAATTGAACTTGGGAAAACAAGATTTTAAAAAATACCCAAATTGTTTATATTTTGTTTTGTTTGGAAGATTATAATTTAAATTAGTGATTGGTACATATTGTAATAAAATTCAGGTAAATTCATAATTTTTGGATTCACATAAAAGGTTATTTTTTTAATCGTGCGAGTACGCTTGTACAAAGTTATTGCGGAATGACTAACGTGAAACGTCAAAAGGTTTTTCTTAGATTTGGTAGAGTAACAGTCAAATATACGTAGTGATTATATGCTCTTTGCAGTTAACATTAAAATAATAGGTCCCTACATATGAAATTGGCGTTTTGTACGGGAGGTATATATAGACAATTTTTTTTGTAAAATATATTTAATTAATCAAAGTACAAGTATTATTGAAAAAAAAACACAAAATTTTCATCAGCTCTCCGAAGAATAATACAGGAGAAGTATTGAATACACTGACCTCAATATTTGAAAATGTTGACGTTTAGACTAATTTTAGCATCTTATATTCGACCAGTATATATTTGACAGTAAGATGACAATGATGTAATAATGATGATAGCTTAAATCGTCCACATTCGTAGATTTAATATTAACTCACGTTAGAACTATATCTATGCACTATGTCTGCATTAATAACGTTAACTCGGTATTGTAGTAGGTTAGCGTTTGGCTGCGGCTCTGCGCTCTAATCCCGCACGGAACAAGTGGTTGTATGGACTACAAATAATTGCTCCAGGTCTGGTTGTTTGTCTATATTAAATTTATTTATAAAAATCCTAATGTTATCCTTCTTTTCTCAAATTTTTTTGTAAAACGTTTCCTTCGCTCTAGGATGTGCTAGGGTGTGATAGGATGGGGTATGATTAGAAAAAAAAGTACATACGTATTTGAGGAATTATTCGTATTAAAAAAGACAGAAAATTGCATTAACGCACATCGCGACAAAACTTACAATACTATCCTCACCATCTGAATGCTTGGCGGTCCACCACTGTTGCGGACGGCGAGAAGATGTTCGTCCGTCGCCCCGCACCGCACCCACGTCAACACGTCCCCCGCGTCCCGCATTAGAACAAGGGCCCCGCAAGGACAAACGCTCTCACCAACTCGGTGCCAACGACGCACCAACCAACGAAATATAAGAAGCGCCTCTGGCGCGGCTTCGGCATTGAGCGGAGTGAGTCCGGTTGTCAGTCCGAGTAGTGTGTCCGGTCCGGTGAGTCCGAGTGGAGTCCGCCGTCCATTCGATCAGGTACCTCACCGCATACGGTCGCCTGCGACCGAACCGTGAAGTGCAGTTGTTCGGTTGAGCCCATGCGCTCCCAGTGCGTTCATTCAAGAGAGAAGACAAAGACATTTTTTCCTGTTCGCGTGAGTGCTTCAGTGTCGTTGTGCTCCTTTACGGCCGCCAGGTACATCAGGCCGCCGCCCATGTTTGTTGGCCCATTGTTCTATTGTGTGTAGTGCTAGTTTTAGTGCCCCACGTTCTCCGGATTTCCAGTAAAAACTGTAAGTAGTTTATTGCACACCCGCTGCCTCAGAGGCAGCAATTCTATTGTTTAAATTCTGTGTTCGCTTGTCACATTAGGCGACAGCTAGGTACACTCCCTAGCGTACCAACGCGCTAGTTGTATAAGTGTTCGTTTAGGCACACACCTGTTTTTCTAACCACTGACAAGATGGCGGCTATTACTATAGCCGAACTCGCCGACTTCTTCGGTCAAGTGTACCCCGACGCTTGAGCTGCTTTCCTAGCCCAACGCAGAAAACCACTGCTGAACGTCCCGTTGTACGTATCGATGACCCTATGTCGCCGAGCACCGGGCCATCGACCCCTGTGTCCATCGACACAGTCTACGACGCCGCGTCCCCCCGCGCCTTCTGCGCTCTCCACCTGCGGTCCCTCCCCGTTATTTTTGGACGCCGAATCAGGCTCCGAGGTGGAAATAGAGATTCACCGACGCGAAAAACCCGAAGACGAAGGCTTCACCCTAGTCTCGGGTAAAAAGCGTAAGCGCAACTCCACTCGTAGTAACCGTAGTAAGGAAGGAGAAGCCGCCGCCTCCAATAATTTTGCAGGATAAATCCCGCTGGAGCAACCTATCGAAGTGGATAGACTCAAAAAAGATCTTCTGCCCCAAAGTCCACAATGGACCGCAGGGCATTCGTATCCACGTCGCAACGACGGACGAATTCCGCGCTTTAACTGCGCATTTAAAAGCTTAAAACTTGAGCTTTCACACTTACTCTCTCGCGGAGAACCGTAACCTCCGTGTAGTAGTTCGCGGACTCCCTAAGGAGCTAGAAACCGAGCACATATTAAGCGATCTTAAATCGCAAAATCTGCCTGTTAGAGAAGTGCACAGGATGCACCATCCAACCGACAAAAAACGTTACCTTGATCTTTGTCTAGTAATACTGGACCTGTCTTCGGAGGGCAAAGAGATATTTAAGATCACCCGGATATGCAACCTCACGGGGATTGTTGTAGAGTCCCCGCGTAATAGGGGCATCGTTGGCCAATGCCACCGATGCCAATTATACGGCCACTCGGCTAGGAATTGTTTCGCCCGGCCTAGGTGCGTCAAGTGCCTAGGCGATCATGGCACTTCCGAGTGCCCCCGAACGCCCGAGACGGAGGGCCCTCCGAGCTGTGTTCTGTGAGGCGAGGAGGGAGGTCTAGAGTACCAGTGCACGCCATCCACTGCACCAATAGATCCCGCTCACCTACTAGAGGTAGAAACGGAAGTAGAACGTAGGTCTGCGCTGCCACCAGCGGGTGAACCACTCGATCCTGTGACAGTAGATGAAGTCACCGAAACCATCAAAAGCCTTAAGAATAGATCAGCCCCTGGGCCAGACGGCATCAGCAACAAGGTGATCAAATCCCTTTCGGCGCCACTTATTTGCCTCCTTGTAGGAATATTTAACACCTTTCTCACGAACTGCTCCTTCCCGGACATCTGGAAAGAAGCAGACGTAATAGGGATCCCAAAACCGGGTAAACCGCGTAATCGTCCCTCTAGTTACAGACACATTAGCCTGCTCAACACATTGGGCAAATTATACGAGCACATTATTCATAAGCGTCTCCGTCATTACACAGAATCTAACGGACTCCTCCCAGACGAACAGTTTAGCTTTAGAGCCAAACACTCATGCACCCACCAGATTCATCGACTAACAGAATACATTCTGTCTGGCTTCAACCACAACCCAATAAGGAAAAAGGCTCAAAACACGGGAGCCCTCTTCTTCGATGTCGCAAAGGCATTTGACAAGGTCTGGCACGACGGCTTGATTTACAAGCTGTACAAACTAAACGTGCCCGATAGGCTCGTGCACATCATACGAGCTTTCCTTTCGAACCGCACTTTTCGATATCGAGTGGAGGGAACCCGTTCTTCGAAACGCTTCCTCAAGGCCGGGGTCCGTCCTATCTCCACTCTTCTTCACACTCTTCACGAGTGATATCCCTAGAGACCCCGTAGTGAACACCGCACTCTTTGCCGACGATACGGCACTCTTTGTGTCAGACTATAACAAAAATAGACGCTCTATAAAGCTCCAAAAAGCGACCAATCGCCTTGGTGAATGGTTCCGCATATGGAGAATTGACGTGAATCCCGAAAAAAGTGTAGCAGTATACTTTCAACGGAATTCAACAGCAGGTTCTAAACCCAAAACAATCTCTTTATACGACCGCCCAATCCCTTGGAAAAAATCGGCCAAATACCTAGGCGTCACGTTCGACTCCCGCATGACTTTCGCGACGCACATAAGTGTAGTACGCAACAGAGCCAAGTCAATAATTGGCCGTCTACACCCGCTCGTTAACAGCAAGAGTAAGCTGTCGCTAAGACACAAGCTCCGGCTGTACAAAACAATTAGACCAGTTATGTCCTATTCAAGTGTAGCTTTCGCCCACACATATAACAAGATCCATATTTTAATACTCCAAAGAGTACGAAACTTTTTCATCCGAAAAGCCACCGGTGCACGGTGGTATCAACGGAACTCTGATTTACACAATGATTGTGAATTACCATCTATCTCCGAATATTTTAAGTAGATGTCCCAGCGCTACTTTGAAAAAGTAGAAACCCACCCTAACCCGCTAGTGACAAACGCAGCTAACTACGTTCCGATAACAAACGTCGCGCCCTATCTCCGTAGACCGCGAAATGTGTTAATAGAACCACCTCAACCGCTCGATCCAGTCGACCCAAATGTCGCAGGCACATCACACAACGACACTACACCCACACTAAATGGGACAAACACTAATAGGACAACGAATGGGACGCGTCGCACCCGCAGACGGGCACGACGCGTTCCAGCTCACACCGCGTACACACCGTACACCCGCGTACCTGGACGGTTCTCACCGCCCAGACCATCGACCGACACGAGCTGAGCAGTTAGAGACGGGGGTCCGCACTCCCCCCCTCGAACTGCGGTTAGATAGCTCAAAGAAAAACGCCTAAAAAGGCGACATGATGATTGGTAACAATATCAAATCATAAACCATTTCATCATCATCCTCACCTCATTGCCTTTCCGTTCTATAATTAGCTCGCTGCCAGCCCTGAAACAGACGATGCTGTAGGAGTCGCATAGACTAACAGCACTAATATCTAGATAATAGTAGTAGTAGTAGGCTTCGGCATTCGTGCGGAATCAAGCGACTACAACGGAACAAGCAAGCAAGATAGAAGCCCTCAAGATCCGTATTAGGTTTAAGTGTTAACTGCTGCATAATAATTGTTGTATATAGTTTAATATAGTGATTTATTTTTAACTCTTTTAATTTCAACTCAACCCTTATTTATTATTCAGACAGATGTCACAGGTTTAGGTTCAGTAATAGTTTAAATTTAATTGCAATAATTGTCCCTAGCGAAAACACACAATTAAATAAATATACAGTCCATTTGCTCTCATCCCCTACAACCACTTTGCGATTTACTAGGAGTTTTTTCTGTACTATTTATTTGTGGAATCGTTTACCACCTGTGATTTTTCCAGACCGATACGATTTAAGGACCTTTCTAAAAACAATCTTACTCCTTTCTAAAAGACCGGCTACGCACCTGTAGTTTTCGTGGTGTTGCAGTTATTCATTGGCGGCGGCTGACACTTATCATATTGTAAATGTAAACCGCAACCGTACCCGTTTCCTTCTCTTCCTATGAGAGATAACCGTATATTCAAGTTGTGATATTTTCAGGGACTTTTAAAAACAAATAAGGAGTTTACTAAAATCGCATCCAATCAACATATTATCTCAAAGTTATAAATTTTTTCAGCCCAGTGAGCGGCTAACCTTCCGTGCGGTAGTACTTAGTTATTCTAAACCAGAGTACTTCGGAAATATCGATAGCGTAATTTATACTATTATTGGAAAAGTGCTTCCATATAAATGGGAGAAAAAGAATCTACCCCTTAGTGCGGAAAGATATTTTTTTATAGGATAAGTGTGACAAGCGAGCACAAAGTTGACTTGAAGGTAAGTGATTGCTGTAGCCCATAGATATTTACATCTATGATCGATTAGGAATCAAAATGCAGATGCGTTGTCATTCGTGAGGACTAAGATGAAATGCCTCATTTCTGATAAAAAGGGTCTCTGGTTCTCTACACTCTCCATATGAAACACAGTAACTGTATGCTGCTATTTTACGCTGGTATTCTGTGAGAGCGTATTCTGCCCCGGTGGAGCCGACCCATTCGTGCTACCATTAGACTACTAATATACGAGTAGCTGCAGCATTGCTTTACCACGTGCTTTACCACCAAAAACATTCTAGTTGTTATCTTAATCTTTTGATATTCCTTCACTCAAAAAAGTCAGAATTCAATTCTCCAACTTTTCAACAAATTCAATTTTCCAACATTTATTGTTCTAAGTTTAAGCCGCATAGATCGATTAGCGATCATAGTTTCGTACTCCCTTAACTAATATCAACAAGCAGATAACTATTAAGCATAACCAATTAAAAGAAACGGATAGTTCGATTTTTAGGCAACTGGCTCATAGAAATGATTTTGTACTATTAAGAATTTTTATAGGCTACGGTTCGTACCTCTTATAGCGCAACGACAGCTCAAGCAAAAGTTAATATTTTACATAAATGCCGTCCCTTTTTATTCATCATCATTAAAAACTGCCCTTTCATCGATAATTTGAATTGCTAAACTTGTTACTTATTCGGCAAATATTGGCTTTGGAAGTATTGGAATAAATTTTTATCAATTTCCTTAATGGTTCTCATTGGTTCTCATCAAAGGGGCATGAAAGAAACTGATGAACAAATTTGGGATTTGCAAGCGGGATTTAGAAAGGGAATGGGATGTACAGATCAAGTCTTTTCCATGCGCATGATCGCGGAAAAGTTTTTGGCCAAAAACCAAAAGGTTTTTGGTGTGTTCATGGACTCGGAAAAGGCCTATGACAGAGTGAATAGGGATGTGCTATGACAAACACTGAATTCATTTGGGTTGAACGCTGGCTTGACACAGGCATTGGAGTCGCTTTATAGGGACTCTAGTGCTTGTGTTAGGATCAACGGGGTCTACTCGGACTGGTTTGGCATCCAGACAGGTGTCAGACAGGGCTGTGTGGCTTCCCCGTGGCTGTTCAACCTATTTATGGACAGTTGTTTGCAAAATTTGAAAGTTGAAGAATGCGGATTAAGAATGGGTGAGTTGACCGTCAAATGCCTTTTGTACGCCGATGATCAAGTTATTCTTGCGTCGTCGGCGGCCGAGCTGCAAATGATGGTTACATTAATGAACAGATTATTAAAAGAAAGGGGTATGAAAGTGAACGCAAGTAAGACGAAAGTTATGGTTTTTGAAAGAGAAGAAAGTAAGACGATATGTGAAATAAGAATAGAAGGGGAGTTGATCGAGCAAGTAGATGAGTTTATATATCTGGGTTGCGTATTTAGCAGGGATGGGAGATGTGATAAGGATATAGAACGACGAGTGAATGCAGGAAATAGAATAAATGGGGCCCTACACTCAATTGTGAAGAGTCAAAATGTGTCGAAAAAGGCACGTAAGGCAATTCACAATGCTGTGTTGGTCCCTACTTTAACGTATGGTAGTGCAAGTTGGGTGTGGCAGAAGAAGCACGAGAGTAGAATGAACGCAGTAGAAATGCGGTCGTTAAGGAGTATGTTAGGGCTGAATCTGAATGACAGGGTAAGAGTGTGGTTTGCAAGATGATGTTGTGACCAGGATTAAGAAAGGAATGCTTCGGTGGTTTGGTCATGTGGAAAGAATGAATGAGGAAAGAGTGACAAAGAAAATTTATGTTGCGGAAGTGAATGGCAGAGTCGGAAAGGGACGTCCTAGGCGAAAATTTATCGACCAAATTGGCGATTTATTGAAAACGGGCCAAATTAGGAGTACCCTTAACCGACGAGCATGTATGCGTAGGTGTATGGATGTGAAGGAGGCGAGAGAGGTGTGTCAGGATCGTGCCAAATGGAAGTCTGTAGTCTCTGCCTACCCCTCTGGGTGACAGGCGTGAGTGTTTATGTTATGTATGTTCTCATTGAATGTAATCGTGTTTTTTAAAGGTTTAGTGGTTTAGTTAAAGCTTAAATATTGATTTCAGTGTAAAAATCAAAAGTTTTATTCGTCTTTCGCTATCCAACAGTTTCCAAGTTCAACATTTCATTAAAACAACTCTCAGCGGCCAGTCAATGCAGTCTACTTCACCTGAACATGCCTCGTTTAGAGGTGAAATATGTGTCGTATTATCTACAATGGAGTCTTTTCTAGTGTGGTGGTGCTGGGATTAGTGGTGACGAGGATAGTGCATGCAAATGAGGGAGGGCGGGAGGTGCTCTTCAAACTAGGTAAATCATACCATTTTATTTTATTTTATTACACGGATTTTAGCAAATTAATTCTAACATCATTAATAAAATGGATTGTCGCAAAGTAACGTTTGATTCTATTAATACGACACCTATAAACGCTTCTAAACGAAGCATCAAAAGTAAAGATGAATTTCCACAAAGTATCGCTGTTTCCACAAATATCAATTATTATCACAGGGACCATAAATTTTACTGAGGCGGGCTATTTAGCTAAAAAATAGAATTGTAATTGTTACTGGAATATGCTATAAAAATATGGTTAAGAATGTAGAAATGATCAGACCCATATGAGTATATATGACAAAGTTTAAGATTCTGACTTCTGATATACTGTTATATTCTATTAAGTTTATACTTATTTGACTGCTTCGTTGGTCTGGTGTTCGTACACGTGACTTACTGACTTGAAGTCCGGATTGAAAAGGTCGTAACGCTATTGATCCTTTAACTGATCTCTCTCCGGTCTTGTCGGATTGCCGTCTTATCGGATTATGAGAGTGAGCGAATAGAGAGTGCACCTACTTGTACACATCCTTGTGCACTATAAACCTGTCCTGCGTATTAATAGAATTAGGGTGACGAATGAAACGAACGAACACACAGTTCATCTGATGGTAAGTGGATGCTGTGGTCCATAGACATCTACATTTATCCTCGATTGGGAATCAAAATGCGGATGCGTTGTCACCCCTGTTGACTTAATAGGAATGCCTCGTTTCCAGTAATATTAGTCTCCGGTTCTCTATACTCACCACACGAAACATAGCAGCATTATGAAATTCGATCGGCAGAGCATTATGTCCTTAGAGCTGAATAACTGTGTAATTCATTAAGAATTGGGAAGTGACTCATTTATTTTGTTTGTAATGCTTATTTTAAAAAGTAAAAAAAATATTTCTTTAAGAAAAATAAGATCATTAACACAATTGTTGAGCCTTCTTTTTAATTTAACGTGGTGAATTATATTTATTTGATTGATTCAAACTACTTTTACGGATTTTATCGCGCTTATTTATGCTATTTTTAATACGCGACTTTTCCGTCGTACAAGTAAAAGTAAAATCCGTAAAAGTATTTTGAATCAATGTATAGTGTTCGCGTAAATATAAGATATCATTACGGAAACCTTTTTGGTTATTAAGATCAGACGGCAATTAAAAAATAATATAGATAGTAAAAATATGACAGATTATTAATAGCCGTTGCTCCAATACTTATAACCTGGTGCTGTTGGCACAGCGAGACAGCCAACGTCCGTAGAGGTTTGTAAACATAGCTGGTTTTGATATGGTGTGCAATTAGCGAGATGAGTTTTAACATAATGTTTACAATAGCATTATTGAAGTTCTCATCTTCGGGCTTTATGAAAATAATTTCTCAAGGTAAATATTGTAAGTAGACAAAAGTTTATCACAAGAAAAGAATCGCGAAGTTAGCACGTACCCCTATTGTAATAAAAATTATTTGTTGCTTTGAATTTTCGATAAATCTAAAGTAGCAAAATAATAAAAAATGTGGTTTAAATTTTATAGTTATGTATATAATAAGTAAATACACAAATGATGTTAGATAAGCTCAAGCTAAGATCTACTACTCAATGGGTCTCAAAAATTAATTTGGTTATTTAATTATATTAAGTATAATTTAAGTCTATAATTTGTATCATATCTGTTCCTGATATATAAATTAGTAGGTAAAATAAATTCATAAATCTGGTGCCATGTTGAGTACACAAAAGGAAATATCAAGAAAATCTGGCATCTGACACATGGCAGAGCAAATTCTCCGAACTAAAATACCGTGAAAATATTTGGTCTTTACTATGATTTCTGTTTTACGTAAACAATTCAGAAAATTTTATAATAGATCTCTAACTGTAAATTGCCGTTTTTATGAAATACGTTAACGTAATTTTTTTTCTATAATTTTATTTCTGTTGATCGAAAGGAATAACCTATGCAATCGATGCATATTTGCCAACGAAGTGGCAGTTTATTGATTCTTGAAGAAATCAGCTGAACGGTAGGCAACAAATTCTTCAAAGGCATTTTGTAATTTTGTATAGGCTATTAGGGTATTGAATTTTTTTCCCGCCAAAATGTTATCCAAAATCGTGAAAAAAGTTGAAGTCTGTAGGTACATACGGCGAGTACAGCTGATTACGCAGAGCTTCAACCCTAGCTCTTGTAACGTGGATACCGTCTGTTGTGCAGTATAAGATCGTGCGTTGTGGTGCAGGAGCAGCGGGGACGAGCGGTTGACCAAAGATGGTTGGAGACGTGCGAGCTTTTCTTTCATTGTATTCAGTTTTTCATCGGCAGTAATGCTTATCCCGTTTGGTAAGAATCTGTGATGAATCACACCGGCGCTAGACCACTAAACAGGGACCATCACCTTTCTGGGGATATGTTTTCGTTTAAGGAATTGTTGTTTAGGTGCGGAACCAGGATGCAAACAACATGCTGAGTGCTTACAATTATCAAACAGAATTCAATTTTCGTCGTAGGTAACAATGTGGTTCAAAATTTCTTCGTTTGTGTCCCTGTTAAGCAGTGCAAGCACGTCTCGACGCGTGCTTCACCAGCGTGATCATTAAGAGTATAACAAAAAAAAAACGCGAAATTACAAGGTCTCTTCGTTGAAATTATATGTTCGTTCGTTGCTTGAAATAACAATTACTTGGTAAAAATAGTTCATTTTCTCTACTAAAATAAGCTCAGAGAAAATTTTTGATAACTTATTTAATTTTTTAGTAATAATCATTCACCAGATGAATGTTTAGGGCAAAACTCTGAGAGACATTATTTGAGAGCTCTAATTTGTAGATTCTATTGAATATCGACCATCAAAAAATATTTTTATCTCACAAATATCCTATACTTTAATAATAATAGAATACATTTTCGTTATATGCCTTTCACGTAAGGAAAATAAATCGACAGTTCAATTAACGACCTAAAAAGCTTCGCTACAAGCCCCAATATCTTGGAAGTTCTATCATCTACATCATTATACCAAAATAATCATCGACATTTGCTTAAGTACTACGATTTTTACTTTTTAAATCTTCCAGCAGTGGGCGGAGCGCAACCGCCAATCAGAGTGCGCAGCGTAGCACAGAGCGTTCGCAACCTACCTATCAACTCGAGCGCCATAGATAATATACATATATAATATAAAGGGCATATAGGGCATAGATGAGCCACCCTAACAAATTATTTGGTGACGAAACGAGGAAGGTTTCTTCTTCGCTCTAATAGATGGCGTTGGGATAATAAATTACCGGAAAATATCTATCAACTTGGTTCACAGTATTATCTCGTATACCTAATAATATTTCATTCATTCATAAATAATAGGAAAATGTTCACTTCATAGTTGGTATACAATTATTTCACTATATACAAAACTTTCCCTTCGGTATTCATTACATTACCGTGACACGCCTTGCATTATCTATAAGATAAAATTTATTTTATATATATACCGCAACATTTCAAAACTTTGATAGCGTGATATAGGTATGAGTATAAATAAAAATTATATATAATATAAATAAAAAGTTAGCAGTGGGGCCATCTTTTGCGTAAAATATGAAATAATAGTAGAGAAAATAGTGTTTTTTACGACTGTGAGATGGTGCTAGTATCAACATGAAAGCAAGCTACAGAGGACTTTCATACCCCTGTCGAGCTCTGCCCGACAACTAAATGGGTTACCGCCATTGAAGTAATATGTACTTACGTACTAGAACAGCTATCTCAAACAAAAAATGTGCGCTACTCTGTGTTCGCGCGGTAGTTTTTTTATCATAGAATAAATATAGGTAGAATGATCCGTAGGTAATAGTAGATTGTATTGTTAAATAGGTAAATTATATCGAGAACAATATTTAAATTTCGTCATTTATCTTGTATATTATATTTGCTTATTTAATATAATATTACATAATATTATATCACAATTACATTTTAATGATATTTTTATCTGAATATTTTAAAAGGTATCTATGTCAAATATAAAAATACATACTAAATGTATATTTAACAAAACTTATTCATATAGCATTTAAATTACAAATATATTTATTTAAATTAGAATAAGAGTCGTTCACAAATGCTGCGCACGCGAGAGTTATAAATGGATGAATTTATTCCACTTTGAAGTGGAAACCTAAAAATAAAATAAAAGAATAATAAGCAGATTTAAACATGAAAAATTTAGCCTAATTATAATAACTTATACGTTTCTGTAAAAAATGTGTATATTAATATATTCGTCCTATACTTAAGTACCCATAGAAATGCCGCGTCTGAACATATTAATTTCATAATCTATGACACGAGATGGCGTCTTAGGAATAATTTGTTTTATTATTGATCTATAATACTTTTTTTTTATTGATTAAGTATCTTATTAACCGGTGAAAAGTAATTCCTTGATTTTTACTGACATTTCTTGAATTATTTGTGCAATATCTAAGTAGATACGACGGCATATTTTTATCAAAATATTTTTTTTTTAAATCAACACAACACCTGACAACGCTACAAGCGCCTAGCGAGTACTGTGTACGATATATTACTTTCCTCTATGGAGTACTGATTAAAGTGTACTGCGCCTACCGAGTACTGATTTAACTGTATGCACCGCAGTTAAGTGGAACAGAGTAGCTGAATGCAGTGTCGCCTCTAGTACGTAGTACATAATAGCTCAATGGTTACCGCGGTGTATTTTTTATCTACCCAAAGCGGATTTTAAGTTGAAAGTCACATATCACACTTGATGATAATGGTGGCTTTACTAAGATAATATTTTATGCGGGTTTTCATCTAATTACTTATAATACAAATATGAAATAAAAAATCTAATCCGATACATCTGTAAACCATTAGCTTGGCTATTTATTTTGTAAAAAAAACTTCGCGTCGTCGCTGAAAATTCAGAGTAATTGAATTTACGCAGTTTTTTAATTCGTCATTTTGTAAAAAAATTTAAAATAAACCAGACCTGTTTTTTCAAATTATGTTCCGTTACTCTAGTGTATCAGGTTGTTCTTTGCCACAAAAAATATTGTATTTTTTATAGTTAATAAATATGTTTTTATACTCTCACACGTAAGCGTTTGGAAATACTTCTTTTTGGTTGATTTTGGACTTGTAGCCTGCCTTAATGTATCCATGTTGACCAAAAAATTATAATATCAAATGTTAAAAAAAGTCTCGCTGGGTTTCATGCTGGTCTATCCTCAGTGGTAAATAAAAAATGACTTCAACAAGTATTATGAAATAACCTGTATTGAATAAATCATTCCTTTCATTTTAAAATAAAATAAATTTGAAATTAGAATTCTTAGCCAAACAAAAATTATTTTGATTTGAAATGGCCAGTACTGTAGATTGCAGAATGGCAATTTCTTAGGTAAAGATTTAATTAATTGAAAGTTTTGGCATTATTAACTTTTTTATTATCTCTCCCATATAAACCCTGGGGACAGGAACTGATGAATTTTAAACCAATTTTTTAGCGCTTTTTCTGAGTTAAAATATTTCCACTGTAAAAATAAACTTCATTCCAAAAAAAAAAGGAAATTGGAGCAAGATATAGCGACAGTAGCCTAATGGCAGGGCGCGGACCGCGAACTCAAAAAGGTCGTGGGTTCGAATCCGCCATTCGACTACTGGCGTGAACCACTCGTAACACAAGCAATTTAAGCTTACCACAAGTGGTTAAGGGGAATATTAGTAATGTTTATAGCATTGTTAATATTCCTTTATAAAAAAAAGATCTCGTGAATACGGTAGATGACAGGAAGTTTCCGGCACACTCTAATTTTTAGACAGTCGATTGTCGGTGTATGGACAATATTTCTCGACTCATAAAGACCATGACTTCTTAGACATGGTTTTTATGAGTCTTTATTTCATGTTAGCGGTCGGCCGCCGTATAGTCTACATCACCTGAAGATGCCACGTGTCGTATTGTCTTCGATGGTGTGTCTTTCCTGGAATAGTGGTGTTGGGAGTAGTGGTGCCGGGAGTAGTGGTGTTGGGAGTAGTGGTGCTGGGATTAGTGGTGACGGGATTAGTGCACGCAATTGAGGGAGGGCGGGAGGTGCTCTTCAATCCAGGTAAGACACATCATTGTATTTTTATGTGGATAGTTGCGAATTAATTAATGTCTTTATTGCAATGGATTTCCGCAAAGTAATGCCTGATTCTATCAATTATAAGACCATGTCCGTCAACCGAAATCCAAGAGGCAAATATTTATTGCTTTGTTCCTTACTTGATCCCCCGACAATACGGGTTTCTTCGATAAGAATATATATTTTAGAGACATAATTTTCACAAGGAACAATATCCAGATCCGGAACTAATATTTGTAGGCCATACAAACACTTGTTCCGGTGATTTCTTTTTGTTTGTTTTTGATTGATCAGGATTCGAACCCACTGCCTTCAGCGCCGCGGAACGAGCCGTTAAAATATCAATTCTAATTATTGTATAAAACAAAATTAATTCTTAGTAACTATGTTTAAGGGCAGTAGTTTTTTGTTTGGAACCTAACTTAGCCGAGTTAGTATTCGTTAGTATTCATGTAGCATTTAATGCGTAAAAACGATTTTTAATTGCTTAAAAAAAGTCAGTATTTATTATATAAACACTGTACATTCGTAAAATGTCAAATACGTTGTTTATAATCTCATTTAGTCTCGTCAGCATTTGTCAGTTGAAGCAGCTCACTTTTAATAGGTGAAAACTGCTTTTAATTAAATGTAACTAGTGTTTAATTATTTATAACCAATTCCATTGTTATAAACAAAAGGAATTAGTAAATCAGGTTTTCACTATATGTTTACCGGCTACCATTCAGGAAAATAGTTTCTGTCTGAAAGCGATTTTTACTGTTTTTTTAGGATTTAAAGTCAAAGTGTAGTGGCAGCGAAGAGTAGCTCAATCCGTAGGATAGGAAATCCGAAGGAACTAGCTTACTGAATCCTCAACATACAATGAATCAATTTCGACAAATCTTGCAAACGAAGTATTTATTATTATAGACCGACAATTTTTTTTAAGTTCAATTCAGATGAAAACACGGGTAGAAACTTAGTCATAAATAACTCCCATCCTTATTTACTTAGTCATAAATAAATCTTAATTTCTTACTTCAATATGTAATAATAAAGATAAAACTTATTTAATAAATATTTCAAAACTTAAAAACATCGAAGATAATTTAAAAAATTTAAAGAACGATAATATATTAGTTTATGCATTAAGGTAGCTCGGAGGTTTCTTCTATTATCCAAAAACCCTCTCAGAAAGAGCTCTGGGTCGTACGCAGGTTGTCGGTTTTTATCAAACACCTAGCGTCCGCCTCGGCTTCGCACGGGTGATTTCTGGACCCCGACAATAGCGCCACCTACCCGGTCCAAACCTAAATAACTACCTCACAGGGAAATCTAAACCATGTAAGAACCCGTTAAAACACAAAAAAAATTCATCAAAATCGGTCGTGGTGTTTTTGAGTTTTAGCGAGACTAACGGCAAAGACCAACGACAGCAATTTAGTTTTATACATAGAAGAAGATGATTTCCAAATACATCTATCAATTTTCCTTAAAAATATTTATATTTCGATTAAAGTAATATAAATCATTGTGAAAGTCTTCATCTTTGTAATTCACCATCTTTATGAAACCAATTCACATTTTTGCAACTTCGTTTCAGCATTCCATTCAAATTTTTCGGCTTTGCTAAAATTACCGTCTCTTTTATACGTTTTTTTTCCGATAGCAATTAAGGTTCATACGAGTGGTGATTTAGTCGTTTTACTTTTACATAGCTTTCTGTCATCTTATCTGGATTAGAATTTACGCTTACTTGGTTATTAAAAGTGCTTTATATTAATTCATAAAAAAATTAAAACGCTACAATTTTATAAGGAAAAGTTTTGCGATTTTCTTTTGAGGTTTATGTCATGTTAGGTTTTACATATTTATTGTTCCCATCTGACATTTCAGTAAACACATTTATATCCCACAGACATTACTAAGTATAGATATTTCCTAAATTACAAATTCAAAGTATATTTATTAATAATTAAATATACTTTGCATTTGTAATTGTGGAAATATATGTAACACTACGAGTATTTCTAATTATTCATAAAACAAATCACATGATACATTTAAGGATTATATCTGAAGAAGAAACAATATTATCTTCCAAAGAATACCTTCCCATTAAATTGCTGGAAACAAAGAATATTTACTTCTGTGATACATCATTGTTCTCGAGATAATTGTCCATTTCAAAGAAAGTAGCTTTAAATCACTCAGTTACATATTTAATATGCAGGTTTGCTGTTCCTTATATAAGGTCATTGAAGTATAATGTACTTACGTATACATATTACTTCAATATTTATAGCGGCTTATCGTATTTATCATATATGTTATAGCTATAGTTCATGGTAACTCACGATAACCTAGATGGCGCCCCGGTGACTTACAGTAATCAAGATGGCGGCGCAGTGACCCACGTTTTTATTATCTACCTTAGAGATTTAAAATGTATTTTTTATTTCTTACCACAAAACTATAATATCTTATTATAATAGATAATAAATACTTAGCTATTTATGGATCCCAGAAGCTCGGCATAGTGTTTACACTGTAAACGTAGACAGAGAAACTTCACTTAACTTCAATATTAAAAATTCTATCATTCGTCGTCAACATTTTTAAAAATTGTTTTTCTGTTGAAACAATTTTGTCTAATGTTTTTTTGGAAATCAAACAAAATTTATGATTAATTTAAAATTTTATTTTCAAGTAATAACCACTTGTAAAAAACCCACACTTCATCACAAGAACATTGTAAAATTTTGTGATTATTTTTTTGCAAATATATGATTATTACACACATAACGTTTGTTTAAATTTATGACATTTACCAAATCATTGTATTTTGGACATTTGTATTCTTCAATATTAAAAATTCTATCATTCGTCGTCAACATTTTTAAAAATTGTTTTTCTGTTGAACCACCTTTGTATGCGATCACTTCGTCTGCACAAATTTCTAATATACCAATTTAATATGGGAATGATGTTCTCTTGTTTGTAGGCACATTTTAATTCTTCGGTCACATCAAAATATGGAATGCCGTGCACGTGTATTTCACAATAACGAACAGTTTTTTTGTCTTTTGGCGACAAATAATTGAAAGGATAACTTGGCTGAAACAAATAATGATCGATAAACGAATCATTTTTATTAGATAGTTTTACGTCTAGAATAGCCATTTCTCTACATTGAAAATGTTTATGAGGATATGTAATGTAAAATCCGTCCATGTCGATGATGTATCTAATATTTTTTAGATTTTGTGTCATTTTGAATCAAAATGTTAAAAGTATTTACAGTGACTAAAATATGTTTGTTCCAACAAACTTCACATAACAATTCATTCTTCATTACTTCCCATCCTGTAATTTAAGAAAACAGAATCACATTCACTAATGATCAACTAATGACTGTCATTGTTAAAAAAGTATTTTTTAACTTTTTACTTTCTGCTATTGTCTTTGTATTTATGGCTAGGGAAATGTCCGCGGCGCGGTCTCAATGCGTGTTGGCGAACTTCACATGCCTTCGAAATTTTCTCAGACATGATTGCAATTAACAATTTAAGTGGTGTCGGCGGGGATCGAACCCGCGTTACGTACTGTAAAATTTACAGCTTACGCTAACCATCTGAGCTACCACGGCTTAATCATATACACACACAATATTTAAATATAATTTGTTAACACTAAATCATACACACGTAAGAAAATAACAGAAAGAAAAGTAAGTGTGTCAATAGAATAAACACTTAAAATTGCAATTAACAATTTAATTGGTGTCGGCGGGGATCGAACCCGCGTTACATACTGTAAAATTTACAGCTTGCGCTAACCATCTGAGCTACCACGGCTTAATCATATACATACACAAAATATTTAAATATAATTTGTTAACACTAAATAATAATAATAATAATATTCCACAACTATCACACAACGCCATCTAGTCCCAAGCTAAGCAGAGCTTGTGTTATGGGTACTAGACAACTGATAAACATACTTATATATTTCTAAATACATAAATATTATAGATAAATTACACCCAGACACAGAACAAATGATCGTGCTCATCACACAAACCTTTGTCCTGGGTGGGAATCGAACCCACAACCTCCGGCATAACAGTCAGGGTCATTAACCACTAGACCAACAGGCCTGTCGTTCAAAATCATACACACGTAAAAAAATAACAGAAAAAAAGTAAGTTTGTCAATAGATTAAACACTTACATCTATGGCCTTTGATGCGTTGAAGTAACACAAATGTATTATTGATAGATACACTGCGGTCAAACGACCATACACTAACTCCATGACTGCAGTTGCTTGGTCTTATATAGTACCAGTAAGTAATAATTCTAATCTAAAGAATTTCTACAGTAGAATTGATAATAACTTTATGCGTCAACAACCTTATCTCACATTCTTCGTGTTACGTCTTATTCAGTGTATTGATGACTCAAATACGTTTTGTATAACAGAAAAAATGCAATTTAATATTTAGAAATCACATAATTGATCATTCCTATGTTAGTCATTGAGTAGATTGTACTGTAGTAATCTACTAATAGCAGTAATATCATGGATACACTAGATGTACAACAACATCTGAAAAAGATTCACCCCAGTCTAGAAAATAATGTTTATGCTGCTAACAGACTGCCCATGTACACCCACGTATCAACGTATATACCTAGTCAGGTCATAAGTATTGTCACACAATAAAAACTTTTCTTTTAGAATGCTGGCCACAAAAAAGTTTATTGAATTCGAATTGTTCATGAAAATAAAACTGTATACTTTTTTAGAATTTTACTCATTTTTACATATGGAGTGGACGCTTAAAAAAGAACGTGTTGCAGTTGCGATTACGCGCCAATTAAATTTTTTGATATACTGAAAAATTTGAATATAACCAAAAGATTCGTTTATCGTACCATCAAACGATACAATGAAGACTCTAGTGTAGATGACAGGTCAAGAAGTGGTCGCCCTCGATTTGTTAGGACTCCAGCAGTGATAAAAGCTGTAAAGGTGCGAATTCAAAGAAATCCCAAACGTAAGCAGAAACTGTTGGCCCTTCAGATGGGGTTAAGCAGAACCACGGCGTTAAATGAAGACTTAGGGCTTCGGGCATATCGAAGAAAAACAGGACATCGTTTGAATGCTCGTCTAATGGATCTGAGACTGAAGAGATGCCGCGCTTTGGTGAAGCGGTACGCGGGAAAAAAATATCGGGAAATTCTTTTTTCGGATAAAAAAATTTTTACCGTAGAAGAGAGCTACAACAAACAAAATGATAAGGTGTACGCACACAGTAGTGAAGAAGCGAGCAACCGTATTCCGCGTGTCCAACGAGGTCATTTTCCATCCTCGCTCATGGTATGGTTGGGAGTTTCTTATTGGGGCTTAACAGAGGTACATTTTTGTGAGAAAGGTTAAAAACGAATGCAGTTGTGTATCAAAATACAGTCCTGACGAACCTTGTGTAACCTGTTTCTCATACCATGTTCAATAACAGGCATTGGGTATTCCAACAAGATTCGGCGTCAGCTCATAGAGCGAAGAGCACACAAGACTTTTGACAGCTCCGTGGCGTAGTGGCTTAGCAATGAGTGGCTGCGCTTGGGGGTCGCGGGTTCGAATCCCGCACGGAACAAGTATTTGTACGACCTACACCGTACGACCTGTTCCGAGTTTGGATGTTTGTCCTTGTGAAATTTGTGTTTGTAAACTGCCCCCACGATACAGGAGAAAAACCTAGTGTGGAGGTAACGTTCTTTAAAAAAAAAAAAAAAAAAAAAAAAAAGACTGGCTAGCGGCGCGTGAAATCGACTTCATCCGACACAAAGACCAGTCCAGATTTGAATCCGTTAGATTACAAGATATGGTAACACTTGGAGGAAAAGGCGTGCTCAAAGCCTCATCCCAATTTCGAGTCACTCAAGACATCTTAATTAAGGCAGCCGCCGATATGACATGGACCTCGTTCGTGGTGAGATAGACGACTGGCCGCGCAGATTGAAGGCCTGTATTCAAAATTACGGAGGTCATTTTGAATAAACTATAGTGTCATAAGAATCTATGTTTTGTTAAGTTCATTTTGGTATATAAATGGTTACATAATGAATAAACTTGTTTCAATTATTTTACATTAAACATGTGATAGAATTTATGACCTGACTAGGTAATATGCAATTTGGGTACAGATGATAAACCAGGGTCACATTGGGTAGCTTTATATATCGATACGAATGACGTCGGTGAATATTTTGATTCATATGGACGGGCACCTGTACGAAATTGTAAAAGATGGAACTGGAATGTTGATAGGACTTCAGTTTGTGGCGAATATTGCTTAATGTATTTGCTATATAAATTTCAGGGATGTTCAATGCATAGTTTTACGAGTATATTTACAGAGAACACATTGTACAACGATATGATAGTGGATGAGATGTTTCGCTCCTATTTTATAGATAATAAGTAATAAGATTTTGTATTTTATAAATAAAAATTTTAACAAAATTAGGTAATGTGTTTAAAAGATGGAACTGGAATGTTGATAGGACTTCAGTTTGTGGCGAATATTGCTTAATGTATTTGCTATATAAGTTTCAGGGATGTTCAATGCATAGTTTTACGAGTATATTTACAGAGAACACATTGTACAACGATATGTTAGTGGATGAGATGTTTCGCTCCTATTTTATAGATAATAAGTAATAAGATTTTGTATTTTATAAATAAAAATTTTAACAAAATTAGGTAATGTGTTTAAAAGATGGAACTGGAATGTTGATAGGACTTCAGTTTGTGGCGAATATTGCTTAATGTATTTGCTATATAAGTTTCAGGGATGTTCAATGCATAGTTTTACGAGTATATTTACAGAGAACACATTGTACAACGATATGATAGTGGATGAGATGTTTCGCTCCTATTTTATAGATAATAAGTAATAAGATTTTGTATTTTATAAATAAAAATTTTAACAAAATTAGGTAATGTGTTTAAAAGATGGAACTGGAATGTTGATAGGACTTCAGTTTGTGGCGAATATTGCTTAATGTATTTGCTATATAAGTTTCAGGGATGTTCAATGCATAGTTTTACGAGTATATTTACAGAGAACACATTGTACAACGATATGTTAGTGGATGAGATGTTTCGCTCCTATTTTATAGATAATAAGTAATAAGATTTTGTATTTTATAAATAAAAATTTTAACAAAATTAGGTAATGTGTTTAAAAGATGGAACTGGAATGTTGATAGGACTTCAGTTTGTGGCGAATATTGCTTAATGTATTTGCTATATAAGTTTCAGGGATGTTCAATGCATAGTTTTACGAGTATATTTACAGAGAACACATTGTACAACGATATGTTAGTGGATGAGATGTTTCGCTCCTATTTTATAGATAATAAGTAATAAGATTTTGTATTTTATAAATAAAAATTTTAACAAAATTAGGTAATGTGTTTAAAAGATGGAACTGGAATGTTGATAGGACTTCAGTTTGTGGCGAATATTGCTTAATGTATTTGCTATATAAGTTTCAGGGATGTTCAATGCATAGTTTTACGAGTATATTTACAGAGAACACATTGTACAACGATATGATAGTGGATGAGATGTTTCGCTCCTATTTTATAGATAATAAGTAATAAGATTTTGTATTTTATAAATAAAAATTTTAACAAAATTAGGTAATGTGTTTAAAAGATGGAACTGGAATGTTGATAGGACTTCAGTTTGTGGCGAATATTGCTTAATGTATTTGCTATATAAGTTTCAGGGATGTTCAATGCATAGTTTTACGAGTATACAGAGAACACATTGTACAACGATATGTTAGTGGATGAGATGTTTAGCTCCTATTTTATAGATAATAAGTAATAAGATTTTGTATTTTATAAATAAAAATTTTAACAAAATTAGGTAATGTGTTTAAAAGATGGAACTGGAATGTTGATAGGACTTCAGTTTGTGGCGAATATTGCTTAATGTATTTGCTATATAAGTTTCAGGGATGTTCAATGCATAGTTTTACGAGTATATTTACAGAGAACACATTGTACAACGATATGTTAGTGGATGAGATGTTTCGCTCCTATTTTATAGATAATAAGTAATAAGATTTTGTATTTTATAAATAAAAATTGTAACAAAATTAGGTAATGTGTTTTATTGATGATTCAGATTAGTGTTGTAGATAGGAACAAAGGAGTATAATACAATAGCATAAGCCGACCCACACGCTGGACGAATAATAGATAATGACGGTAGTCAATCAACAATAGATAAGTAGATAATGACGGTTGAGGCTCGCAGCGGATATCAATTAGATAAGAGTTAATTGATCTGCACATCTCCGGAACCGTGCATCCTACGCAAAAATGGACCGCAGATTCGTGATCAGAGCATGCCAAAACCTTTTTTTTTTTTTTTTTTTTTTTTTTTTTTTTTAGGATTGTGAGTCGACGAACGTCGTGCGCCAGAACTGGTACAACGTAACTACTATGGGTAAATCAGGAATGTCTAGAACAGGTAAATGAAATTGTATACTTGGGGAGTGCTTTCAGCCGGGATGGAAGATGTGATTTAGATGTGGATAGGCGTGTCGCTGCCGGAAACAAAGTCAATGGTGCCCTGAATGCATTAGTCAAAAGGCAAGGCGTGGTGAAGAGTGCACGCCTTCCAATACATAACGCAGTGTTGGTACCGACTTTGTTATATGGCAGCGAAACCTGGGTATGCCAGAAGAAGCATAAAAGCAAGTAGAATGCAGTGGAGATGCGATCTCTTCGTAAAATGTGTGGCGTTACCATAGCCGACCGAAAGCGAAACGAAGAGATTCGCAATATGGCAGGATTGAAAGATGACCTTATCACAAAAATTGATAGGGGCATACTCCAATGGTTTGGGCACGTTGAACGAATGAGTGAAGCCCGAATGGTGAAGAAAATATATAGAGCGAGAGTAAATATTAAAAGGTGTCGAGGTAGACCGAGACTAACTTTCGAAGACCATGTGAGCAAATTGCTCGAAGAGGGGAGGGTCAAGAGTACTCGGATACCTAGACGTGCATGTATGAAGAAGTTAATGAACCTGAAAGAAGCGAAAGAGGTATGTAAGGATCGTGACACTTGGCGATCTGTTCTCTCTGCGTGTGATCTCTCTCTCTGTGCGTGAAGATAAGTAAGTAAGTTTTTTGCTGCTTCTGGACACATTTTCTTAGCGGCAATTTCTATGCATTCTTTTACAAAATCCCATCATTGAAGGGGCGACTTCGTTTTGCTATCATTCGAGAAATTTCATAACTAACTTCTGTAGTTGTTTCTGAATCTTGAATGGGTTTTGTAAACATAGCTTGCTGACTATTGGTCAGCTCCCGTTTTAAAGACATTTTTTTGCTTTCTTAATTCGCCTGTAAACTTGGTAAAAGTAGGATGTTGCGTTTCATAGTGCCTTTTTACATTATATTCCTTTGCAATCGCAACAGAATTCTTGCAAATTAAACAAACGACTTTGTTATGCGACCATACAAAAAAGTATTTCTCAGTCCAAATTTCTTGAAACTGCCGATTTTCATCTCTAACCTTACGTTTTTACTAGGTCCTGGCTTGTCCATGTTGCGTTCTAATCCTGGCTAGTATTAACACAGCACCTAAAAACAATTACAGTAACTACTTAAATTGCCCATCCTTTTTTAAATTACCAAAAATAATTGATTAAATTGGTAGGGAAACACTTATTAATAACAGAGTTTTAACA